>JAAIIK010000100.1:1766632-1781191 GCA_014706435.1 Silurus glanis
CACACACACACACACACACACACACACACACACACACACACACACACCCGAAGCCGACGAGTGTAATGTGAGCGAGTGATGTGGCTGTAATTGAGGTATAATCTGCCATCTCCAGCAGGACACGCTGAATAGAGACTCACAGAAAGAAAAATGGAACTTCTCTCATCCCATTACAAATGTGTCCTTTTCAGCACTCTATAATTCCGAGGAAAGGTATTTTTTTCCCTTTCCTGCAGGTGATGGCTGTGCACTTTGGAGCCACTACCAATCTCGGCTAACTGTCAATCACACACACAAAGCACTGGATTTAACAGTGGACATTAAAATGTCACTGCTTGTGATGGCTTTCTAAGGGCTACAGGATGGCCAAACTTGTTTAGGTCACACCAAATCACATCACTATGCACTCCCACACATGCCACGTGCATGCTCGAAGAGTCTTGTGTGGAATAGGCTGTATGAAAATATCAAGCTATATAGTAGTACATGACATTTTCCTGCTACAAAATGTCTGGCAGATGTGAAATTCATTAGCTGGCCTACTGGGCGAGGAAATACTCCAATGTGTTGCCTAGTCACAAAGAAACCTACTGAAGTTGGCTAATCAACAGAGTAGTCGCTAACATCACATGTAAAATAAATGAATAGAGCCTGAATGTCTTTATTTTTCTCCTGGTATGTTTACAACCCTGTAGTGGCTTCATGCTGTGCAAGACGATACACACGAAAACAAAACAACGCAAGTCCTGACCCATGATTCAGCTTCAGATTTGGTGTACTGTCCTCGTGTGAAGATATCATTCGAGTCTAGATTGCGTGTATTTCCTCTTGATAGGTTTAAAACCTAGGGATGTGTTTGCTCAGTTGTTAAGACATTGGCTTTCTGATATTTGTCATGAGTCATGAGTTGCTGTTATTACTAGCCAATCTTAGCTACCTCTTAACTAATGGAGCAAGACCTAAACCTGCATATTAAACAAATAATAATTTGGAGTTATTGTCACGACAATGATATAATAAATGACAGCTTTATTTTGCTCATTTTGTTAGCATATCAACATACCGCTATGTTGCTAATCCATCTGCGAAGTACAAAATTCTATACAGTCTGTCGGATTACCCACATCAGTGTATTGTAACAAGAAATGGGATTTATAATAGATATTAGTGGGTACTAGTTTCCTACACGTGACACGTTATAACACGTTAGTTTCAGATATAGATACTGTTGATCTGTATAGCTATGATCTGTATAGCTATGAGTTTCGAGACTAGCTCTGATTACAAGAAAGTACTTTATTTATATACGTTTATACCTTCAACAGTCCCCTTGCACAGCAATACAGCGCTCCCATTATTCCTGCCACTTCTGGAATTTTCGGATTGGTGTCAAAAATAGTGACCTTCTAGCTGGATCTTCATCTTCGGGAAGAAGTCCACAGTAGCCAAATCTGGCAAATAGGGTGGGTGCGGAAGTTCTCTGATGATCATCATGTACAAATTTGCCGAATGGTTTCAACGTTTTTGGTGGTTGAGCTCGTTGAAAGTCTTCCTGATCTCTCGTCGTCTTCCGGTGATGTTCTCCTCTCGAAGTGTGCGTGCCACTCAAAACACCTCGAACGGCTCGTTGCAGCTTCGCTGTATGTCAAACGTATGTCATGTCAAACGTCTCTGTGGCAGATTTCCCAGTTTCACGCAAAATTTCATGTTTCCTCTTTGTTCTAACTTGCTGTCCATGATGAAATCGCAGAAGTGTTAGTGCAGGTGGTCAGAATAGCACCAGAATAGCACCACAGCTAATCCATCTGATTACACATGCTATGCTGTCAGTCGGAGTGCTCTGTAACAAGAAATGGGATTGAAAAAAGATAGTGGGTATTATTTCTTACAGTATTAAAGTGCTTAGCAACACCATATACAAAGTTAGTTCCAGATATAGATACTGTAGCTCTATATATACCTACAGTATAAAGATACAACCAAATGAGTATCTTTGCAAAAGTCAAACAGGAGGAAGGTTTTTATCTTTTCATGGTCCTTCAGAAATACAAACAGAAAATAAACAGCCTGACCATGAAATCTGCTTGTCCAGGAAATTCAAGTTAGCGATTTATCTTGTTGTGAAGACCCTGAAAAAGCTGGAAAACTTGTCAAATGATCAATTATTGTTGTCAGCCACACAGGGCTCTCTAGGCAATGAAATAGATTCAGCCTGTTTCCCACTATGAAAACCACTCAGGAACATGTTCAGTCCTTCATTATCTTAATACGTTGATAGCAAGAAGTTCCTCCACATAACTCCACATCAGTTCTGTTGCTGTGTGTATTACACTTAAAACTCAGATGGCCACCAACAAAAACAGCAATGGATTTGTTCACTACTTAGAGGTGAATGTTCTATACATTACTAGAAGTTAAATCTGCAAGGACGGTATGGTCTTTCAATCTGGGCCAAGATGTAATGCCCAATAGCATAGAGTAGCCTATGAATCTAAACACTATGAACTGTCCAAAGAACGCTGAGGCATGTCTTTATTTATAAAAGCATACATCAACCTCTTTATCCCACCATTACATCTCAGCTTGACACAACATGGGTTGAGACACAAGGAGACACAGGAGTCTAGTCTTTAATAACAAGCATGTGGTGGAATAAACCATTCATGAGTGTGCAGACATCTGAGAACATTCGGGATTCCGAAAGCAGACTGACTACCCACCTCGTTCTAATGTCTTCAGTTTATGCATCAGCACTGACTCTTGTTTCTTACAGTGCCTTGAGTGCTTGCTTGTATTATTAGGTTTGAGGCTGATCTGTAATAGCCTAAGTATGTTGTCTAAGCTGTTCTGCTACATAGCCCTGGTTTACAGTATTTGCCATAAATTTGGAAATATATGAGTGAATGGGGAACTTGTAGGTGGTGTATCTGATGGCTATTGTGACCTCTGAAGGTGCTATCGAACCAGCTGGAAGGTCTGCAGGTGGTTTGTGTGGTGCAAAATGCAGAAGGCAATATGTAGAGTTATCACCAGTATGTCAAGTATCTGAAATATGTTCCTGAAGATAAGAAAATTCCTTTTTTTTGTAATGGAACAACCACCAGACTATTATACGGACATCCAGCCTTGCACTGTTCCCAAGGAATGTCCCAGCTCCAATGTTCTGCTTTAATGCTTTATCAAGAATCTGCTTTGGACATGTGGACTCTTCTTGTTGAGAAATTGTGGTTTCTCTACATCTTTGTTAGATCTGTCATTACTCTGGGGTTGTTATTCATGCTGTATTTATCTATTCTACCCCCAGCCTAGTTGCACTGTGGTCCCTCTTTCACTACCTCTTGGGGGACTTGTTTTTTTTGTTTATAAAAGCCTTTGTCGTTATGAATATATATTTTATATATTATATATTTTATTTCAAAGCATGATTGGTGACAAAAATGGTAATGCTATATATGAATAGGTATGAACCTACATTGTGGATAAAATGGGCATGTATACACACCTAAGCACAAAGGCAACCATCAATACACATCTCTCCAAAGCCTGTCTCTAATCCATAGTGTAGGATTCAGGCAAGTGTACTGTCTTTTAACTTTGTCCCAAGGGACAGCCAAACAGACAAGACACAAACATGTCTTTCTCACTCCAAAGATAAATGTGAAGCTGAATGAATATATATATTAATTATATCATATATAAGTTTGAATATACAGGGATACATTTTGGATTTTCCACTGTACTGAAGAGTTGCCAAATATTAAAAAATGCCACAGTTTTCCTCAGCCTAAACATACAAATAAACCCATGTACATGCAAAGATCATCAGACATCAGTGTCACTATGTCTGATAAATACTACATCCTGGATATCACATCCTCCTTATACATCTATACCAAACAAAACCCCCCCCACTGCATGGAATCAACCTCTTCCTCAAGCTGTAAATAATACAAAATTCCCATTAACTACAGCACTGCAAATCAATTGCAATCCTTTACGACTTGACAAATGCAGTTTTACCGCACAAAGACATCATCAGTGCTGTCTTGGTTCGTAAATTAATGATGGAAATAAATGGGGGCTCATCAGTCAAACTGAGGCTCAATTCAGAGAATAGATCTTATCTACACTAAGCACAGATCTATTGCACAGACTCAGTATATAAAAAAAAAAAAAAAAGCACAGACAAAACATGAAGTCCTAATGTGTAAACAACTGCAATTATAAGCTTACCACAGGAGACACCAGGGGGCTAATACGATTGTTCAACATGGTCTTGTACAAAATTTAAAGGAATTACATTGATGAAGAGCACTTTTAGGTGACTCATTTAGGGGAAAAGCTATTTGCCAAGCTGCCACTCATGGGGCCCTTGTGCAAGGTCCTTAACTCTCAGTGCTCCAGATGTGCTGTATCATGATTGAACCTTAGCTCTGACCCCAACTTTTAACTTCGCTGTAAAGAAGGAGTTTCACTTTGTTCTGTAAAGTACATGTGACAAGTATAAAGGGCACTTCTTTCCTTCTTTCTTTGGAATCTCAAGACCTCAAGTACTTTATTCTGCTGTATGTACATTCATTTTACTGTTTTGGCATGATAAGGTCCAACCAGTGGTGGGTGGTCAGGGCCAGCAAAGCCTTCTCTGCTGGCCTAAACACTATCAGAAGCACTGACCTACATTAACAATCTAAATTCTAATATGTGTTCCATAAAATTTTATCAATTTATTCCCAACAGTTTATTCTCTTTGTAGCTGCACTGCTTCCAGTACATGTATGTGGATGTTAGATTTTTTGTCCAATCAGATTTCAGCCTCTATGTGCTGACAATGTCGATCTAATCTGCCCAGGGCCTGCAAAGTCTGTACTGCTGGCCTTTTTACCTTATAGAATATTATCAATGGGTCTGTTTCTTTAACCAATCAAATTTGAAATTCGCCTCACAGGGCAGCTAGCTGACCCAGAATAGCATCAGCATTGTTCCGTCCTCTGATTGGTTGGATGGAAATTGTTACAGCCAAGTTCAACTGGCAAAACACGTCTGTAGCTCTGCACACATTAATACATCTGAGTTAGACTTTTTTATGCCTACGGAGGGAGAAAAATTTATTTGCTTTCGGACATGCTTAAAAAACATTTTGAAGAAAAGATAGACATTGTGAGGAGGTCGACCAACCCCAAAGCTAGCTAGCTTGTCTCAGCCTGGGAAAGGTTTTTTCACCACTTCCAGACCAGTGAATATGAGCGGTACCACTGGCTTACAGCCTCTGGGGAGCGCTGCAAATTATAAGTCTGCATCTCTGGTGAGTAGGTTGTATTTTATTTACAATTCTATGTTTTTGTCATGTTATTAAACAAATATTGATTCTGAACTGCTGCAGATGATGTAGGTGCACAGTTGTGGTTGTAGTGTAGAGGTTTGGAGTCTTTACTGGGTTTCTTGCTTTAGTAAAATGGAATTCACCCTCCATATGTGAAATGCCTCTCTCTCTGTAATGCCACGCGTTGTTATATTGCGTTTTTGTATTGTATTGACCGTTTCTATAATTGTGATGTGATAGTGGTGGTATTAAGAGGTGGATTAAGTCAGGTAAGTCCTCACTGAAACCCCAGGTACCAAATGCACGGCCCGCCACTGGGTCCAAGAATATATTTATTTCAATGAACATACTATGAATTGCACTATAACAAAAGGTATGTATTTATAAAATTGGGGAATGTGTGTAACACTGTATGGCTGTATGGCTGTCTTTCTTTCAGTATGAACAGCATGCATGCATGAGACCATATTGTGTTATTAGATATTAGTATTCTATCACTTTTGAATAATTCTTTAAAATCTATTTTTCTATAATTTAGCACCAGTCAGTAATTATTATCAAACAAATTACCTTTCCATATAAAGCACTGGAATGGCATAAGCTTATCTTCTCCAAAAACAGACCTCACTCTCATACAGCCCTGAGGAAAAACCTGCATGTCTTCTGAAGCTGATGAAGTGCACATGGAGATTCTTACAGTGCATTTCCATCTTAATGAAAACACAATGAGATACTATAGAAAGTTCTACAACTGCTGCTGCTTGTTTAAAAAAAAAATTATCCCTGATCTTCTTGTTTCTGGAGGCAGGCGACTGTTCGGCAAGTGCTTGCACATGTTTCTCCACAAACAAACACTTCACAGGCTTCAAAGTAGTGTGTGGAGGGATGAAGAAGCAATGCACAGTTCAAAGAACTGCAGATGAAACCACGGGGGAATTTTTTACTAGACAAACACACACAATCAGCCTCTGGGATATCCCATAACCCAAATCTTTCTCGACTCATGTGCGTGCACGCACACACACACACACACACACACACACACACACACACACACACACACACACACACACACACACACACATGCACGCACAGGCACACAATGCATTTGCATTGTTTAAGTAATAGGTTGACTGATAAATTTGAGGGAAGAGAATTCAATGGCAGCCATGATATGAAGTCCTACAAAAAAAAAAACATAAAAAATATATTTATACATGCATTCATTCATAAATGTGTTTCACTTATCTCAGACATCTTTATACAAATGATTTGCTTATGCTGTATTTTTATTGTCATTTTTTTGTAATAATTAATGATTTATATTCAGTCCATTACATGGGTAAAAGGGTTCTACATATAAAGCTCAGCCATCAATGTTGCATCAACAACAATGAAAAAACCTTTTGAATATTATAGACTTTGTAATATATAGTATTAGAAATGACTAAAAATGCAGTAAAATTGTAAAAGACACAATATATAGACCAAAGTTTTGAGACACCTGACTTTTGCCATATGTGGTGCTTCCCCAATCTGTTACCAAAAAATTAGAGGCACACAATTGTATAGGATGTCTTTGCATGCAGTAGCCCCATTTTTCCAATTATATTTTCCTTAAAGTTTCATCTTCAGCTAGGAAACCCAAACTTGTTCCAGTATGAAGATATGGTTTACATGGATTGGAGGAAAAGATCTTGAGTGGCCCGCTATAAAGATCTAATCTCAACCCAATGGGATGAATTGGAACTCTGACTGCACCCCAGGCCTCCTCACCCTACATCAGTATCTAACTTTATTAATGCCTTTGTAACTTAATGAGCACAAATCTCCAGAAATATACTCCAAAATCTAGTTGTACATCTTCCCAGAGAAGTGGAGCTTTTTTATAAAAGCAAATGAAGACTAAATGTGAAATTTTATGCCCAAAATGCCGATATTAATCTTATGGACAGGTGTCCACAATTTTGTCCATATAGTGTACATAAGATTATACAAAATGTATTTGATCTTCATTTTGACTTTACATGCATATTTGTTAATGTGATATCAGTGGGACATCTGATAACAACACCTAAGTTTTGAAATCACACATTAAACATCAT
Source organism: Silurus glanis (assembly GCA_014706435.1). Classification (NCBI taxonomy): domain Eukaryota; kingdom Metazoa; phylum Chordata; class Actinopteri; order Siluriformes; family Siluridae; genus Silurus; species Silurus glanis. The sequence goes on from JAAIIK010000100.1 coordinate 1,774,058, forward strand.
GACAGTACAGCACCAATAATATTGAAATATTCCAAATACGTTTATTTTTATAAATATGATGCTATTTTGAACCACATCCAAACTCAAGGCCATAGTGGATAGATGCATTTTTATATTACTTTTATCTGTGATTAATCCAAATATCACATGTGATTTCATTCCCAGATCCTTTGTTTGCTTGTTTGAACAGGGTCATGGAGGCAGTGGCAAGAATGTATTTCATGAATGCAATTTTGATTGAGGGAAAACTCAGTCCTGCTATCTTCTTCTTTATGTTTTCTCATTTTAACTTGGTTAAATAAACTAAGAAACACTAAAGCCAGCTCCTCTCTCAGCCACATCACTGCCTCTTTCACTGCTCCTACTGCTGCTCTTTGTTTATTTGCTCTCTGTTTGACTGCTTGTCTGGCCTGAATGGCAACAGCTGTTCAATGGTCACTTAAAACCAATCCAAAACCATGCAAATACCAGAAACAAAACTCAACCACTCCCAAACTCTATACATAGCTTTTCAATCCTAACCGAAGGGTAATCACTCTAAAATGTATTAAAATTATCAATAGCAATGGCATGCAGCATTGTGATGGTATGGTTTAAACAACACAAACACTTTGCCTAAATAATTCTTTTATCAAGGTCCAGAAATGGTCATGCAGTAAGGAAACAACAGCCATTAAGAATGATTAAACCAAATTCACAAAATTGGGGTTTTGGGGTCAAGTTTAGTTCTTCTGCTCAGCAGCTTTCTTCCAATTGAGTTATAGTTCAAAATTTTCAAACACTTTGAGTTCAAATCCCAAAAATGCCACAGCCAGCCATTGCAGTGTCCAAAAGAGTGTAACTGCTCTTTTAGTGAAAGGAAAGACTGACGTCATTCAGAGCTACATTAGCTAATCATGACTATCTGTAAATTTATGTATGTAGAGAAATGCAGCTAGCATTGTTTTAATGTATGTCTAGCTACACTGTCATGGTGTAGCTAGACATACATTACAACAATGCTAGCTGCATGTGTTGGTACAAAAAACTATATATTTCTGATGCAAAGCCAAAAATGGACAGATTCCCTTATGATAAAGGTGAACATCAGCACTGTTCCACAAGCCCCTTTGAGTCATAATCTTGTCCATTACTTAATTAAACACAAGGAAGACATGAAACAATACTCTTCTGTCTCTGCTCTGGCTGGCCAAACAGCTGAGTCACTGGAAGTCTACAAATGTTTCTCATTTTTTTTTTACCTTTCCCCAAAACCAGATCTTTCCAGTTTTGCCAGTATCCTAGTTGTATCCCAGTTTCTTCATTGGTGTTGTGGAGAAATGTATTAATAATGGAGAATACATTGCACTCATGCATTTAGTTTATCTGCAGTAATCACTTTATCCTGGTTTGGGTCAGTGTGGATCTACAGCCTGTCCTGGAAAACCAGACACAAGAATGAATACACAGTGAATAGGATACCATGCAGTCTACTGTAAAGTCTTAAGTAGACATGTTTCTCTGGGAAGATGTTTAACTGGATTTTGGTGTGTGCCTATGGAGATTCAGTCTTAAGTATGTTGTTAAAGTCAGGTATTGATGTAGGGCGAGGAGGTCTGATGTGCAGTCAGCATTTCAGTTCATCCTAAAGGTGTTCAGAGCTATATAGCAGGTCACATAAGATCTTCCACTCCAACCCACGTCAACCATATCTTCTGCTAGTTCAAGTAAAGGGGAAATTGAATTTCTAAAACAGCCAGGCATTCTATACAATTGCGCACCTGCAACTTTGTGGTCAAGAGTTTGGGGAAGAACCAAATATGTGTGAAAAAGTCAACACTTTTGTCCATATAGTACATAGTGGAGACATTTTATATTTTGTATTCTGCCTAACTGTGTGTCCTGAGAGTTTAAAATGTAAAGGTTTGATGAGAAATGCATTTTGGATAGGGTAATTGATAAGTTTATTTTTGATGGCTACCTTATTTGAGTTATTGATCTTCAAGTAACAGTATTTTTACCTCAAGTAACAGGATTTTGGCTCCTCTGCAGACCTCTGATATCAATCATAATGTATGCATTGAGTGTCCAAAAATATCTTAGCTGTTATTTAAACTTCCAGCATCCACAAAACACATGAACTGCTTCTGAACCTAAAGATTTTTGCCATTAGACCACATGTAACATAAATCCAAAGTAAGTAATTTGTGGATATTTTATTAGTCATTCTTCTTAGGGGATTCCAATCTGAGAAACCCACATGCATCATTTTGACATAAAAATTCCATCAGTCATTAAAAAAAAAAAAATTCAAACCACAGTATATGTTGATAACCCCCACCTTTTCTACTGTGTAAAACAGCCTGTGGCCACCAACACAAGGAGCATCCAGAGTCCCACATTTCATCTTTCAGCAGTTCAGGTTAATCAACTGGTTATTAATTACACACCAGGGCACTCCATTTCCCAGTGTGAACACATTACTGGCCTCCTGTTTACTCCCTGTGGCCTGGTCTCTGTTCACCATTTTCTTGTTCCTCTGTGCAGTCCATTTTGTGGTGATGAAGCCAACCCAGGGGACTTCGAAGGAAGAACGCCCACAACAGCTATTTTATACGACTCATATCATACTGAAACATTGTAATGGGTCATTACTGAAGGGACCCATTTTAGTTGAATTTGTATTCATTTTAGTTGAGATTTTTGAATATTAAATCTCAAAAATGTATATATAGAGAGAAAAAACATGGAGTGCATCATTGTTTGTTTGTTTTTTCTATAGCCAAAGGTTTGGTCCAGTAACTACACAGCAATGAAATAAACCAGAGTATATCTTTACAATTTTAATGTAAACCACCCAAACACCAACACCCTGCCTGGTCACCCCTATGAAAAATCTATGTCTCTGTCACTTAGTGAACTCTTCTGATCTTTTTAGAATGTATTGTAGCAAAACCAAAAAACTAGATAAAAATGTAGACGAGATATTAGTAAATGGCTACTGATGTCATCTAAACTACAATCAATAATTCCATTGTTTGAGAAAGACCTTTAAAAGGAGCCTCTTATTAGATGCGTCAATGCGTGTTTTTTCTCGCATTGACTACTGTAATGCTTTGCTTGTTAGGGTTTCAAAATCTACTTTCAACAAATACCAGGTTGTCCAGAATTCAGCTGCCATAAACCAGGTCTGGTGAACATATTTCTCTGATTTTGGAGTCATTGCATTGGCTCCCTGTTAGATTGCTTTGTTTCGCCTTGTTTTTCTAGTTGTTCCTCTTATCAGTTTAAGTTCTAATGGGTGATTGGGATTTTTAGCTCCAATGCACCAAAATTGTAGAATTTTCTCCCCATTGAGATTAGACAGGCTAAATCTTTTAGTGTTTTAGGTGATTTTTTTATTTATTTTTGTCATGTGACTGTAATGTTTATTTTATTTTATTTCTTTTTATTTTTCATATTTCCTATTTTTATAATTGGAACGCATTGTAAGATTCTTCTTATTATTATTATTGTTATTATTATTCTGTTAGTCTGGTTCCCTGGTGGTCTAGTAGTTAGGATGCGGCGCTCTCACTGCTGCGGCCCGGGTTCGATCCCCGGTCAGGGAACCAACCCCAGCCACTTTCAGTGCCGGTCCCAAGCCCGGATAAATTGGGGAGGGTTGCGTTAGGAAGGGCATCCAGCGTTAAAAACATGTGCCACATCAAACATGGGAAGGATCCGCTGTGGCGACCCCTAACAGGAGAAGCCGAAAGAAAGTTTATTATTCTGTTAGTCTATGGCAATCTAGTCACATGAAGAGAGACAGACGTGGCTCTTTCAGGGTGACAGGTTTTGAAGAGTCACACTATATAAAGTTTAATAATCATTTAACAAACCTATAGTTTCATAAATACAATGGCATTTGCCTTCTTTGATCATCCAGAGAACACATCATGATTTGAATGCCAGAGTTGTTCATGCCCAGAAGTCCAAATGTGCAAACTCCCCATTTTTTCTTGGTGGAAGGGATGTCATGCCCTCTCTCGGTTGTCAATCACAGTGACACTAGTCAGTCATCGGAGAATGTCAGTTCATGTATTTCATTTTATTAATTTAATTTATGGCACTTTCTAGATGTCCTCACCCATAATGATCTAATTTATACAGCTGAGCAGTTGACGGATATGGGCTAAAAAATGGTAGCTTCGTGATGCCGGGATTTGCACTGACATTTAATCAGAAGTCCAATTTCTTAACCACTGAACCTTCGATTTCTGAAGAAGGGAATAAAGAATAGGGTGGATAAAGCCCCCCTTTGAGTGTGTTAGGCTGTGCTAGGATGCAGCAGCGGTTTGATATGATGTCCTGGGCTGTCTTTATCTAATTTAAAGTCAGCCCTAATTGTCCTAAGTTGGTCATTAATATATGACAGGTGACCCCTGATTGGTGGCTTAGATCCGGCCATGAATAATTAGGGACAAAATCAGGGGAAAATCCAAAAACAGGTAAAAATACAGATGACCTTTTTGAAAGATCAAGCATTTTGAATAATAGACACATTCCCTGGGCTTTTATCAGGTATCCACTTTTAAACCTGTCTGGAATGAAAGCATACATATCTAATAAGATGTTCTTTTTTTCTCTGTTAAGCTGTATATATAGTCCCAATCTTACCCTTTAAACCTGCTTGATTTATCATGATGTTCCTCGAAGCTTCTGCAATTTAGATTTCTGCTGCTATGTAAGGTAGCACAGGGATGCCCAAGTCTCACCAGTGCTTCAGTGGATAATCTCACCTTGATGCTATATATTTATACCTACGAAATTAGAATTTAGAAAATTATGACAACCATGTTCGCATGTGACCTCACCCCTTGGATTTATTTGCTGATTTGTGGAAACGTTTTCAATTCAACAGGCTCACTGGGAACGTCCTAACAGTTGCAGACTGTGGTAAGAATGTAGCACACACATCAGAAAGCCATAAAACACAGTATTATGAAAAAGGAGGAGGAAAATCCTGAGCAGCAGCCAGCCCCAAAAGTTATATCGGAAAGCTTTGAGCTATGATTGCGACGCTTAAAAGGGAGGATTATGCTCTTTAAACATTGCCCTGTTTTGCTTCAATACATTTCCTAATTGTTGTGTCACTCATATCAAAGAAAGATTTGATTTCGAGAAAACAATTGGAGAGCGGATTAGAACGATTCCCCTTAATAAAAAAAGTCTGATGCAACCGATTTAATCCAAAACCTGCTAGTTCTCACAGCTGTTTACGAACAGCCCGTGCCTGAGAAAAGCCGCTCTGTTAGCACAAGGCGAAATGAAATGTGCCAGTACTGAAGCAGATGGAAAATGCAGAGGCAGCTGCTGATGACTGCATTCCCTCAGAACAGAGCGAGCAAAGCCTGAAGAAAGTTCTCTATGTTTTTTTTTTTTTTTTAAGGTAACCAAATGAAGACTCTGTGTTCTATGATTTGTATTATTTTTGTTCTAAAAATCTCCGCCGATGGACGTCATGTGGGACTCTCAGACGTATAAATGGATGTCTTTCTGCCTGATTTCCCTGCTCTGACGCCCACTAACTCGAAAACAAGGAGCAGGAAGGCCACGGTCTGACGTCAGCTTCGACATTCTGAATTGTGATGCAGCTACATGGCACTGATCGTAGTGACGCAGCATTTACATAAACACAATTTTATTCACACACACACACACACACACACACACACACACACACATACACACAGAAGACATGGACAGAAAGATAAAACAAGCTCTAAACACAGGAAGGAAGTAGGAAAAAGTCAAACTTGCGGGGGAGGGATACACCCACGAAGCTACACTTTAATAAAAAAAAAATGCTAAACTTGTGATGAAACTGAATTAAGGCATGCTGCATCACATAACGCTAGTTCAATTCTATGTTTTAATACATCAACAGCACCGTACATGTAATAGAGAGTGGATTAAAGTTGATATGACTAATAGCATCAGTAAGAAATAGGTCAATCGGGAATATGGAAAATAAATATCATAAGTGAAATAAAGGAAGTGTGTGTCAAAGCTTTTTTTCTTTTCTTTTTTTTTTTTTTGTTCTGCCATGTCAGTGATACAGTGCTGCAGCTCCCACAGCCATCTGGCTCCTGCGAAAAGAACGCCTGCATTTCTCAGAGGATTTTAAACCTATCCGCCTCAGGATTACAGGGTGCCACATTTGATTCATATTCTGGGCTGTTTTGCTTTCTAAAAACGTGTGCGTGAAGTGTGTGGGTGAGCGAGAGACATGAGACAACCGAAGAGAACAAGTAGGACTACAGCTTCATGCATGAGTCTGAGATTTTCGCAGAAAAATGACGTAATGGACTGTGAAGGATAGCGGTAGCAACAAAGTTGGGAACAAATCATAAAAGCCGGACTAGCGCAACATTTAAGAGTGGCGATGCGCAAGGCCTCGTGGCGTGGGTTGATTTTTAATCTGTGGTTGGTGCATGCTCTTATGATTTCACGTTGTAAATACAACCGTAGTCTATTTGCCAGGGTTAGTCATGATTTTAAGAGAGCCAGGTTTTTGAGTTTGAGCTGGGTTTTTGGCACAAAGATCTGGCAACCCATACCAACAGCAGGCCAACACACTTTAAAACAAAATTCCTATAAGAGACGCAGTTTAATTGGATTTTTATAAGAATGACAGCATGAGAAAAGTTAGAACCACTTCATGACTTGACCAGAGAGCATTTTTGTATAAAATTAGATCAAAAACACCTTCTGTAATGGATTTTTACAGATGCTGGATTCTCAAATCGGATTCGCCAGAAGGTGAGCACTTCTCCATAACAGCAGCTGGGGGAGTATTTCTTGTTGCAAAAGGCAAATCACAGATGTATATAAATGCACTCGTTCTAATATTTCATTCTTTTTAACAAGAAGACGTTATTATGGGGAGGAAACATGAAACTCTCCACATCATATCACACCATCACTGATTACTTTCTATAGAGACACATTTATTAGTAGTAATAGAATAGAACTTATACAAACTAAATATGATCTTGAAAACAGCAAGCTATAAACAATAAATATGACTTAACTTACTCAGCAACATCTAACGTGTTTGTGTGTGTGTGTGTGTGTGTGTGTGTGTGTGTGTGTGTGTGTGTGTGTGTGTGT
>JAAIIK010000100.1:1781201-1792105 GCA_014706435.1 Silurus glanis
TGTGTGTGTGTGTGTGTGTGTGTGTGTGTGTGTGTGTGTGTGTGTGTTGCGTGTAGGTTTCAAACGAAAACTTAGCCACAAGTGAGTGACGCTAAGCCTCATGGACAGTTTAGTACTGAAGTTCACTGGGTCAGGGAGGCAAAATCTGTGTTAATTTATTCATAGCACAAACATCAGGCTCACCACACACACACACACACACACACACACACACACACACAAATACATTGGGATTAGCAGAGACACACTAAGAGGCTTTGTGAGGGGGAAATGAGCACAACCTGTAACACAGTGCTGTCAAAACCTGCCAGTTTGTTTTGCCTTGCCCCCAATACACCTAACACCCCCCCCCCCCAGCCCCCCAGCCCCAACATATACACACACACGCCCTAAATTCAGATAACGTCTGAACAAAGTGTCAAAACAAAATGTGAGAGCAGAATGAAGAAATGAGAGCAGAGCATCCAGGGACATAATGCTTGACAGACTGTTAAATAGAATAGTGAGGTAATGTAAGTGAAATGTCTTGTAACGGCTCTGTGTAAATGATCAGACCGTAGATCTAATGACTGTTGAAGACCTCTAGGCCTTGAGACATTCTTCTATTCTTAAATAACTGTTTAATGGCAGCATTTCTCTAGAGTTAGTGATGCATTTATAGCTGTTACTGAGTAAAATATACACTATAGATAAGTGTTTTGTGGACACCTGACCACAAACAAGATTTGTATGTGCTTTTTAAGCATTTTATTCTACCTTTAGTTTCAATTTCCTTTTATAATTACCTCCACTCTACTTGGAAAGATGTTCCACTACATTTTGCAGTGTGTTTGTTGTGGAGATTTGTGCTCATAAGTAAAGGCAATAAGTAAAGTCAGGTACTGGTGTTGGGTGAGGAGGCCTGGAGTGCACTCAATGTTCCAATTCTTTCCAAAAGTGTTAAACAGGGTTGAGGTTAGAGCTCTACAGAAGGCCACTCAAGATCTTCTACTCCAACCCATGTAAACCATATGTTCATGGAGCTGGCTTTGTGGAAAGGGGCATTGTCCTGCTGGAACAGGTTTGGGTCTTCTAGTTCAATTAAAGGGAATATTGAACACTGCCACATCCAAAGACATCCTATACAATTGTGTGCCTCCACATAGTAGTAGCAGTTTCTGGGGGAAAAAACACTTATGGCTGTAAAATTTAGGTGTCCCAGTAATTTTGTTCATATAGTGTATTTTATGTTAAATAACTGGTAAAATAGGAGTCGAAGGTGTTAGACATAATGTATAGATTGTATTCCAGGGCATGTGTAAATCAATTTAGACGAATAGATCAAAATCTCCTAAGGGCTAATTGAAAATTGAGGGTCAGTTAAATTCAAATTTCAATCAAGCTCCTATAGATATATAGTATGCAATACAGAATCTAATCTTGTTCGGAGCTGCGTTCAATGCATGCACTGAGGATTTATTATTGAATATAGCGCAGAGCTTTGTCTCAGTTCTTCTTAATTCTGACCTTTGGTTGCTCACTATCTGCATAAGTGAAGTACAGTATTGAGTTCGGTGTCACTGTCTGATAATGACAATATCTCAAAGTAAAACCGGGTGTAAATATACTTAAAGGCAATATAAATAAATATATATATATAAAACACTATCTATTTAAAAGCCTGGATATGGCCTGGGGACCTTGTGCCCAGAGGACACAGCATCTTGATCTGAACAAAGAGTGGTAGATGAGTGCTTGGTCAGCTTATCTTTCAAACCATGGGGATGTTATCTTTAAAAAAGGGAATACTGCATTAACAGGTAATATTAATATTATCTGGGCAAACCTGTCAGCAGTCCTATATAATGTGATTAAATGTATTACTATATAACAGCAAAAAAAAAAAAAAAAAATCATGGTTAAATAATGAATTCTGTCCCCTATATAGGCTAATAGTGTATAGGAAATAGTGGATATCATGTTATTTCAAATACAGAGATAGTTTGATGCCAGGAATATTATACCCATTGACTTTTATTGACTTTCACCTTTTAGACCAAGTTTTGAGCATACATTATGCAAAACAGTCATACCATTATGGGTTAGCTTTTCATCAATCTGTAACCTTAAAGGCCTGCTGTTAATGCCACTGCCCTCGCATGAGCCTTGACTTCCTTCAACAAAGCACTACTTTGAAAAGCAGCGCATAAGCAGCTGCATCCCAAATGAATTCCTCTCAAAGCACAAACTGACCAGCCGGAAAACTGACGTCTAAGCCTTATCTACGATTCCGCTCCCGACACAATCAGGCCTTTTTTCTTAGCAAATCTTTTATGGAGGCAAATGTGTCACATTTCTGGTTCTCCCATATGTAAAGAGCAACTATTAAATGGACATTTCATACAGTTAGGAAACAGTGCAAACTGTTATCGTCACTAGTGACTGCATACTGTACACATGTAAAGCTGTTGAGCACAGTCTGTGAGGCATGACATTGATTGGTACGGATTTTCAGCACAATATTTATTGCAAGTAATTCAAAGATCATAGTCAGTGTCCATAATACTGTATGTATAAACATGGGTCAGTCATAACCATAAAGACAATGAGATGAAACATAGAAGACCGAAAAACGCATGGCTTGGACAAAAATGTCTTGTTATGACTTTGTGATGAATCTGTAAAAGTTTGATCAACAAACTATTCAAAAACTAACACTAAACAGGTGAACACTATCAGGTAACAAATCAATATCAAGTCAGTACTTGCAATGACTTGCTTTAATTGTCGACATTAATTACTTGGCCATTGAATGTCTAGAATCAACGTTCCATTACACTCTAGATGATGTAGCTCCCCTTCAAACCAAAATGATCAGGGAGAAAAAACAAGAACGGTGGTATAATGATCATACGTGCACCTTGAAAACGGACCACTCGGAAATTAGAACATAAATGGCGTCAAACCAAATTGACAGTATTTCAAATAGCATGGAAGGAGAGCCTGGGTTATAGAAAAGCTCTTAGTGCTGCTAGAGGAGCATATTTCTCCAACCTCATAGAAAATAACAAGCATAATCCTAAATACTTTTTATTCAGCACAATAGTTAAAATTTATAGTTAATAAAAGCACTGCACTAACATGAACACCATCAATAGGTAGTAATGATTTCATGAAGTTTTTTAATAATAAAGTTGAAAACATCAGGCAAAAAATCCAGACGATTAATATAAATCCACTCTATTTTATAAATAACCCTGTAGATAGCACAGTAATTATAACAGACATTTAATTACAAAGTCTTACTTCTATTCAAAGGAATCTTTATCAAAATCCTCCACTTGTATTCTCGATCCCTTGCCTTCAAGTTTCTTCAAACAAATAATTCCAGAAGTATTTGAACCTGTTCTAAACAAAATAAACTCTTCCATCAGCACTATTTATGTACCCACATCCATTAAACTGGCAGTTATTAACCCCCTAATTACGAAACTTGACCTTGACCCTTGTCAGCTGTCCAACTACAGGCCAGTCTCAAATCTCCCTTTCATCTGAAAGATTTTAGAAAAGGTTGGAGCACAGCAGTTATGCTCACATCTGCTTAGGAATGGAATTTCTGAAATGTATCAGTCAGGATTTAGGCCTCATCATAGCACAGAGACGGCACTAGATAAAGTGGTAAATGACCTGTTATTGGCCTCTGATCAGGGTTGTGTGTCCTTACTTGTTTTGCTTGACCTTAGTGCAGCTTTGACACCATTGATCATACTATCCTCCTTGCTAGACTAGATAATATTGTTGGAATAAAGGGAACAGCTCTCTCCTGGCTTAGGTCTTATTTGACTGATCGGTGTTCTGCAAGGATCTGTCTTAGGCCCACTGCTTTTCTCTTTATATATGCTGCCTCTGGGTGGAATTATACATAAGCATTGTATTTGCTTCCATTGCTATGCTGATGATACACAGCTGTATATTTCAGCAAAGCCAGATGAGAGAGATCAGCTTAACAATGTTGCGGAGTGTGTAAAGGACATTAGACAGTGGATGCTTGATAACTTCCTTCTGCTCAACTCGGATAAGACGGAAGTAGTTTTACAGTAGTATGACACCACCGTTGCCGCGCCGCGGAAGAGTCTGCTTGCGCTGAGGAAGGGTCCGCTCCTGCCGCACTGCCCGGCTCTGAAACTGAGACAAGCAAAGCCCCCGGGGCTGCAGCCGATGCCGGTGTGAGCAGCACTTCAGCAACTGCTGACCCTGCAGCTAAACCCGCAGTAGAAGAAACTGCATTTGCAAACTGCAACTGCAACAGACATTTCTGTACCTACAGATGTTGCAACTCTGTTGCAGCAAAACAAATAAACAAAAGAAAAAAAGGGAAAGGTGAAAACATAGTGTCCGATAACGATGGCGATTCATCAGATTCCAACACATCAGACTGTTCTTACTTATCATCACAAAATGAATCTGAAAAGATGAGTGTAAAGTACAATGCTGGGGAGATCATCAATATTTTACTTGAGACATTACCAGGGTTACCAGGAGTAGAGGTGGAAGATTAGTTCTCTGATGGCATGAGCTTTATAAATGATGTGAAAACGTTAATGAAAGAAGGCGCCTTTTCAGATAAGGAAGTTTACCGGCTCAGGAAAATTGTAAGTAAACTCAAAAGACAAATGTTGAAGAATAAAACGCAGTTTATGGTAGAAAAAAATCTTATGTTCAATATGAAGGATATAAAAATAGAAACCCTTAATCTAAATGGTGCTAGAGATGGTTCTAAAGCAGAAACAGATTGATGTTTATTCAGGAATCACACAGTGATCTTAAAAATGAAGTGGATTGGAAAGGGGAATGGGATGGACAAATAATTTTAAGCCACATGTCCTCTACTAGTGGAGGAGTAGCAATACTCTTTTCAAAAATCTTTCTACCAACCTCATACGAAATGGAAGAAATTGTTAAAAGGCGCCTTTTAAAAGTAAAAGCGAAATTCGAAAACACAGAAATAACTTTTTTAAATGTTTACGCACCTACAAAGGGGGCAGAAAGAATCCTCTTTCTAGACAAAATCAGCACTACTTTAAAAAACATTAATTCAGAAGGTTTTTTGTTTCTAGGTGGAGATTTTCATTGTAGTGAAACTTATAAACTAGATAAATCACTTAGAACGACATATTGCCTCTCAAAAAAAATTAGTACAGCTAAACAGAACTTTTGATTTGTGTGACATTTGGAGGAACATGAATACTAAGATCAGGCAGTATACATGGGCCCACAGCAGGGATAATGTTTTATCTATGGCAAGACTCGATACATTTTATGCATTTAAGACACAGAGACTGTTTCATCACACTTGGGGATCAGATTGCTACGGTATACATGAAAATTTCTTAACAAACTGGCTAAATCTCTAAACCCAAAAGAGAAAGAGCTACTAAAGGAATACAGTCTGGGTGATACAGTCCCTGATGCTACTGACGCCTGATTATGATACCTGCACTTGAAGGATCAAGCCACAGTAGTCCACTGCTAAACCTGGGAGAACATGAAACTATATGTTTCACATGCTCCTGAGGTTCCAGTGACCACTGGTACTGCCCCCTCCTCTCCTCGGATCTGCCCACTTCGTCCCGGCCTGCCTCTAGATGGTGTTCTCTTCGATTGGAGGCCATTTTGTGCAGCTGGGTATGGTTTCTTATCAATGCCCTGGGGATCCATGAAATTATGGGGTAAGAACAGGAGCTTTAAGAATTTGGATTTGGACTGTAGTTAATGTCAGTAGTCGGCTACACTGACTTAGGACTACATTTTGATTCTGATCAACATCACTGCACACCTCAGCATCGTTTTGCTGTAATAAATGGACATTTGGTGCCATTCAGATGAGGATGAGGGTCTCTTGAGTCTGGTTCCTCTCAAGGTTTCTTCCTTATGCCATCTCAGGGAGTTTTTCTTTGCCACAGTCACCACCTAACACACGGGACAAACTTACACATAAAGAACATCTGATTCATTCTTTATTACCACATTATCTGTGTAAAGCTGCTTTAAGACAATTGTTAAAAGCACTATACAAATGTGAATTGAATTGAATTAATTGCAGGCTGGCTCTGTTTCCTGTCTGTAATTGCTAACATTTCTATATCAATTGCTACTTATATTGAATATACAAAATTTGACTAACCCTTGCAACAATTCATCTGAAATGTGTGGCCCAAATTTGTAAATTTTGCTTTGGGATGAATAAATCTATAAATCTATTTATCTATCTGAAAACATATAATGTAGAAATGCTATGTGTCAGCATTGTTTGTAAATTCAGGTTGAAGTATTAAAGCTGTAATATAGATATATACTGTATGTAGTCCTCAGACCATCTGCTAATTGACTAGGAGGGTCATACAAGGCAACTCAAAGCAGGGTCAAGGTTAGCCCACTGACAGCCTGGACACTCAGCGCCTGCTGTGATGTGCCATTCCACGAGTCGAATCTCCTCTTTCTATGCCTTATTTAGATGTGTAGAACTCCAGGAAGTCTGTGCTTCTGCCACCCGTGCATCACCATGTACTTTTTCCACATTTTACCATGTACTTTCTTTACATTTTACAAGAGGAACAACACTCCTCCAAGCTGTTTAAGTGTTGTCATCGCTGACAACCTTTCAGGTCAGGCCTAAGGTCAGTACCCATCTTCATGACATTGGGGCAGGTGTGATCCAGGTGTTACAAACCACCCATGGGGTGAGTCAAATGCCATATATGTAAGACTGTCAGGAAACACGATGCAGGGACAGATTATTCTGTCAGGAACGGTGAGACTAAGTGGAAGGACCCAAATGCAGGATGCGACAGGGTTATAATTAAGCAGTTATATGGTCAGCGCCGACTGACAGAGCAATTCAGAGAAAACCAAAATCAGAAATCCACAAGCAGTCCTAATATCAGGCATGGCCAACCGAGCAATACAGGGTAGAGCAAAAACAGAAAATTAAAAACAGTCCAGATTTCAAACCAGAGCAGAGGCAGAACAGAGCAGGGGTCCCGGACAGGGTAAGGGTCAGGACCAGGAACAGGCATGGTGGCAAGAGTATTCTCATGGGGAAGCAAACTGGTGAGATAATCTGGCCGCGATTAAATATCTTTGTTTTCCTTAAATAACCGGTGAAGTGGGAAAAACGGCAAGATGGCCGACGACGCGGAAGCACGCGCCGCGAAACCCCGAATATACATCGCGAGCCTGGAAGATCCTGAAAATGATTAGATCAACTATATATAACTGCCAACCCACCATTTTTTTTTAAGACTTCAATTGTTTGTTTTTTTGGTCAAATTTAAAAAAATTAAAATATCTGTTTACTTTTGTGACTTTGTACTCTAATTTTACTGATAATGACCGAAATGTTCCCAATTTATTACTACATCTTAACATAAAACCAGTCTCATTTACTTATTTTTTTAACTCCTGCTCAATAAGAAAATGACCCCAATTAAACTATATTAATCTCAAAAACCTTTGATAAAACAAAATAAAAAAAACACATTAATAAGGTATGCAGGTAGACGAGATGAAGTGGAATGAGAAAAGAAAGAAAATAAAAGCAATCTGATGTCGAACATGTGATGCGGATGAGTCAAAGGGAGATGGAATGCTCATCTGTCTGAATAAATAAAAAGCTGCCAAAGGAACTGTCATTTACAAAATTTGTCTATGATTAGAGAGTTGACCCAAACAGACCCTTATTACCTGATGCTGCTTCTAACAGGAAATTGCTAATTAAGAGAATAAAATACAGGGCAAGGCATTTAAAGGTATGTCAATGTGTGTGTGATCCTTACTTTCTGGAAAATGTGTTGCAGCAAGAAGTACAATTAGGACCCTTCATGAGCTTCATAATCTGATCCAATGGCTTTCTGTTCAGTTTATATTTTCTAAACTAATATTTAGAGTAAGAGTCTTTATTTGTCACAGGTACATTAGGGCTCATTGAAATTCTTTCTTCACAGTTTTTTGTTCATTTTTATTTGTACTTAACAGTGGACATTTTCTCATAGGAGCTTTACAGAGATTAAACAGTTATAAAGTTGTATAAAAGAGTGTATTAGTTTAGTGCCTATAAGTTTGTTCCTTATAATTGTACGTTTATCTCTTATGAGCAAGCCAGTGACGACTGTGGCAAGGAAAACTCCCTGAGACAAGGATGACAAAGAAACAATACAGAACCCATCCTCATCTGATTGGCAGTGAAAATGTCCACAGGTCCATCATTGTTGAGGTTTGCAGTGATAGGCACTTAAATGCAAAACTGTTCATTCAACCTGTGGTCCTGTAAGTATTAATTACAGTCCAAATCCATCCTCCAAGTTCTTGAGGTGCTCAGTAACTTCATAGACCTTTAGGCTGTTGGGCCGTTATTCTGGGGACATCAGGCTTATTTCAGATTGTTTGGAAGCTGGGGTCAGAGCGTAGGTTCAGCCGTGAGACAGCACTCATGGAGCAGAGAGGGTTAAGGGCTTGCTTAAGGGCCGTGGCAGTGGTGCTTGGGTTTGAACCCTGACCGATCAGTAATCGAGAATCCTTAACCACTGAGCTACCACATTTCCACCTTAATAGCTACCTTAACATTCACATGCAGTGAAAAAAAACTATTAACCCAAAGCATGTCAACTAACCTGTTTAAATATTTAATGCTGCAAATATTAAATTATCCATAAAAAGAGTCTTAGGTCTAATAAATATATAGTCCTGTCATTAAACAACATGCACAGCTACGCAATAGTACTATTTTGATATTCCAGTGTTTAAGCAATGTTTTTTTTTTTTAGAATACTCCAGGATGTAATCACCACTGAAAAGATTCTCATAGAAAATATCTTGACCTCTCATTCAGTAACGGCCAAAGCCATTCATTAGCCTTCATTACACCCAGGTCTTTTGTGAGAAAATGCAGCCGGCGTGCACACACATACACAAAAAGACCAGGTGACACTGCGACCTATTAAAAGTATTTCATCATCACTCCTTCTTTGTGAATAAAATGACAAGAGGGATTACAAGAGAGGGGTGACGACTTTGAAGGTCAGCTGGGGTCATACGAAACCCCCTGCTGTGAGCACACTCTTCATGCCACGAGTGGATTCAATCATTTTCATCTGCATCAATTATATCAATCTTCTCTGGCCCTCTGACTCCCACTGCATTATTCAGATGTGCTCTTCAGCATGAGTGGCATGGCTAAGAAAGGTGAGGTCTTGCCCCTAAACAGGGATGATGACATGCAGTCTGAGGCCATAACTAGGAGATGTTGGAGAATTCAAAAATAAATTCCATAAAAGTATAATTTAGTTCTGCTTTCTGAGTGTTTCCATGTGATGCATGGTTATTACTGAACTGCTCATTATTAGATGCGAGGCTAGAAACTAATATCTATCAATAGCTTAAAAGAAGAGAAAATATTAGGGTTCTGAAGGCATTATACCCCAAGCTCTCATAGATGATACAATACGAATAATGTCATAAGATCATAATCTAATATGGTTGCCAAAAATGAAGCTCTTTTGATGTCATTATTTTGGAAAAGCAGGTCGTTCCCATGATCTTGTCTAGAGCCTCTGTTAGCACACCAACTTGGTTTTGCATAGAAAGCCTATAAACGTTTTATAGACTACATTTCTAGGAATAACTCATAAAACAGTCTGGGGGGAAAAAAATGTGCCACAAAGCTTTTAGCAAACAAGTCCTGAATCCAAGAGTATAGGAAAGGAAGCCAATAAGGGAGAAACCAAAAAAAAAGGCGAAGAAAATGTTCATCAAATTTTTCCAAATCATTGGCAAAGAAATTTGTGAATTATTGTCTGTTGTCACCTACTGTCATGAATATTCCGAAGAGGAGCAACAAGAGGACATTATCGATAAGCACACCAGCCAAACATGCACAGACATGGTGAGACTGGAACACAAAAGTTGCTATGTCATTTATTCCAAATGCCAGTTTCCATCCCTCTTTACTTTCTTTTATTTTCTTTTTTTCTTAATCCATAATGCAGCTTATCGATCTCAGCAAAGGGGAAATGCACTTTTTTAAGTTCCTTATAGAGTTGCACAAAATGCACGAGAACAACACATAAAACCATAACTTACAACATATCATACGCACAGTTATGATGATTTATGAATATGGGTTACATGAAGAATTTAGCAGGCTGCTATCAGAAGTGCAGCATGTGCCTTTTTAGATGAAGGAATACAAAGATTTCAGCTGCTCGGATTAAAAATCCTCTTAGAAAATCTGACGGCTTAGTTTATGCTAAGTGTCATTCGGAAAGTAGCAGTGAAGATTTGAAACATTTATGAATACTTTTCTTCTTTAAATCCTGTCAGAAAACCTGTCGGATTAGCTCATGCTAACTTGCTCACTGATGTTACCGATGAATATTTGAGGCATTTATGGATGCAGTAAAAAAAAAATCAGCTCTATGGTCATGTCAGTTTAGCTCATGTTAGCCAGCTGAGCAGCTCCCAAAACAGAGTGTAGTTAGAAAGGAAATGAAAGTGAATGAAAAGGGAAAAGTAATGTTTCTGAATTCCCAAATCTCAAAAACTATTGATCAGTTTAGTCATAAGGTCTTAACATTTGAACAGGTTTGAACAGCTTAGCCTGTGTTTGGCAGCTGCTGGCTAGTCAGGCCAAGCTGTGAAGATTAGAATCAATTACAAATATATGGCTCCGACAAACATAAACACCACAAATTAAAGCAACGTTTGCCTCAGAGTCCAGAAACTGAAAATAATTAAAAGAAATGTGTTTTTTTGAGGGGAACGGAGGAAGGGGTGCCTTCTTTTTTTTTTTTTCCCAACACATTCTCTTCCTCTCCGCCTGTTATTTTCTCTCCTTCATGGTGTAACAGTTTGGTAAAATTTCCAATGAC
>JAAIIK010000100.1:1797490-1823263 GCA_014706435.1 Silurus glanis
AGAAAGAAAGAAAGAAAGAAAGAAAGAAAGAAAGAAAGAAAGAAAGACTACTTAGCATAGGCCTTTTTATAGCTGCTATAATATAAGTGATATCAGGACTAACTTTTTTTTTTAACAAGTTACATTGAACATAACTATACATTTCTAAACCATATGGCCTGGACATTTTTTTGGGGTTGGGTTGGCAAAGTGCTGTGGTATAAGAGGAACTATTCAGGACCTGCTGATTTACCGAAATATTAAAATTTCGGTGATCGATCGGGCCAAATGATTTCGCCCAATAATTACGCTTTAAAATACAGCAGCTTGAATGCTGGATAAATAGTTATAGTACTGTTATATAGCATTACTCTGCATCAACACATTGTCATGTAGACGAAGAAAGAAGTATTGCCATAAATATCAATGCTACTATTAATGCCATGCTACACTAAAACTTTTTATTATTTAAAATAAAACTCTAGTTTCCATTAAGTATATCCATCAAACCTCCTCAAAAGGCTAAAACTCTTAAATATTCCTATCCTTGTGGGGGGCATTTGATCTGCACCAAGATACCACACACTAACATGCACACACACACAAAGCATTTCTTTAAATAAATATTAAGTAAAGTTTAGTCTCAAAAACATCTCATCTGCTAAACTCAAGCTGATAGAGAACTATGTTCCAGTCAGCTCACTCTCAGAGGCTGACTCTTTCACCTTCACTGCTCCTCAGAACGGGGGCACACACACTCCCACACTCCGTGGAGATTTGGATTAATAGGACAGAAAGCTGATTAGCATGAGGTGAAGAGAGGGTGTGAGGCTTGGCAGATGTTTTATTCACATGCACAGTTAAAAAGGAATAAGTGTGTTTGATCTCTCTGCATACTCTTGCTCTCGGTGCCTCAGAGTGTGAATTTGATCACACAATGACTACTAGTTATTTATATTTTTATATTATATATATATATATATATATATATATATATATATATATATATATATATATATATATATATATATATATATGTCTTATTTTCATAAATAAATCTTATCTTGTTGGTACAAAAATAAAAGGCATAAATGCAGATAGTATATTTACACACCTTCCAATTCCATCAATTTGTGATTTATTCTACAGAAGAAAAAAAATCCACAAAGAATGACTTGCTAATTATAAATATTTATGATGATCTTCAAAATGTATTTGTAATGAAATTCTGTGTTTTCTGAGTTTCTTTCTGAGTATTTAAACATCCTTATAATGCTACAAATTCTATGAAATCTACAGTGCCGAATAAGCACCTGCTGATAGCCATGCGGTGGAATTTAGCCCTCGCTTCATTAATACCTAAAGAGCTTGATGCAGTGGTACTTTAGTACTTCAGCTTGTCCAGCTCTTTCACAATCTGTAGATTAGACTCAAACAGATGTTCATACTAAACTTTAATGCTAATACCACCATTAGTGCCTTTGGCATTGAAATAATTTGCTGTAGCAATCCAAATACTACTAGTTCATATACACTGACTATATGATGGATGGATGGATGGATGGATGGATGGATGGATGGATGGATGGAACAGTGTAGATTCAATGGGAAAACTCAGATGAGGATGGGTTCCTTCCTGAGTCTGGTTCCTCTCAAGGATTCTTCCCAATGCCATCTCAAGAGTTATTCCTTGCCACAGTAGCCACTGGTTTGCTCATTAGGGATAAACTTACAATTATAAGGAACAAAATTATTTATTCCTTATTACCACATTATCTGTGCTAATCTGCTTTGAGATAATGTCCATTGTTTAAAGCACTAAACGCAAAAAACGAACTGAATTGAATTAAATGCAAGGTTGTTTTTTTTTTTTTTTTTTAATCACGCACGTGTAAAATTTAAATCCAGGGCCTGTTGAAAGGAAGCAAAAATAAGCATGAATGCAAAACCCTATATCTTACAATAAGTGTTTTTATTGAATGATACATATTCATTAGCATTACAAATGTGCTGATGGTCTTGCTGTTGTTGCCCGTCCACTTCAATGTTTGACGTGTGCATTCTGAGTTGTTTTTCAGTTCACTACGGATGTAAATAGTGGCTAGTCATTATATCCTTATAACTTTTCCCATGGCTTCTCTCACCAACAAGGCCCATAGAACTGTATGTTTGTGTTTTTTTCACACTATTTTGCCTAAACTATCAATGTGAAAATCCCAGATTATATTCCCGGGATTGTCTGATGGGCGAACTGCATGTGCAGATGTACAGGTTAAAATGGCCCTGTGAGTGAACTGATGCTTAAAAAAAAAAAATGGATTTTTGTAATACAGGAACAAAGCAATCCCACATTAATCGGATCGTATACATGCTCCTCAGGCCATGACAGTTAATTCTTCAGCTCATTCCAATATCGCGAAAGCATGTTTCACAATCTGAGGGGAGACTGTATGAAAGTAGAGAATAATTTCAAAATAATGAGCTTATCTATTATTTCAGCACAGTGATTGCTTAAGAGGAAAGTCAAAACCTATTAGCAGTTAATGATGCCTTTAGAAACCCTACAAACGTTTAAGCCTCATACCTCCAACTTTAAACTAATGCTCTTCAAACCAGCGTATTTCAAAACCTATGGGAATTTGACCACTTACAGGCCCAAATTTATCATATTTACCCAACCTGTTCATAACATCCTATGAATATCAAATATAAGAAAAAAAAAATATGAATGTTTTTTTATTGGATAAAAACAATCTTGTCCTGTCAAAAGGTAAAAAATAAAGGCAACAAAAAGAGCCAACCTAGTCTCAGATACATATCTCAGTTCTCGAGTGCTCCTCTAATTAGTGCGCAAATACTGTGTGTTGGTTTAAGCCTTGAACAAAGACTTTAGGGACATAAATCCAAAAGGACACTGACGAAAAGAGAGCAAATAGGCAGCATGCTTATCTGCTTCAGCAGCAGTAGGCAGGACAAGGAGATTCCACCATAGAGTTGGCAGGGTTTTGAAGCGTTTATTAGCTGCTAACCCTGGACCAGCTCATCTTCAAACCTTTTACTGACACACAACAGAGCTGATAAGAGCAGTGATGAACTATAAACTTCACGCAGGAAGTTTTAATAGGCTGCAAATGCGTGCTAGCTGGCACTTCAGGCATTGCTGTATGGGAAATAAAGGGAAGCAAACTGAACACCACACACACACACACACACACACACACACAGGTTTTGTGCATAGTAAAGCCTTGAAGCATGAGATGATAAGAACACTGAATTCTTTGGATGAAGTAAAGGAAAAAATAACAACATAGAATAGTGGTAAACCATAAACATGTGCACAGAATAATAAAATCTATTATTTCTGTTATAAAATAAACATTTATTAGCTTTACTCTTTCTTTTTTTTAACCAGATATCCTGTGGACAATTTCTGGCAAACTTGATAAAAATTTTTTTTTTGAAAAGGTTTATTATTTGTATTAGGGGTGTAAACTCTTTCTATTTACACAATACAATATGCAATTCCTAAGGTGACAAGTCAAACAATACTTATACAATATGATTTATTTTAAATTAAGCGCCTCCTGTCCACGTGTGACCAACTTTGGACCTGTGTACTGTTCATTAGTGGAGAATGGAAACACATTCAGAGTTGCCGGGCAAATCACCTCACCTTATTTATATTTCTGTCCTTTTTTTATTGATAATAATTGATTTGCAATCAATTAGAATCAATTACAATTGATTTATGTGTTGTTGATGTAATACATCGTCTTTTTAATCCATAACATTTGATGTTACAGCTTCGATTTCTATGCGTTTACAACAAATGATAATGATCTGTCTGGTCTAAGAAATGTAATTGTTTTTGTTCTATCCCTAATTCAAATAGAGCCTAATTGTGATCTGTGTGTTCTGAAAAGCTTGTTACTGAACTGTTACTAGCTCAACTGACAGACCACATTTGCTTTGACTGCAAGAGACAGGAAAAATACATGTTTTTTTAGCTGCCAATTCTATAACTTGACAAAAGATCACAAAATCAGGTTATAGCATGGTGATGCTTTTTTTATTCGAATTGTTCCAAATGAACAATTTTTTACATTTATTTTCGGCCATATCTTTTTTCCCCCATTTTCCCCATTCAGAAAGCGTGGAGTTGCCAATATTTCCATTCAACTGATAAATTTAGATTCTCTCGAAGCCGGCCTCCATTATTTGCACGTAAAAATGTAATCAACCCCTGTGCAGTGAGGAAACGTTGAAAACAGGACAGTCGTAGAGCATGGAGGACCTTCCAAGCGTAATCAATCATGTTGTTCTTGTTCTTATGCAAATGATATGTTGATTGGTCCTGAAACAATTAGCAGTGCTCATTAATTAAGGCCAGAAACATTTTGTCAATGTTGGAGGGTCGGAAAACCGGGAGGAGAATAACTCCTGCGTGTGTGATTAATGAGTGTGTAAAGATCAGCTCTCCTGAGAGAACCGGTTTAAAAACAGTGCTGTACAGTAGTATGTACTGAGTGCTTTATTTACAGGGCAAAGGGATCGAAATCCTTCTCTGCACTTCACTGGAAGTACTTCAAGTTAAGTTGAGAGTTGAGTGCAAACAGGCAGAGAGAAAAAAAAAAAAACTCTGCTAACCTCCGGTGATGGTTTCCACACACTCACACACGTCTGCTGCCTTTTCTCCAGTGTGTTCACACCTCACTTGTGAAAACTCAAGCTACCGACTACTTTCCTGCCAATCCAGCAAAGCAAATCTGCATTGCCAGACACGGCGTATGAGTCACGCCGTCACATCCACGTTAGCTCCAAACTTCACCAAGACTGAAACTAAGCTGCAAATGTCGGGAAGATGGTGCACTTTTATTTCTAGCACATAACATTAAATATGGCAGTGATAAAAGAGGAGCTGTTGATTAGAAAATTGCAGGACTACAAAAGAGACCGTCGGACTCTTTAATACCCTTAACACTCACCTGCTCAATTTTTTTTTATTTAGATCAAAAAGATGATAGTAATTAGAAGAAAAAAAAGGTCGCTGGCTTTGTGCACAGAGGCATTGTCATGCTGGAACAGGTTTGGGTCTCCTAGTTCAAATAAGGGAAAAATGTAATGCTACCAAACATCCAAAAACATCCTAGACAAATGTGCACCTCCAACATTATGATAAAAGGGTAAGAACCAGATATGGCCAGAAAAACCAGGTGTCCCAATATGTTTGTCCATATAGATGGCGTTTCAATCAACAAATACTCTCACGTGTGGACTCTGAAAATGTAGGCTTTCAAAAACAATGATACATTTTAGTCATTCCCTTTCAAAGAGCCGGAAAGTAAATAAACACCAGGCTGAAATGTTCGTCAAAGCGTCGTTTTCAAGATCTTTCCGTATTAGTGTAGATGTAGCCTTAGACTACTTTCTAAGCTTGCCTTGACCTTACAAAATCAAGAAGATCATGAGTGTGATTTTTTTCACACAGAGGATGTCATACTTTTCACAGTTGTAATCAGATACCTTCCACCATCACATGGGACAGGACGAAAGTTAGAAACCACTTTAATACCAGAATTGCTTGAACAGAACAGATGTGTGTGAATGAATCAGTGAATGAATCAGTGAATCTTGGTCTTAACACCGGCTGAAATATCCAGCCCTGGTTTATGTGAGATCCGGTGATAAGACCAAGACTGATTTTTCCCAATACAAAATACAAAATGTTTCTTTCAAAATTGGGTAGTAATGTAGATGAGTTTCAAATGCAAATGTCATTTTTCAACCTGATCTTTCTCTATTTAAATTGATTGTAGAATGCAGACTTGTGATTTGTGCTTAAGATACATGCACTCGAATACACGACACCCCTTGTGAATGTGCAGAGCTGAAATTCCGCCTCGGTATCAAAGCGTTCCAAAAAAGCGTGTTTAGGATCCGAAAGTCATCGAAATCATTTCGGTTTGTTGCACACTGCTTCCCTAATTGAGCCCCGAATCATCTTTTTTTATGCAAAACCTGTCTGGCAAAATTCAAGTCCCCATCTGCACCAAAATAATTAACCCCCCTTTATTGAAGTCAAATTAACACTCGCCCCCTACAGATTTCTCCGCTGCTGCCTCTGAGCCCTCGCTTATCTCCACAAGTAATAAACATTTCAGGCCCTCGAGCATCCTGTGCAGCCGAGAGACAGAGGGAGGGGGGGGAGAAGAGGGAGTTAATAAAATAAATATAATCCCTGCTCTAAATTTCTTTGCAACACATGAACCTGGACTTTTGCACCAAGGACGTTGTTAAAGCCACTCACAAATTAGGCTTTTCAACCACAAAAAAAGGAGTCTTTGGCCACCGAAATTCCCAACAGCGACGTGAAAACATGGCACAAAAATAACTGTTGCAAACAGGCATTAGATTCTAGGGTTTTTTTTTTTCTTTCTTTCTGTTTTTATTAAAAAATACATCACCTTACAGTACTGAAGATTGAAAAACAAACACACAAATACACATATACACATGCAGGTTTGGGCAAAGATAGAAATTTTTTTTTTTTTTATAAAATACCAAATACCTTAACTTTAAGTGTATCAGAATACACTACAAAATACAGCAGCCACAGTATTTATCACAATAAACGACTCTTTTACAAGGGTGCATGAAATTTCTTCGCAAACTTTGCAACAATTGGCCGATTTGATCTGTTCAATCACCATTACACCAACTCAATTGATTAAGTAAACAATGATAGCTATAGCATTTCTCTGGCTGTGTCACACAATAAATCTGACATATTCAACCAGTTAACATACAAACAAACAGGTCATTTATTGGAAGACAACTAATGACACCTGTATTCATTGCAACTAGTTTCTAACTAATGAATCATTTGATTGTTAATCATAAATATAATAATATATTGAACCAACCCCAGCCATTAGGGTTGCACAAGCCTTAGTGCCGGTCCCAAGCCCGGATAAATGGGGAGGGTTGCGTTAGGAAGGGCATCCAGCTTAAAAACGTGCCAAATCAAACATGCGGATGGTCCGCTGTGGCGACCCCTAATGGGAGAAGCCGAAAGAAAGTTTGTTTTATTGTGTATCAGGCAGTCATTCATGCAATGGTATGCAAAATCATGATCCTAGTAAAGGGTACAATAATCAGCAAATAAATATTTATTTATCAATCACTGGACATCTATTTGAAAGCTGGCAGCCTGTAAGTATCTTACCTTCACCACCTTCTTCCATGTAGATCAATTTTCTGTTCTGATCTCAACAAGTCTTGGCAAACTACTGAGTAGGCACCAATCAGAGGCCGCATTTTTATGACGTCATCATGTAGAACTTCTTACAAAGTATTTTACAGTATTTTAAATCTACAAAAATACAAAACGATACATTCTGATACAACATATAAAGCCATTTTCATCAACCCTCTCAAATACAAATAACAAAATCCAAATCCAAATCTTTTATATTCAAAATACGTATTTACGTGTATCATACATACTGCCCATCCCTGAACACGTGTATTCACAAGTGGAGGGAAAGTGAAGAATTTCGCTTCTACACATGGCCTTGCAGATGAATGCCGTGCTGATTGTGTTTGCTGAGGAAAAAAAACGTGTTCCATCCATGGCTCCCCTCCTTTTCCCCACTCGTACTCCTTCCAAACATCCGAAATCTGAAAAGACCACATTATCCAGAGGATTCGTGTCAATTTGCATATTCATTAGAATTAATTAAAATGCATTGCAGCCTGTTTTTTTTTTTATCTCTATTTTTTCAATACTTGAGAGGTTGTATAGACAAAGACGGAAATGATCAGAATGTGCGATTAGAGTGTAAAAAAAAAAAGATAGAGGGAGGGAGAGAGGAAAAACGAGAGAAAGAATGACGGTATCTCCAGTCGAGTCTAACGTCAGGGAAATGTCTTTTTATTCTAAATCAAGCCCCGACTCATCCTGATGAGTCCTATTCAGCCGCAGACAAACAGGGCTTTTCTATAAGATGGGCGACTCTCTAATTTGGGTGAGTTCAGGTGCCTTTTCACTGGGAAAAGCTCGAATTTTAAAAGGCCTGAGCCTCACGAATGCTCTACAAAGCCTCCTGGCTGCTTTTGTGCATGAGCTGTGGAGTGAAGCAGTCAATCAACACACACGCACACACACACACACACACACACACGAACACATCGCAAGCACACACACATACACTGAGCTCATTCAAAATCATCGCTACTACTCTCTAATTAAGACCTCGGAGCACATTAATGCATCTCCAATCCATATGAAGGCATTCGTGTCTGTGGCATAGTGAATATAGAAGCTGATCAGCAATAAAATAAAGGTACTGTCGAATATGGAAAAGCAAATATGCAGCATTTTGTAAGGTGGCATGAGGTCAAGGTCATGCCAGGGTCATGCAGGTTAATAGCAGACCAAGCTTCCAAAAAGATTAGCGCATCCTTAACTTTCTCAGCTGCTGCATGCTACAAGCTAATTTATTATTATTTTATTATTTTTTTTTTTTAATCAAGCGTGTGCTTGGTTCCATCTCTTCAATTAACTTGAATATCAGTTATAAAAAAAAAACTGTAGTAGAGAGACCAGGTCATTATCAATCACTCAGAATAACTACAAAGATAAATAGAGTGCTTCTTCTTCTTCTTTTTTTTTTTATTTCATTCAATTAACAGCATCCATCTTGCATGTGAGAATTACAGCTCCATAAGACTACATTGGTTTGTCATTTAACTGCTTTGTATTTCTTTTCTAATGGTCTCTTTTTCTTTCTTAAAGATCATTAAAAGGAAAGAAAAAGGCACGAAAGAAAACACAAGCCCCTCCATCCTTCATGTTTGGCAGTAGCAAAAAAAAAGTTACAGCTTTACACAGAGGATCTATCACAATCAGAACATAATACAAAAAACTACAGGTGCAGGGAAAGGTTCAGAGATCGGCTCTTCTTTAAGCAGGGACGAATCGAATGCAGGCCACGTTTCATTTACTGTCAGTATTAGAAGAGTGCTACAGAAAATGGATACTTCTCAGTACTCCACTTGACATCTCCTTGAGGCTACATCCTGCAGCCTTGTGAGCTAGAAATGTCCTCCATTATTAGGGACATATCAGTTATTTGCAGTGCCATGCACAGACATTTAGAGGAGCAGGTGCTCAAAATGGATCAAGATGTCAGAGTACCAGCTACAATGTCATTCTCAGGGTTTCCAACCCTGGTTCTGGAGAAACCTCTGTCCTGCATATGTAGTGTTTTTCCTGCTTTAACATATATAAAAGGGGACAGATTATATGTAATACAAGTGATTGTTAACCACATGCTGTCTAAACTAGTAACGTAACTACTACAAGTCAAGTTTATTTCTATAGCGCTTTTCACAACAGACATTGTCTCAAAGCAGCTTTACAGAAATTAACAGTTAAGGTGAATGGTGTGTATTTATCCCTGATGAGCAGCCGTGGCTACTGTGGCAAGGAAAAACTCCCTTAGATGTTATGAGGAAGAAACCTTGAGAGGAACCAGACTCAAAAGGGGAACCCATCCTCATTTGGGTGATATCAAGAATTTGATCATAAATCTTTCAACATTCGTGATCCGCATGTTTGATTTGGCACATGTTTTTACACTGGATGCCCTTCCTAACGCAACCCTCTCCATTTATCCGGGCTTGGGACCGGCACTAAGAGTGCACTGGCTTGTGTAACCCTAACGGCTGGGGTTGGTTCCCTGACGGGGAATCGAACCCAGGCCGCGGCGGTGAGAGTGCCGAATCCTAACCACTAGACCACCAGGGAACTCACTGCTAGTAATAATAATAATAATGTAATATTGTATAATATAAGACCATCAATCAATATCAATAATACTTAAATACAATATATTGGCAAAAGTTTGCAGACACCTTTTCATAAGTACGGTATGTGCTTTTTGAGCATCACATTCCACATTTAGTCCAAATTTGCTCTTCTAATTCCCTCCATTCTTCTGGGAAGATGTTCTGCTAGATTTTGGAGTGTGCTTGTGAAGATTTGTGTTTATTCAGACACAATGTTGTTAGTAAAGTCAGGTACTGATGTAGGTGAGCAGCATTCCAATTTATTCCAAAGGTGTAAAATCGGGTTGTGGTCAGAGCTTTATGAAAGGAGAGCTTCCATTCCAACCCCTGCAAAGTATATCTTCATTGAGTTTGCTTTTTGCACAGGGGCATTTTTATGCTGGAACAGGTTTGGGTCTCAGTTCAAGTGAGCGGAAGATTTCATGCTACCACATGCAAAGACACCCTATACAAGTGTGTCCCAATACTTTTGCCAATATAGTGTACTCAAATATATAGGCCTTGGGTTGTTCTTTTTCAGACTGTGGGCTGACATGTCAGCTCCTGAAGCAATTGCTCCTGAAGCAATTGCTCCTGCAGATGTTTTTTTTGTTGTTGTCCTTCAAAACACAATCAAATTAGTGACAATACAAATTCCATTATGATCAGCACTTTTGTAAAGAGTGCACTTAACGCCATCCTTCCACTACCTTCAGAATTCAACTGTAAGGAGCTTCTGAGCTGTGCGGCTTTGGGAACAATTTTAGCTGGACGTGTAGCTCAGTTATATCAGTGTGTTTTAAGAAATCGGTCATTCAGTAGCGTAAAATAGATCAGGAAATGTAATTTGGAGACTGTCTACAGCTACCAATTGTCCTTAAAGCCAAATAAAAAGCCAAATAAAACTATGACTAGTCAACAAACTTTTTTTAATACCTGCGACCAACTCGATTTCTTCTCCTCTGTTAGCTATTGTGAAGTAAAAAAAAACAGCTATTAATTCCATACATATATATTTAAGCTTGTGCAGTTTGCTACAGAAGTTTTTTGTGAGCTCTGACTAGTGTGCTCTCTGATTATCCGATCAAAGGACATGAAATTGATGCTGTGTTCTGACGCCTGTGAGCGGGCTTCGGATTGGCTAAATCGCATTCTGATTGGTTGAAGCAACAGCTTCAGGCAACATAGTGTTGATGGTAAAAAACAAAAACAAAACTAAAAGCCTGCAATGCTCGCAGTTTTGGTCTTTTGCCAAAAAATCTGATCAGCTAGAAACTTGTATTCAGACACAAAGAAAAGCTATGAAATGTAGAGAATAGACCATTGGGAGTAATATAATCCATATTCATGGACAAAAATATATTTAAACGTAAGTCTGATATCGTTTAGGACAGCAGAGAAGGTCTTGCTGGACCTGACGGCTCGCAGGTTTCTCCTCTAGTCTAAGCAAGTCAAGTTGTCATTTCAACCACATACACTACAGGACACAGTGAAACAAAACAATGTTCCTCCAAGACCAAGGTGCTACATGAAACAACACAAACTAACACAGGATGATGTAAAACTAACTAGAATACACAAACTAATTCACATGACTACTTGAAGTGCACGTGTGTAAAGGTGTGCAAGCAGCATTTAGTGCAACAAGACAATAGCACTGTAGCACACAGTGCAGCGTGTGACCAGTATACTGTGCTAAATGTAAGATTTTGCCCATACAATGATAAATACTGTACATGTAAACACTTGCTGATAACAACAAATTGCAAACTGCTCAGCATTGAAAGCAACCATAGATCGTTCATTTAAAATTAAAATAAATGTGATTCTTTGTATTACAATTGACATTGTCTCAAAGCAGCTTTACACAGATAAAGCGGTTACAAGGTTGTATTAAAAAAATGGGTAAGTTTATTGCCTATTAGTTTGTTCCTTATAAGTGTTCTGTGATAAGTGAGCCAGAGGTGACTGTGGCAAGGAAAAACTCCCTGAGATGGCATGAGGAAAAAATCTTGAGAGGAACCAGACGCAAAAGGGAACCCGCCCTCATATGGGTGGCAGCGAATGTCCATCCATTACAGATCCATTATTGAGGTGTGTAGTAATAGGTCCTGAGCCATTGTAATAGACTGTTGATATGAATTACAGTCCAAATCCATCCTCAAAGTTCTTGATTTGCTCAGCAGCTTTATGGATCTTTAGGAAGTTTTATCAAATGCTGACAAGTTCCTGTGAAATGAACAACAGTTACCACTGGAGACTGAATGTGGGCATGACTTCCAGTGACTACCGGACAATGACTTGTGCAAGAGGACAAACTGTTCCTCTTTTGTGTCTTATCATGATAATGAACAAACTTTCCATTGAAAATGTAAATTTTTTTTACACAGTGACATATGGCAACCAATAACTTTCTTTTGGCTTCTCCCGTTAGGGGTCGCCACAGCGGATCCTCCGCATGTTTGATTTGGCACATGTTTTTACGCTGGATGCCCTCCCTAACGCAACCCTCCCCAATTTATCCGGGCTTGGGACCAGCACTGAAAGTGGCTGGGGTTGGTTCCCTGACCGGGGATCGAACCCGGGCCGCAGCGGTGAGAGCGCCGCATCCTAACCACTAGACCACCAGGGGACCTGACATATGGCAACCAATCATAGTCACAGAACAATCAATGACTCACAGCGATCAAATCATAGCATGTGGGAACCCTTACATCAGGAGGCTTCCCTGTACACTGTAGATTTTTACCTTACCTCTCCTGCTTAACCCTATCACAGCAATCCATTACCCCACTCTTTTGTCTTCACTCTTCTACTCCTGCAATGATTTCTAATCATGTTATCTGGTGTCAGAGATCCCTTTTGAGACTTCATGTCATCTCAGGAAGTTTTTCCTTGCTACTATGCTGTCCATTCATTGAACAGTTAAATGTTCTGGCATGGAGGAGTTGGTGTTGAATATATAAGGATTTCAGATGTTGAGCAAATTTATGAGTTGCTCAGGAGCAGTGCTGGAATTGAGGGGGGCTGGGGGGGATCCAGGACCCCCCATAAGGCATTAGGGACCCCCATGACAAGTAAAAAATAGACTTAGGGGGGTCCACAAGATTATTTTAGTAAAAGATATATGAATTACACAACAACTGGGGACCCCCCCATAAGACTTGATTCAATTCGATCACTGCTCAGGAGCACCTGGTTCCACAACTCCAATTGACTGTATAAGACTGTAGAAAGGACATTACTCATAATCACACACTCTGGTTCTCAAGATATTTTTCACTTTACAGTGTTTGTAAGGTTTTAATGATTTATAATCACACTCTTGATGTCACCCAAATAAAGATGGGTTTTTCTTGGAGTCTGGTTCTGCCAAAGGTTTTCTCTATCGTACCATCTGAGGGAGTTTTTTGTTGCCACAATCACCCAAGGCTTGCTCTTTGGTGATAAATACACATATATTTTTAAAAAAAAATCATGTTCTATAGTTTTCCATTCTGTAAAGCTGCTTCGAGACAATGTCCATTGTAAAAAGCACTATAGAAAAAAACTTGAAATGAATTGAATTCAACTAAATCCTACCTCTTGGGGGAGGGTGAAGACCCACCTCTTCCTGAAACACTGAAACTAGCACTTTTCAGATTTGCTTTTCTTGTATAAAAAAAAAAAAGTCTCTCAACAGAATTGTAGGTAGATAGTTTGTGTAGATTTATTCATTGATAGAGACTTAAAGAAATTTTCTGCATCGCTCTGGACAAGGGCTTCTGCTAAATGCCATAAATGTAAATCTACTTCTTCTTCTTTTAGCTGCTCCCATTAGGGGTCGCCACAGCGGATCATTCGTCTCCATACTACTCTGTCCTCTACATCTACCTCTTTCAAACCAACCACCTGCATGTCTTCCCTCACCACATACATAAACCTCCTTCTTGGCCTTCCTCTTCTCCTCCTTGCTGGTGGCTCTATCCTCAGCATTCTTCTACTGATATACCCCATGTCTTTCCACTGCACATGTCTAAATCATCTCAATCAGGCATCTTACTTTGTCCCCAAAACGTCCTACATGCACCGTCCCTCTAATAAACTAATTTCTAATCCTATCCATCCTCGTCACTCCCAACTCTGCTACCTCCAGCTGCACCTCCTGTGTTTTAGTCAAGGTCATGTCTAAACCATACAACATAGCAGGTCTCACCACAATCCTATAAACTTTCCCTTTCACTCTTGCAGATACTGGTCTATCACAAATCAGTTCTGCTATCACTCTTCTCCACCCACTCCACCCTGCCTGCACTCTTTTCTTCACTTCTCTAACACACAGAGTTTCACCAGCCTGTCTAAGAACCTGTGCTGAACAGCGGGCGTCCATCTTTTCACAGATCTTTAACAGATCACTGGAACTGTGTGAAGTGCCTACCTGCTTTAAACATTTCACCATCATTCCCATCCCAACGAAACCAAAAATTACTGGATTTAACGACTACAGACCTATTGCCCTACACATCTGTGAGAGACTGGTGTTGGCTTATTTGAAGGACATCACTGGACCCTTGCTGGACCCACTAGAGTCTGCTTACCGACCAAACAGGTCTGTGGACGATGCGGTGAACATGGGACTGTACTTTATCCTGCAGCATCTGGACAACCTGGGGACTTATGTAAGGATCCTGTTCATGGACTTAAGATCGGCCTTCAACACCATCACCCCAACTCTCCTCCAGACCAAACTAACCAGCTCTCTGTTTTAAGCTCTACCTGCCACTGGATCACTATCTTTCTGACAAATAGGCAACAGCTAGTGAGACCCCCCCACTCACCATCATGAACAGCACTGTGGAAGCAGTGGAGTCATTCAGGTTCCTGGGTACCACCATCTCTTATGGCCTGAAGTGGGACAATCACATCAACTCCATTGTTAAAAAGGCCCAACAGAGGATATACTTGCTTCGCCAACTAAGAAAGTTCACCCTGCCACAGGAGCTGCTCAAACAGTTCTACTCAGCCATCATCGAGTTTGTCCTGTGCACTTCAATAACTGTCTGGTTTGGCTCAGCTACACAGTCACACATCAGAAGACTACAGAGGACGATTTGAAAGGCTGAAAGGATTATTGAAGCTTTCCTGCCAACTCTACAGAACCTGTACACATCCAGAGTTAGAAAAAAGGCCCAGAAAATCCCCCTGGGTCCCTCACATTCAAGCCATATTTTTTTTTTACTTTTGCCGTCTGGACAACGCTACAGAGCACTAAGCACCAAGACAGCCAGGCACAGGAAAAGTTTTTTCACCCATGACCACTTAAACGCTCTCCCCATTGTGCAATAAAATAAAACATACATGCATACTACTGTTATTAATCTAATTCTGTACATTTTATGTGCAATAATATTCTTTTTCTTTTTTTTTATAAAAAAAAATGTGCATAACATTTTTTTATTTATTTTCATTTTTTTTATTTTCATGTGCAACTGGAAGTTTCTGTCACCAAAACAAATTCCTTGGAAGTGTAAACAAATTTGGCAATAAAGCTCTTTCTGATTCTGATTCTCTCCAGTGTGTAACTCCACCTCTTCAGGCTCTTCTCAACCTTCTATCTACTCTCTCCACAGATCGCAATATCATCCGCAAACATCATAGTCCATGGAGACTCCTGTCTGACCTCGTCTGTCAACCTGTCCCTCACCACTGCAAACGGGAAAGGGCTCAGAGCTGATCCTTGAAGCAGTTCAGTGTGTCGTTCCTACTGCACATTTCACTGCTGTCACACTGTCCTCATACATGTCCCTCACATACTTTTCTGCCACACCAGACTTTGTCATACAATACCACAACTCCTCTCTCTTCACCCTGTCACACAATTTCTCTAAATCCACAAACACCCATTGCAACTCCTTCTGACCTTCTCTATACTTCTCCATCAACATTCTCAAAGCAAATATTGTTTCTGTAGTGCTCTTCCTTCGCATGAAACCATATTGTTGCTCGCAGATGGTCGCCTCTTCTCTCAGCCTGGCTTCTACTACTCTTTCCCATAACTTCATGGTGTGACTCATCAACTTTATTCCCCTGTAGTTACTGCAGGTCTGCACATCTCCCTTATTCTTAAAAACCGGTACCAGAACACTCCTTCTCCATTCCTCAGGCATCCTCTCACCTTCCAGAATTGTGTTGAACAATCTGATTAAAAACTCCACTGCCATCTCTCCTAAACATCTCCATTCTTCTATTGGTATTTCATCTGGTCCAACCGACTTTCCACTCTTCATCCCCTTAATCGCTGCACTCACTTTCTCCTTACTAATCCTATCCACTTCCTGCTTCACCATCTTCACACCATCCAACCTTCTCTCTTTCTCATTTTTCTCGTTCATCAGCTGCTCAAAATACTCCCTCCATCTTCTCAACACACTCTCCTCACTAGTCAACACATTTCCATCTCCATCCTTTATTGCTCGAACTTGCAGCACATCCTTCCCAGCTCGGTCCCTCTGTCTGGCCAATCAGTACAAATCCTTTTCTCCTTCCTTAGTGTCCAACCTCTCATACAGCTCCTCATATGCCTTTTCCTTGGCTTTCGCCACATCCCTCTTTACCTGCTGCCGCATCTCCTTTTACTCCTGCCTACTTTTTTTCATCTCTCTGAGATTCTGTTTTGCCAACCTTTGCCTTTCTCCTTATGCTTTCCTGCACGTCCTCATTCCACCACCACGTCTCTTTGTTTTCCTTTCTCTTTCCAGATGTCACACCAAGTAACTTTCTATCTGTCTCCCTTATCACTTCTGCAGTAGTTGCCCAATCATCCAGCAGTAAATGTAAATCTACATTCAGAGTTAAAACAGTTTTTGTGACCTATACAGATAGAAAAAAAGACTTGAATTTCCCTCAACGTCCAACATCCAGTGAAGAGAAACTGAGCAGATATGCAGTGCAAAACTGAAGAAAAACATATCGGGGCAAATTTCGGATTACTGCTCAGCACTTTCACACTTGAGAGCGTTTATTTTGGAGTTCCAAAACAAGCAGGAATGAAAGCAGCTACTGGGGAATTAATACACGTGATATACTAGATCACTTGTCATTACAAACAAGGGAAAATAAACGTGCTGATCCGAATCGGGGCCGAATAAAAGAGTCTGAAATGAATGGAAATGCTTTGTGAACCAAGCGCTGACGCGCCATAGACTGCCATTAGCGCCAGAGTGGAAAACGCGTTTGATGTCTGCGACGAGCACACGCATCCTAGCCGAAATATAAAATCGCCTTGTGCGATGTGACTCTGACAGTCTGAAAAACACACAATACTCCCAGGAGCCACATTACTGGAGGGAAAACGGATTCAATTAAACGATCCTAATGAGATTTCCTTCAACTCCTTTTACTCGTTTCTGTGAACGTCGGCAGCTACATTTCCGCCTCTGTGTCGACTTTCAGACGCACGACAAGCTCGGGAAAAAAAAACCCTCCCTGACATTGAGCTGAGAGTCTACCGAGACAGCTGATCGTGGCCCAAACGACTTTTTAAAAAGGACTGAGCAGCCTAAGCTGAGTGTGCCTGCATGGTGGGCACCAAGTGTGTCCTCATGTGGCCGCGTATTCACAGGCTGTTTTTTGTTATAGCTTGGGCCATACAGAGGTCAAAATGTATGCATGCGGGCAGTAAAAAAAACAAACCCCTAGCGCTAACACCATGTTCTAAGCAACTGTGATGACCTCAGCATAAACAGCCAGAAGATTCATATCTGCAGTCCAACAGGGAGGTCGGGTGGCGTTGCATGAATAATCGAGCGGTGAAGGAAAAACGTTTCAGTGTTATGAAGTTCGCCAGTGACCGTTTTCTCACAGCAGAAGCACTGCCAGCATGCAAGCCTTCGCTACAACGAGTCCTTTGACGCTGTGTTTATACTCAACACAGCACAGGCGCATTCCAAGAAATCCAGCATCTGTTGGCTAGGGGAGAACCCGGAACTAAAAACTCAATGTTACTGCTCATTTCGCATCGTTTTTTTTCTCCAATATATAGATTTTTTTTCTTCCTGGAAGCCTGAATAGCAGCTCAGTGCCAGGAGCCACCCACGGGATGTCCACTGCCAAAGAGGTCACACACATGGCTGACATTACTGCATTCTGTCCAGCTCATCATCTCTCAAACACACACACACACACACACACACACACACACACACACACACGTGCCATGCATGCATGGCCATTCAGACAGAAACAAGATACAGTATGGATCTCTCTCACACACACACATGCGCAACAGCAGAATTATGAGGAGCCCATACCAATTCTGCAAATCAGGTTGGCACAGTGACCACAGAGGCAAGTGGACTAGTCATGCTTTCTCTCTCATTAGGACTAGCATCCTTTCAGGTGTTCAAGATAATAGATTACTCAGATTACATTTAGGCATACTGTTATAGGAAAATAATCCACTACAGGATGCTGAGATCCAACTAGACATGAAGTCTTCTTTCTGTTACCACCTCCAAGTAGATTATTATTGGATTACCGGATTATTTTTCAACAACAATCTCGTCCACTTCTTTTGTTTTTATTATACCTCAGCAACTAGCCAATGATTTGATTGATGCTTAAAATCATTAATAAATAGTACACCACACATTTACCCAATTATAGGTACAGTATAAACATTATTAAATAACATTATACACAAAATTAACAATATAAACTGGCATAATAATTCTTGTCTATATATTTATTGCATATTTAATCTTTTTTTTCTTTCTTTACTTTATTATTAACTTATTATCATTTAAAAAAGACTTTATTCTAAATATATTTGAATTTCATGCTGGAAAGGACTGCTATTAATAATAATAATAATAATAATAATAATAATAATAATTTGTATTCAATGTTGTTTATAAATTATTATTATTATTATTATTATTATTATTTATTAAAGATTGTCTTTTGTAGTAGTAGAAGTAGTATAATTTATATATATCTTCAAAATTCTATCAAAACGACCTGCATAGAGAAACAACACACTAATGTTATATGTATTGCTGCAGGTCTTTTTTTTCTCTTCTGAACTTCACATAAGTAGAACCATGTCTTCCTTCTGCCCTCCGAAATGTTCCCACAGTTTGCAGTTTTAAAAATAGAAAACAGAAATGGTCTTTATTTAAATCTACACAAAATATCCACCTTTGCTGTGAAACATCAAAATTAGTTCTGATGCCATCCAAAGCCACATCATTTTGATTGAGAATGTGTGGCAAGACTCGGAAAATTGCTGCTCATCAATGTGAATCTGAAAGCAATTTTCCAATGAAAATAATAGGAAAATATGTAAGGATGCAGATGGGCATTGCTGAGTGAGATATCCCAGAGGACTTCCAGCAAAAGATGGTTCTACCAAGTATGGCTACAGGGAGTGTATACTTTTGATATTAGAAGGGTAAAAATAGCAATCAAGGTTAGAATGTCTGAGATCTTGACATTTAAATTGTTTTCTATACAGCTGTGTATCTTTGCTCGAAGGATTTATTGCTTGTGTGTTTCTTTGGTTTTTGCCAGGGACTTCTTATTTTTTCACTGTGCTAAATTAGAAAATGACTAAATCCTTTATTTATTCCTTCTTTTGGATTTTATTTCTGGCGTGTGCTCATTACCGCCATGTTCCCTTTGCCACACTTCAACAATGAGTGTTTTGTAGTACAAAAAATATATAAAAAAGAACAGCCCATGATGCCACAGAGGCCACAGGGTACAGGGCCTGGCACACGGTGAGCCTGGGAAAAACCCCTGCGTACCAGCTTACTGGCCACAAGCTCTAACAGCATGCTGTTCACACACATACGTATACAGACACAATGCCTGACCTTAATAACCTTGTAGAGTCAAACAGGGATTGAGTAGTGGAATTAGAGGAGCTTTGGAACAAGAAACAAGGCACAAAAAAAAAAAGCATGTGAGATGTGAACCTCGCTCCCGAGAAGCTGTAGGTGATTACCCTAATGTGAGTCAGAAAAGCTTTTAAAGGAGCCACTGTTCTGAGCCACACACAGAAACACAATTGGTATAACAGGTAAAATTGAGGTAAAACAGACAGGATCTCCAGGACCATGCCAGAAACATATGGATGAAATTGAGGATATTAAGAAATTGCATGTGACGATGAACATCGATTAACCACAACAGAAATAAGCACCATAGTCTTGTATGTATACTCAGATTTAAAGCCATTTAAAACTCGAATATTTACCTCAAACACAGAAAGTTTATCAAGCTCAGCTACATCACTCGAGCTCATAATTGATCTCGATAATATGTGATGTGTGTTCCTGCTCTATTTATTTCCTAACATTTAACTTCCCAAATTATAAACACCAGTACTAGAAGCCTAATTTAAACCGCCATGACCCTGCCCAGGCAGTTACTAAAGATGAACAATTGAACTTGTTGAATTCACTAGTAAAGAACAAAAGCTTTATTTAAGCCCAGAATCTTTTTTCGACAAACTCTGACAGTTCCTCAACCTCAGCTACATCATTAAAGTTCATCATTAGTCCTTAAATCTAGATCTCTTTCCATTTCTGTCAAAGAACCAGGCTTTTTCTGTTCCACAAGATTCATATCTTACCACGTGAAGTTAAAAGTTTTCTTTTTGTAAATGTTTGTCACTGTGGAGTCACAACGCCTATCTATACAACACCACTCTCATCCAGATGCTCTGTTAAAGCCCTGTTAGACTTTCTAGCACTTTTTTATTTGTATTATCTGTTTATTCTGAATAACCGTCATGTCCCAAAGACACATTAAAGAAGCAACACACATTAGCAGAGGAAAAGAAAGCCTGATATACAGTGGACATGTTGTAAGGAGGGCAGCTGTCATGTCTAACATGGTGTGTATAATCTGGCCTGGGATGACAGAGTTGGTCACATGGAGTTAATGCACACACACATATCCCTGTGGGCTGTGACAGCTTGGGTAGTACTCAAGACGAGCGTGCAGACGGCCTGGTTCCCAACACCCGAGGCTACCCAGTGGTCGACGCTAACATATCACAAAGCATCAGTGCAGTGAAATAAAATATACATATACAGACCCATTATATACTGTGAGACCCATGCACAAATGATAACACACTGATTCATTGGGAAAAGAGTTTTTTAGTCCATCTAGCTCGCGTCATCTGTATATTCTGCGTAAACAAATCAGCATCCAGGGCTTCAACTTTCAAAATCTTAGTGCTCGTCATCTCAGAGGTCACGATTTAGCCGAACCGCGCCACAGTCGTAATTCAGAGCAACCGCGTCGTTTACTCGTATACCCCACAGCATTCTGTCACTTTGTGTACATTTGCTGTCTACTTGGGACTTTTGGTGAATGTTACTGGGAAATTACAAGGGAGAAAAGAAGTTCTTGTTTTTTTTATTTATTTATTTGGCCCTTGCAACAAAATCTGAACCTTATCCATAATCTGTCATCTTGTTAAAAGCCACTGTAACTGCGCTAACATCAGTAACACAAACACTTTGCTGCAAATTAGGACCAAATATAAATAAAAACCTAAAAACTGCCAATTTCACTGGACCTGAGCATCTCGCCATTTAATATGTAAACAAAATTCAGGAAATTAAAGCTTTAATTAATGCACATATTTTGGACATATGCCTCAATAAGTCAGGATGTTTTAGGGACAAAAATAATTGTACCAATTATTATTATTATTTTTTTTTTTTTAATGAAATGAAATTTGCAATGCTTCCTCTCATTTACGATATCATAATATTGAAAATAAATAAATAAATAGAGAACATGAATCTGTAATCTACTTAACTAATGCAGTTTTATATCTAACTATATATCTAACTATATATATAAATTTACCTGCAATAGCACCAATAATAAATAAGGGCAGTGGTTCTCTTAGCTAAGTGTCATCATCTTTGTTTTATAGTAAACACTAAGAGCTTTAATACTGTAATTTTAAGGTACTTGAAAAAGTTTATTTTGATAACCAAAGAAATTTGTTGTTGTAATACAGTTTCAGCGTGAATTATAGAGGATTTGGATCAAATTTCTGGATGTGGATGGAATTATCCTTTATGGGACCTCTGCCATTTTAATAAAAAAAAATTCACTATAAGAGTTTCACCATAGGAAAAAAGTGATCATTAGACATCTGACTTTCCAGTTTATAAATAAGACTTTGGTGTATTGGATTTCTTTGCCAAAAGTGAATTAAAATCCCAAACCTGACACACAAGGTTTCTCCCATTAGGGGTCGCCACAGCGGAACATCTGTCTCCATACCACCCTGTCCTCTACATCTTCCTCTTTCAACCCATCTACCTGCATGTCTTCCCTCACCACATCCATAAAACTCCTCCTTGTCTTCCTCTTTTTCTCCTTCCTGGTGGCTCCATCCTCAGCATTCTCTTACTGATATACCCCATGTCCCTCCTCTGCACATGTCCAAACCATCTCAATCTCGCCTCCATCACCTTGTCTCTTAAACGTCCTACATGCGCTGTCCCTTTAATAAACTCATTTCTAATCCTGTCCATCCTCGTCACTCGTCACAAAACCTCAACATCTTCAGCTCTGCTACCTCCACCTCCACCACCTGTGTTTTAGTCAAGGTCATGTCTAAACCATACAACATCTCAGGTCTCACCACAGTCCTATAAACTTTCTCTTTCACTCTCACAGATACTCTTCTATCACAAATCACTCCCGCTATCACTCTTCTCCACCCACTCCACCCTGCCTGCTACTCTTTTCTTCACTTCTCTAACACACTCTCCATTACTTGTAATAAAAATTTATAGAAAGTTAGAGTCTTTTATTAATGTACACTTTTCTGGCCACAACCTTCAGGATCTTGAAGGTTGCAATTTTTTTAACGAGAAAACAAACTATACCGCTGCAATACAAGTATATTAAGATGCTAATTGATGTGATCACTAAACTGAATTTTTTCTTAGGATATCCTGTCAAACATTCTTAAAGAATGCTGCTGGAAGCAGTTAGTGGTGCATACATGAGATTATCTTACAGACAAATCTCTGTGGTTGCACATCTGCCTTGTCAAGCAAATTGCCAATTTTCGTAAAAAAAAAAAAAAAAAGTAGGCGGATCTTGGCTGCATTTGCAGGCTTGCAAATGTTCCAGACACTCTTTGCAGCTGCTAGAGATCAGGCTTGCAAGATTCGAGGTGAGAACACTTCCTGTAAGAATACTGAATAAGGGGAAAATGCTGTTTTAATCCTGGTAAGAGTGTGACAAAGTAGACATACACAAATTAGACCTAGCCCCCACACAAGAAAGGTGTGATGAAGATGGCTTCTTAGAAGAACAGGTTCCTCATCAGCACCTTTCATCACTTTCCTAGATTTAACACATGGAGTATTGAGCCAGAAGTAAAAAAAAAAAAAAAAAAGTGATTGGTTGTTAGTTAATTCAGTGAATATAGTGTATAACTCCTTTTTAAAGGATATCAATTAGAAAGATGATTTTACCAAGAAGAATGAACTGAAAATGGCTTGAAAATCCGACTACTGTATGTCTCCTTCCTTTGTTGATTGCAAGGTTCACTATATGAATAAAAAGGTGTATTAATAAAGACATATAGGGCTAAAATGCGAACATTTCTCCAAGCACACATCTCTTTGACATGATCTGCTGTCAGTGTTTGAAGAGAAGACAATGAACTAATGCCAAAATCCCACTATTTATCAAAGTTCTATTCTGATATTGAACCTAATGTAATATATGCGTCACTGCGTGGACTGCTGAGTGAGATTGATCATGCTGATAAGCTCGAGACCCATCGGAGCCAAGCCCAATTTTTCATCCTTATGAAAAGAGTGACAGGACATCCACGTGCGCGAAAGGCTCCTTGATTAGGAACAGCTTGCGCATCCTGTTCCCAAACGCATGCTAATGTATTCTTCTGGTTATATTGATAATATGCTTAATGAAATTAATTGCAATCAGAACTTGGCAAGGACGCAGGCAATTAAGGTCACCTATTGGAGCAACCTCGGCAAAACTCTTCTTATGCAAATGAACGGGGGGGGGAGAAAAAAATAGTTAATTTGGCCTCTTGACATTCCCAACTGGCTGAGCTTGGTGGAGAAGAAGAAGGTAGTGTAAGTGTATGCAAATCATATGCAAATAAGAGACTCTTTTCCTAACGTTAAAATACGGATGCACTTATTTTTTTATATCGAAGGTCAGAGTATTGCCTGAAAAAAAAAAATGACCCTCTTAGTACCCGAATTGTCTTTCAACAAGCTTTTGTTGTGTCTTATGTCAACTTTTAAGATTTGTTTTCAAGCTGCCACTGTTTGGCCTTCAAGCAAGGCCCTTAGCCTTCAGCTGCTCAGTTGTATTCCGTCTCAATTGTAAATGCATTTGTAAACTTTATACAGACGCTAACCCAAGCACAGAAGCAGAACCTAGAGCATCAACACTACTCTCTGCACCATCATGCTGCCCAGATGGACATTTAGTTCTACCATAATACCTATATAGGCAAATCAGACTTTTCCACCTGACCAGACAAATATACATACAAATATACGTCCATTATATGGCCAAAAGCATGCAAATGTATAAATCCCATTCCAAAAACATGAGCATTATGATGGAGTTGTTCCAGCTCTTCTGCTTCTCCTCCACACGTGTCTGTGAAGATTTTGGAATGTGGCCATGGGGATTTGCCAGTTCAACCACAGAAGAGCAAGAGGTTAGACAAGGCCCGACACTCCAGTTGATCCCAAAGGTGTTTAGTGGGTCTGAGATCAGGATTCTGTGCAGGCCACTTAAGTTCATTTACACCAGCTTTGATAAAAACGTCTTTATAGGTGTTACTTTTTATATCTATTATATATATAATATGAACAGTACACAAAGACACTATAGATCCACTTCATTGGTCTGATAAGCAAATGATCGAATTAAATTGGAAATATCTGTAAATGTGTGAAAAAGTCAGCAGGAGAAAGTGATGTTCAAAGACGGAAATGTTATGAGTTGAAACAATTAGACCAAAGCTGTGTGGCTAATAGATTCATTTAAATCAGTTCATAATGAACAAATCATTTCCGGTGAGTAAATGACGAGCAGCTTGTAAGTGAACATGTGTTTATTGGCTTGAAAAGATGATGTGTTCTAAATAGATACAAATACAAATTGGAGAAACAATAATCCATTTTCTTTTGGTTTTAATATGCGGTGGGACTGGAATTCTACAGAATGTAACACTATACATGTGGTGGTTTTGAAGGACAAAGTAAATGCTTTGTCAGGGCCACGATGTTTGGGAAAGTGAGTGAGTGAGTAAATTAGTGAATGAGTGAGAGTGAGTAAGTGAGTGAATGAGTAAGTAAATGATTAGGTTAGTAAGTGTATAAGTAAGTAAATGAGTGAGTGTGTGAGTGAGTGAGTGAGTGAGTGAGTGGGTGAGTGAGTGGTTGAATGAGTGAGAGAGTGAGTGAATGAGTGAGTGGGTGAGTGAGTGGTTGAATGAGTGAGTGAGAGAGTGAGTGAGTGGGTGAGTGAGTGGTTGAATGAGTGAGTGAGAGAGTGAGTGAGTGAGTGAGTGAGTGAGTGAATGAGTGAGTGAGTGAGTGAGTGGGTGAGTGAGTGGTTGAATGAGTGAGTGAGAGAGTGAGTGAGTGAGTGGGTGAGTGAGTGGGTGAGTTAGTGGTTGAATGAGTGAGTGAGTGAGTGAGTGAGTGAGTGAGTGAGTGAGTGAGTGAGAGAGTGAGTGAGTGAGTGAGCGAGTGAGTAAATGAGTGAGTGAGTGAGTGAGTGAGTGAGCGAGTGAGTAAATGAGTGAGTGAGTGAGTGAGTGAGTGAGTGAGTA
Organism: Silurus glanis; assembly: GCA_014706435.1. NCBI lineage: Eukaryota > Metazoa > Chordata > Actinopteri > Siluriformes > Siluridae > Silurus > Silurus glanis. The sequence goes on from JAAIIK010000100.1 coordinate 1,823,157, forward strand.
AATGAGTGAGTGATTGAGTGAGTAAATAAGTGAGTGAGTGAGTGAGTGAGTGATAGATAAATAAATAAATAAATAAATAAATAAATAAATAAATAAATAAATAAATA
>JAAIIK010000100.1:1845340-1872840 GCA_014706435.1 Silurus glanis
TTTTATATCTTTATGTTTGAAGCCTGAAATGTGGCAAAAGGTCGCAAAGTTCAAGGGGGCCGAATACTTTTGCAAGGCACTGTACGGTAAGTACAATAACAAATTACATTCACTTCGTTACTGTCCACCACTATATGCACTACATGTTTGTTTATCACTCTTTTAATGCCGCACCATCAACAATGGGTATTTTCATGGCAGGATCAAGGTAGGTAAGATGGGACATTATGGCAAAAGAGGCTTACATTGTTTGGACTGTGAGTCCTTCATTTTAATACTTCAATTTAATAAATATTTCAACAATTTAAGACATTGTCTCGTAGCATCTTTGCAGAGATGAATACTCAGTAAGAATGACAGTCATTACTTTGCTGGTACATTTTGAACTCCAACGTATGTGTGTTTTATGAGTATATATATATATATGAGTCTTGTGTTGCAGTCCGTTAATAATTGTTTGATGGTCATGTTTTGCTTTGCAGTGGTCACATATTGGGGGCTCATTTAGCGGAAAATCCTGTGCAAGCCTGGAGTCTCTAATACAGCATCTTGTGTACAGGATCTGGTCGTGTCTGGATTCAAAATGGCAGGTGAAGAGGTTTTTCTGAATTAATAACTGGGTTAAATTCTATTTGAAATGTTTTAGAACTATGAGCGTATTATTGGTATGAGGCCTGAGGGTGGAATTTTACAGTCTGTGACTTCCTTTTGAGTTCTTCCTTAGTTATTCAGTTATCACGTTATTCAGCCTAGTCAGTAAGACTATCATGGGACTAGGCAACACCTTGGAGCTTTTTAATTGACTGAATTTATGACATTTTGGATGCAAAGCAGCCTCATTTTAAATGACTGAAATGCTTCACTCTGGATCTATTGTGCATTAAACTTTCAGAAATGAAATACCTTTAGGGCTCTTCATTCGGAGAGCTGCTCTGCGACCCCTCGGTGTTCGGGCCGGTTCACTGTACTGATGATCTGCGATGTCCAACTCTAAACGCCTTTTGGCCTGCACAGAAATACGTTGATGGTGAATTAAACCTCATGAGAAAAGGCAGCAACAAAGCAGAAGTGCAACACGTGTGACAAGTGGTTTCTGACTCGTTTAGCACAATCGACACGTCAGTGATGAAGTTTGGAGTGAAAAATCAATAGACTGCTAAACAAAGCTTAAGATTAAAGTGGAATACAAAGTGACGGGTGAGAATGGACATGTTGATAAGACCTCTGAACCTAAAAGCATCCTGTATAATATTGTGCACTTCGTACTACTCATATGGTACAAGACAATCTCAATAAAACAATAGACGAGATACCACACCATACGATAACATGTTCACTATGTCGTCGGGTAATGTTGACTCGTCCAACACAAACCTACTGTTACAGCATTACAGGAAACTTCAATGTTCTTTTTACATCAGCAATCAATCGGATTTGGGTTTGAGCAGAAATAAACATTCTGGGTTTTTGGGTAAGAAAGCTATTTATCTGTTTATTAGCAGGTTCTGTTTCACCATTAGTAAATTTGTAGCTCTCCTACGTTTTTAGTAATCCTATGCGGTCTTTTTTTACAGGTGTCGTTTTAGACGATCATTACAACAGAGCTCAGAGGTTCATTTCTTTTATTAAAACGTTGCCAGAACTTTCAACTTAACGAACAAATAATTCGATTACGTTGTGCATTTTTACATAACAAAAATCAAGACCAGCAGCATTTAAAGTAAGGCCGCATGCGTTCATGAAAGTAAGAGAATGTAGACGAGTGTTCCCCATTTTCACTCTTTAGCTTTTTGCATTAACAATTCTGGAGGTTTGTTTAAAATTGTTGGATGTTACACTGAAGATTTCTTTAATAGACCGATTTCAGGATTAAGCACTGCTTCTATACTCGTAACGATCGTTTATTATCAGTCGTCATAGTATTATGACATTTTTCTTCGAATAGAAACTTTCCCTCGTATCATCGCGTCGTATCTTCAAATACGCCAACACACTCGTCCCTATATCATCACCAAAGTACAAAAGCAAAAACTGTACAATAGTAAAGGACATTTTTTCCGAATCCTTTGACTTTCTTCAAACTGAAAAAAGCAACACACACACCCCATCCCCCATCTCCACAAAACAAGGCCTAGACTGAATCCTCAAATGGCTTCCCTTTTAAGACTAAATGCTCTACAGAGCTGGAGGAAGCTGTAATTATTATATATTACATAGAAAAAACAAAGCTCTTGTGTGTCTCAGTCCTTAATATTAACAGATGATATAAATATATATTTGAGTTTTTTTTGTGGATGCAATTAAAACTCAGTGCTGCTTCACATCTCTCTTCACACACTCTATATATAGGCCATAGACTCTCTATAGTCTATATTTGTGTAGTAGAGATGAATTTGTTAGACACTCTGCAGTCTCTAAAGATGAAGCTTTGGCCTTGTGTGTGTGTGTGTGTGTGTGTGTGTGTGTGTGTGTGTGTGTGTGTTGTAGCTACATGTAGCAGCCTAACTTAGCTTTAAAAAGACTCTTAAAACATGTAGCTCCCAAGATTAGCATGACACATTAAAAACAAATATATATGGATATTTATATCCATACATTGTTGTCATAGTGTGTTATTTGTGTAGTCTTTATATATATATATATATATTTGTATACACTATTAGCAAAGAAAGCTAGCACCTTTTTTCTTTGCTAACTTTCCTTTCGGTTTAAGCTAACCAACGCTTTTACTTTGGGGTGAAAGGAAAGTTTATAGGAGTGTGTTTATGTGTGTGTAAAACAGGTTTTGACACACTTTTTTGGAGTGTTATTGGGGGCAGGACACTTTGGGACATGTTTGGGACATGTCCTAAAATTGGCGGCACCGACATAATACTATTATTACTAGTAATAATAACAACAATAATAATAAATGCACAGTATTGTATTGTCGTGTATAAAAGAAGCTCTGAGAGTGTGTGTGTGTGTGTGTGTTTAGGTGATAGATAATAAAAGGAAAAACAAGCTTGGAAGTAGACAGGCCCATAGTATTGGAGCTGGGACACCATTTTAAGGCATTTTACCATCACCAAAAATTGGCGTACAATTTAGGATCATTATAGTTTTAGTAAAACCCATAAGATCAGAACCGGATCCGAGCTCCAACCTCCGAGAGATCAAGTGGATCTTCAGGAAGTGGCCGTCGGTATGGTTGTTGTTATAGCTGTTCATTTTTTCGTCCTAAACTCGACGTGAAAGTGTTTTTACTTTATATACATTATAAAATATAGAAAGACAATCCTTAAAAGAACCGATTACCGGAGGTCGTCCTAAAGCAGGTCGCAAGCCGGTTCCGTTTGCAGATCCTTGGAGAGGAGTTGCGTACAAGCTGCCGGATGAAGCCACCCGGACATGATTGGGCTGCGAAGGCGGCGTGATCACTTGGACGTGCGCGGTGCTATAAACCGTGGAGCGCCGATCGGAGCCCGAAATCGACCCCACGTTCGGCTCGATACGAGGAGCCGACACGACCGTTCTGTCCGACACCATCGAGACCCCCTTCCTCATCTTCTCCCCCTTGTTGTACCTCTCGTACTTCGATTAGATTTTTCCCGGAAATCCCACAAACGCAGCCACAAAATATTTGCAGATATCGAGAAAGGAGGGTCTCACGCGTTCATTTCGAGCGCGATCGGCGAAGATCAGCGGCGCGAAAGCGGCAGATGGACGCGAGAACGACGACCGAGCGAGAGGGCGAACTTCTCCCTCGGAGCCGCTTCGGAAAAAATGGCTCCAGGAAGCGGACAATGAATGAAGGGGGATGCGGTTTTTACGCGCGAAAAGCCGCCTAGCGCGAAACTCAGATTTCCCGGGAAAAATTTGAAAGGAATTTGCATCTTCAAGCCGATTGGTCGATTCTCAAACGGCGCCCGTTATTATTTGCCAAATGGTTATTACAGCTGAGCCAATAGGAACGAAGAAAGAGAATGAAGACGGGCTACGTGTGGAAATAAACTATTCGGGGAGAAATCTTCATTGATGCATAAACTTTAATAAAAATAAGACCGAAATTTGTGTCAATCATTAACAGCTTTGAGAAGTCTTTTTCAGGGGAAATGTGCTAAAAGCCGCCGAATAACGTCACAGGCTCATTTGCATATTCAGGGTGTCGTTGTGGTCGTTTGCATGTAAAACGTGTTTAAGAAGAAGGGAGATGTTCAGACTTACACATGCACAAACGGTTTTATATAAATAAAAAATAATGTGAAATGTATTTCATATAGAAAAATAAAATGTCTTTCCATTTAATATATAAAAAATGTGCTGGAAACTGTGTAGTTCTGTGATTGGTGGTTGGGAACAATGTTGTTGAGTTATTAGTGGTTGGGAAAAGTGCTGTTCAGTGATTGGTGGTTTGGAACTGTGCTGTTCAGTGAGTGGTCATTGGGAACAGTGCCATTCGGTGAGGGTGTTTGGGAACTGTGCCGTTGGCAATTGGTGAGTTGGAACCATGCAGTAGTGACTTTTCATTGGGAACAGTGACGTTCAATAAGGGTGTTTGGGAACAATGCTGTTTGAATATTGGTGATTGGGAACTGCTCTCTTTGGCGATTGGTAACAGTGCTACAGTGCTGTTCAGTGATTGGTGATTGGGAACAGCACTGTTTAGTGATTGGTCATTGGGAACAGTGATGCTCAATGATAGGTGATTGGGAACAGTGCTGTTCAGTGATTGGTGATTGGGAGCAGTGCTGTTTAGTGACTGGGTATTGGGAACAGTGCTGTTCAGTAATAGATCATTGGGAACAGTGCTGTTCAGTGATTGGAGATTGGGAACAGTGCTGTTCAGTGATTGGAGATTGGGAACAGTGCTGTTCAGTGACTGGTTATTGGGAACAGTGCTGTTCAGTGATTGGTGATTGGGAACAGTACTGTTTAGTGATTGGGAACAGTACTGTTTAGTAATTGGTGATTGGGAACAGTGCTGTTCAGTGATTGGTGATTGGGAGCAGTGCTGTTCAATGATTGGTGATTGGGAACAGTGCTGTTCAGTGATTGTTAAGTGATGTTCACTTTACACCACACCATACCGCACACGGACACTTACGGACTTTTTACACCACACCATACCGCACACGGACACTCTATGGACAATCAAAACCACCAAAAAATTGTCTATTGTTTACTGTTTATTGTTTACTGTTCCACTGTATGCCATAAGCATCTTTTTTTTTTTGTATATGCATCTTTTTCTTTTGTCTCACATACATATATCTTTATATATCTTTTATATCTTTATATTCTTATATTTTATTTTATATAGTTTTTTTTATACTTTATTTATCTGCCTTCTTTTTCCCCCATCCTATTCCCTCATGCCGTACCGTCGTAATAAGCATTTCACTGCATGTCGTACCCTGTATGTATGTGTATGTGATGAATAAAACTTGATTTGATTTGATTTGATTTTGATTTGATTTGATTGGTCATTGGGAACGGTGCTGTTCAGCTGACACTTTATCCAGAGTGACCAACAATTATCTATACACTGACCACTTGAAAGTTAGAGGTTATGCTCAGGAACCCAGAAGTAGAAGCTTGGTAGAGCTGCAATTTGAACACAAGGCCTTCCGATCAGAAGTCCAACCCCTTAACCACTGAGCTAGCACAATGACACAAAAATCACCAGAATACAATATATTTCATAACATTGTCCTAACTTTGAAGTTTCTTTTGGTGACTGTTAGCATCATGATGTCCTGTTTAGCTCATCACTTTTTGTCAGTTCTTGTGCATGAGCCAATAGAACAGCTTGGTACATATCCTTTGTTTCAGCCCTGATCAGATGTTTTATGAAGCACAGTATGTATAGCATGACCACATCCAGCACTGAGCAAATATTATTTGGTGGTCGGATCTAAACACTGTGTACACTTAGAGACCATGTTTCCTTTTGTCAGTGTGTCTGGAGAATCATCAACCTATAATGCACATAGACTGCAAACTTGAAATTGATCCGTTTTAATATCAAATTCTCTTAAAAGGTTAACCAAATGGCACAATGCAGCTCAAAAAAACAAACAATTTAAATAATTTCCCTATGGGATCAATAAAATATTCTGAATCTCCAAATGAATCTCCAAATGTGGAATAATTTCTGATAATAGAAGCTCTGACAGTTTTTGTAAGCCACTTCAAATAAAATCTAAGGTGAATTATAATCGGAATAACATTACTCTTTAATTATTATTATTATTTTTTTTTTTTGGAAGATTTAACATTTCTAGAAGGAGTCTCCAGTATCAGCATCTACCAGTTTTCTAACATTTATAAAATATAAAAAGAGAGGCTTGTGAGGATTTTTTTTTTTTTTTTTCAGATGGCAGAAATAAAATAAATATATGGACATTATACATATTTTTTAAAGCAGGAGGTGGTGGTCATTTATAAATCAAATATTGTAATCATGTGCAAGTAGCTGTTCTACAGTCCCCTCCAAAACTTTTGGAACAGCAAGGCCAATTCAATGTAGACTGAATTCATTTGAGTTTAAAATTAGAAGCAATTTAGAATCTCAGCTTTTATTTCCATGTTAGTTAAGCATATACAAAAAAACCCCCAAAACTTTTTAAACTACACCAAACATTACCCATTTTGTATCCAACCAATCTTTCATTGAGCAAAAATAGTGAAATACATGATTGATGGGGTTTCTTGTTATGTGTCCTGTTAGATTGAATGTTTAAACAATAAATAGTTCTGAACATCTACTCATGGTTTTAGCCTTCAGTTTTACCTGTGTAGACGGGATTTGTTGTTACGTACCATGACCGAACATGATCAGAGAGATGTCAATGGGGGAAAAAGCAAGACAGACAGAAAATCAAGCAGAGACTTTGTACAAAAACAATGGGCATTGTAGCCAAAACCAGCCATTTGGAATTGAAGAATGAAAGAAAGAAACCATTTGTGTACTGAGAAAAGACATCAAAGGTTGTCTAAGGAAAACAAATGTGCTTAACCATTACTAAAAGCCAAAATGAAGAGAAGGAAAGGATCTGTTCATGATCCAAAGCATACAAGTTCAGCTGTGGAGGCATCCTGAGGTTTGGCCAGCTCCAGTCACGTCCCACCTCATGAAGATTATGGACCTTTGAAGAAGTAGATGCCGAACTCGCAAACATCCCGTACCATCTAGGGACCTACCAGTGCCAATTGGATCCCACTACATGTGTGGAGTTTTGACATTGGACCTCCTGGAGTGTTTAAAGGCTCTGGCATGGAGAAGCTAATGCTGGATCTGTGATGATCACAAATGTTGCTCAGTAGCTCCTAGTTTTATAACCATAAAGACTGTATAAGACTAGAAAGAACATTAATTATAATCTTATACTCCAGTGCTCATGTTAGTTCTCTCTCTCCAGTGTTCTGTATTGTTGAAAGATTTATAATCACACTCTTGATGTCACCCAAATGAGGATGGGTTCCCCTTTTGAGTCTGGTTCCTCTCAAAGTTTCTTCCTCATAACATCTAAGGGAGTTTTTCCTTGCCACAGTCGCCATGGCTGCTCATCAGGGATAAATAAACACCGTTCACCTTGACTGTTGATTTCTGTAAAGCTGCTTTGAGACAATGTCTGTTGTGAAAAGCGCTATAGAAATAAACTTGACTTGACTTGTAAACATGGTGGAGGTAGTAGGAAAGTGGCAGCAGAATGAATTCAGAAGTTCACCGAAACATTGTCTGAAAATGTAGAAGCAGTTCATTAATTACGTCACAAAAATAAAATGATCGTACGAGAAGTTTTTGTAAAAATCGTAGTAATTTTCGATTAGTTTTGTCAAGAAAAAGTCCAGACACAGGATGAAAACAAATATTTACATTTTATTCAGGATTTACATCCATAGCCAAGGCTTTAAACCATCCTAACATGTCAACATTAACGAAAGTAATAAACCTTAAATTGAAAAGTAGAGTAATAAAATTATTTCCTGCTGTGAAAATCAGCGTAAATGTCATAACAAATAAAGAATGAGCCTGAGAAAAGTTAATCATCAAATTTGATCTTTTTCCCTTGGAAAGCTGTGATTTGAGCCTGCTGCTCTTTCCTCTTCCTGCTGGCTTCCCACGATGGATGCAGGGCCTGCTGGAAATGGGTTCCTGCTTTTTTCCTCTCAAATGCAGGTTTACCAGTGTTATATCCTCCTGGACCTTTTGGTTTTGAACTCTCTCTGGATCCAGGTGGCTGACTTTTAAATCCCTTTCCAGGACCTTGGTTTTTAGGCCACGATGGTTTCTCATCACCTTGTGAACGCTTCTGATTTGAAAATCGTGGAGGTTCTAGACCACTGTGCTTACCCTTCTGAGAGGAAATTCCGGATTTGGAGAGAGAGGAGCAGAAGACGGACTCCACTTTGAACTGAGGAGTCTCGCTAGCCTTATTCTCTCGAGCCTCTTTAGGGTCGTTAGTTTTCTCCTTCCTGGGCGCAGTGTCGCTTTTCTTCTTCCTCAGCTTGCTCACTTTGCCGAGGAAGAAGTCGTCGTCGTCGCTCTGCTCTGAATAAGAAGACTGCTTGTGGAAACGTTCTTCGGTGCTGTCATCGAAATACTCTTTCTCTTCATCTGAATCAGACAAATCCGACTCCTCTTTCTCCTTTCGGTTTTCTGGTTTCTTGGAGTCAGGTCTGGAAACCTGTCTAAGCGGAGGTGCTGGTGGTTTGCTCTTGGATGGCAGATTCTGGACTGCTTTGACAGCTGGTTTGGGTCTCGATATTGGATTTGCAGGACCTCTCGCAACTTTTTCCAGATCTACTGCTTTTGATTTCTCTTTTGCCGGAGCCAGGTTGATATTCTCTGGAGGATTTCCAGTATCAGACCTTGGTATTAGCTTTATGATTGGCTGCCTTTCTTTTACTTTCTTATCCTCATCTTCATCGAAATCATCACTAGTCCCTCCCTCCTCCTCCTCGTCCTCAACCTCACTATCACTATCATCAACCTTCATCATTGCATTAACGCCCTTATTCTCTTCTCCAGCCTTTGTGGCCTTTATCTTCTCTTGTTCAACGGCTTGTCGGACATCTTGAAGCTTCTTCACAAAGCGCTCGTGTGTGACTATCCGTGCAATCGCTCTCTCTACAGCGCTATACTCTGGGTCCTGGAACACTTTCTCCATATCGATGCCCCCTTCAATGGCTCTGGTGGTTACTTGGTCGGGTAAAAGCGTCCTCAGGACCTGCACTTCGTTTTGCAGCCGTGCCACACACTCCACATTCCCTTTTAGCTCAGACTCGTCAGTCTTTAACTTTTTGAGATTGGTGATCTGCTGGGTGAGATTCCGGATAATCAGCACTCGGAGTTTCTTTACCTCCTTCCTCATCCTCACTACCTCAGCTGGAGTGATGTCTGAGGAGCTCTGGACAGACAAGAACAGATATTAATGGATTGGCTGAAGTGTGAAATCTGATTAGTCTTGATAATCTTAGATTTACTATGCATGGAAGGAGTCTTCAGTGTCAAAAATAAAGTGTTCAGACGTGGGAAAGCTTGTACATTAAATGTAACAATAAATGGATATTTATGCTGTTTTTTTTTTTACTTAACGAACTGCCTATTGGGGAAAATAACCCCTGAGGACATGATACTGTTGGAAAAGAATAAACTTTAGTTCAGTAATGCCATCACACTGCCATCAATTATTATTATTCTATAGCAGCACCTCTTCTTCAACATCTTCATTAGAGTTTATATAATGTTTATATAATGATACACTCTGGCCTGCGGTTTAGTAGACACACAAACCAGACTTTTGTAAGATAGTGATAGATAGATTCATTCTCTACATACACACACACATTATATATATATATATATATATATATATATATATATGCCTTCTTCTTCTTCATCTTTCGGCTTCTCCCATTAGGGGTCGCCACAGCGGATCATCCGTCTCCATACCCCCATGTCCTCTACATCTGCCTCTTTCAACCCAACTACCTGCATGTCTTCCCTCACCACATCCATAAACCTCCTCCTTGGTCTTCCTCTTTTCCTCCTTCCTGGTGTCTCCATCCTCAGCATTCTCCTACTGATATACCCCATGTCCCTTCTCTGCACATGTCCAAACCATCTCAATCTCACTTCCTTCACCTTGTCTCAATACGTCCTACATGCGCTGTCCCTCTAATAAACTCATTTTTAATCCTGTCCATCGCCGTCACTCCCAACGAAAACCTCAACATCTTCAGCTCTGCTACTCCAGCTCCACCTCCTGTCTTTTACTCAATGCCACTGTCTCTAATCCATACAACATCTCAGGTCTCACCACAGTCCTATAAACTTTCCCATTCACTCTTGCAGATACCCTACTATCACAAATTACTCCTGCTATCACTCTTCTCCACCCACTCCACCCTGCCTGCACTCTTTTCTTTACTTCTCTAACACACTCTTCATTACTTTGCACTGTGGACTCCAGGTACCTGAACTCCTCCACCTTCTCCACCTCTTCTCCCTGCAACCGCACCACTCCACTGCCCTCCCTCTCATTCACACACATGTACCCTGTCTTAAGAGAACAAAAGTTATGAAGATTATTTATATAAAAAAATTAAAATAAAAAAAATAAAAAAGTGAAAGAAGCGTTTAGGGCGTGTCTCACGAAAGGTAAATTTAGCAAACCTCTTTTGATGTGACTGGATCCTTATTTTGCTTCGTTGGTTCCTTTACTTTCTTGTCATCTGCTTCCTGGACCTTTTGTTGGGAGCCATCATCATCATCATCATCATCGTCGTCATCATACTCCTCCTCCTCTGAACCCTCTTCGTCATCGCTATCTAGATCCGATTCCATCTCTTGCTGGCCAGAGTCTTTCGATTGTTTTTTTGCCCTCTTTTCAGAGCTTGTCCTCTCTGCTTTAAAGGCTTCTACTGCATTTTTGATGCTCTGGATTTTCTTGCTGAACTCCGGGTGCGTGGCAATGCGGGCTGTGGCACGTTCTGACAAGCTGGAGTCTTTATTCTGGCACACTTTCTCAAAGCTGATGTCGCTCTGCAGCGCCGTCTTAGTGACGCCGTCCGGTGCGAGCGCCTTCAGCTCGCGGATCTCCTCTAACAACCTCGCCGCTCTCCTCTGGTTCCTTTGCAGGTCGGCTTCGGTCCCTTTCTTCTTCTTCAGAGCGAAGATCTGGCGGGTGAGCTTGCGAATGATGAGCACTTTTACCCGCTTCACCTCAGCTCTCATCTTCACCACCTCATTGCTGAGGTTTAGTGCTGCTGGCATCCTTAATCTGGCTGTATGTAGCTCTCTGGGGAAAGGAGACCAGAATATTACGGCCATTGGCATTTCAAATGACGGGTTACACATGCTCTCACGCAGCTATCTGGTAGACACGCGTCTTCAAATTGTTTAAAAGGTCTTACTTTGGAATTTACAGATATCAATTATCTTGCATTACAAGGATTCGTGGAGATACATTCATGCATTGGTAGCATTGAAAACCAATATTTTACCACATTATTAAATCTAGCCTGGAATTTTTTATGGAAACACAACATGTCACCCTGATATTAATATTCTATAAAATATTAAAAATAAAAGCATACACTGCACAGATAAATGTTAGTGGACACCTGACCATAAGTGTGATTGTAGAGATTTGCATGGGTGTTATTAAAGCCAGGTAATGACGTAGAGTGAGGAGGCCTGGGGGTGCAATTAGCGTTCAAATTCATCCCGAAGGGGTTCAGCGGGCTTCCGTTCGAACCCATGTAAAACATATCCTTATAGAGCTGTCTTTGTCTCTCTTTGAGTCTCCTACTTTGTGTAAAGGGAAAAACTAACAGCACTGCATCCAAAGCCGTCCTAAACAAGTTTATGTCTCCAACTTTGTGGTAACAGTCTTGCGCAGGATCACACATGACTGGAAAAGTCAGGTGTGATAGTACTTTCGTCCATATTGTGTATATGGTATATAGTGTATGCTTGTGTTATGTATGTTAGTATGTATAATACCTGAATCTGAACCCCAATTTACCACCATTTGTTTCACAAATGCCATGAATTGATTTTGTCCTGATTCCAACTGTTAGTTTTAATCAGGATAGTTTAATAAACTGTGATGTTCGTCTTTTTCTTCCCCTCTTTCTTGTTAAATAACTACTTTTATAAGCGTTGAATAAAATTTATTGAATGCAGGAACCTAAAATCATATATTATCCTACATTACATAGTTTTTCATCTTCCCATAAAGAAAAAAAAAATGCTAATCAAAAAGAAACAATAAGTTAATAAGTTGTATCCTTGTGTGTTTCCCATTCTGGAAACTTCTCTCTTATAACGTCATCATCTATTCTTTAATCGTGATTAGGAAAAGTGGACCTCCATTTCTTTACAGTTCATTCCAGATTTTCAGGCATCCGAAAACAACGCATTTAATTACCATTCGAAAAAAAAAAAAAATGTATGCCACATTATGGAACAAACTGAAGACGAATGAAAGAAACGTGGGGATTGTTATTAGTTTGCCAGCACGCGGAGTCAAAGGCATGGAAATATGGTATCTTCAGCTCAGATCAATCTAGAAAATATAGTAAAATACTGAATCCCTATGCTGTTCCAAAGATCCGTAAACAGCATACATACAATGAGAATGGAAATCAAATGTAGGTTGATACAAAACTGAAGTTATGGTTCTAGGACGGAATATAGCACCGCTAATTTCATACCATGGAAGACTGCAAGTAAGTATATCGTTTATATTTTTTTTACGTATAATTCCTTCTATATGTATATGACGATAAATCCGTTGTAATCTACATACCTTTAAAACTAAAAGTATCACATTTACGCGTGGAAGCCTCTCTCACTGGGCGCCGCCATGACAGTAGACGTTGAGAGGGAGTGGCTTGGTGACGTCATTACGCAGCGGACACGTTGGATAAAAGGAGGGTTTTTTTTGCTGGACTTGTTATTTATCGCGTTGTTGTGGCTCCTTCGGGTGCAGATGCGTGGGTCAACGGTACGTCCGTTTTTTTTTTTTTTTTTTTTTTTTTTTTTTTTTTTTTTTTGACTGCTTCTGCTCAACCTGAACGGGGGAAGAAGAATAAATAATACACACAGTTATACTTCTTTATTCGGGAGAAAGAAAAGAAAGAAAGAAAGAAAGAAAGAAAACGAGGGAGGGGAGAATGAAGCGGCGCAATGCGGACTGCAGCAAGCTCCGTCGGCCGGTAAAGCGGAGCCGTATCGCCGAGGGAATTCACGGCAGGTACGCGGGGAGAAGACGCGCCTCGGTCCGGCCACTTCCATCAAACACCGCCGCGCCGGATAGCGACGCTGCTGGTCCACTTTCAAATAGCCGCTTCTTTTGTTTCTTCCCTCTCCAAAGTGAGCTCCAGCTGGCAGGAGAAGGTCCAGGCTTAGCTAACCCGAGAACCCCTGGCCTAAGGTTTAGCTCAATGCATCTGTTATTATACATTATAATGTATCAGTGCTTTGCAGCATCCTGAGCTCATAACTTGCTTTGTATCCTGGACCATCCTAGTCCAAATATCTCCAGATCCCACCTTCTAACCTCTTCTTAGAGTTAAAACTTCATAAAAACAAAACATCACACCTTCCTAAATCACTTCTAATACATGTTAAATATCATATGACCTGCAACTTGTGATCTCTATTAAAACTGTTCTCTAAGGATTATAAATGCAACTCCCCCTGAAATCATGAGGGCCAAACTCAAAGTTCAGCCAGTGCCAGGTAATAAGTCTGCGGCATGTTTGCTTGGTTTCTTATCTCATCCCGATAGCAGCTACGGATTGCTCCCGGCCTGGATGGATTATAAATAAAACCTATACAACTGGTGCAGAATGAAATCATGGCATGCGATTCTATGGAAGATCTGCCTTGTGTAGCACAAAGCATTGTGGTTTTTTTTTTTTTCCATTGTTATAAACGTTTTTCTAACAAGTGATCTCTGTGTATGAATCGTGTGTCGTAGTACTTTCCTCTACCTGAAGTTCCTGCTCGTGTGGGCCCTGGTGCTGCTGGCAGACTTTGTCCTGGAGTTTCGCTTTGAGTACTTGTGGCCTTTCTGGCTCTTTATCAGGAGTGTGTACGACTCCTTCAGGTACCAGGGACTGGTGAGTGACGTCGTCGTGTCAAAGGGTTTCATCATCTGTTGAGCGTGGAAGTGCAAGGATGAGGGAAATATCAGGACCGGGTTCCCAGGATTGGGAAATATTCAACAACAGAGTGTTATTGTGCGTTTGCCATTGTGAAGGGTGTTTATACATGAATGTGTAACGTCTACGCAACAAGGTTATGTTATACCAGGGATACACCAATCAGGCATAACATTTATGAATCACTGATTATCCCCTCATCATGGCACGTGTTGGTGTGGTCCTCAAAGTTTGTGTGTTAGAAGTACATAAGGATTAGAACGAGTTTGGCAAATTGTGACGTCTAGACGTCTGGGTCAGAGCATCTCCAAGAAACTTCAGTGGTCAGTATCTATCAAAAGTGCTCCAAGGTAGGAACAGCGGTGAACCGGCGACAGGGTCGTGGGCTGCCGAGGCTCATTGATGCACATGTGGAGCGAAGGCTGGTCCGTGTGGTCCGATCCACCAGACGAGCTGCTGTAGCTCAAACTGCTGAAGAAGTTCATGCTGTTAATGCTCGATGGATCAGGACTGTTTTGGCAGCAAAATGGGGACCAACACGATATTAGTCCAGTGGTCATAATGTTATACCTGATCGGAAGCAGAGTCGAAGCATCTTATATACATCTTGTATACAGTTTTTATTCGCTTTTATGGGCTGTCTGTCAAATAAGTTATTGTGTAAGTTGCTATGAATATGATTGTATATTATTATTCGATGAGGTTCGGTTAGGAAGCTAATAATGTTTCTTATGGGAATTCATATCTCGGAGCTTGTTTGCGAATCCAAAATTGCACTGTTTAGGCTACTAAAAGCGTCCATTAATGCGTTCGCATATCAACGCACTTTTCCTCCTGTTTTTTTGGTTTTTTTCCCCAGGCGTTCTCTGTGTTTTTCGTGTGTATCACGTTCACGTCAGACATCATCTGCCTGCTGTTCATCCCTATGCAATGGCTGTTTTTCGCCGCCAGCACTTACGTCTGGGTACAATACGTCTGGCACACAGGTACGTGTTGTAACGATTCCTTTATCGTGTTTGTTGTGCGTATAATGTTTTGCATGTTTTCGTTGTCGGACATTTGTTGTGGCGAAAGAACACATTTTTTTGGGGGGATCGGAGTCTGGTGTATGAATAACCAATTCTACCAAGCAGGCGCTAATGATCATCAATATCATATCTAGGTTGAAACATAGTCAGAAACTGAAACGGATGTGTAGGAGGCTTCATGCTGGATGAGGAACAGCCAAACTCTGCTACTCTGTTGCTTAGACCAGGGTTTCAAGACGTGCCGTTCAAGCCGTTCAAACATGCTTACTTCTCTTCGACATTGGAAGATGTCCAGCAGTGCCGTCAGCAAAGATCTGGCAAGAACCTATGGAAGAATTGTGGTCAAAAAAGCCATACCTGTCACATGGAAACACGGCTAAGAAACTCGAATATACATGAAAGCATAAATGGCAGCCGGTGTTGTAGACTGATCAGAATCAAAAAGAGCTTTATTGTAAAGTAATAATGAGTGTCTACTGGCAACATTTAAGCATGGTGGCGGTTTCCTTCATGTTTGGGGCTAGAGATTTGGTCAGGATTAATGGTGTCCTTAGTGCTGATAATATCATACAATACCATCAGTAAGGCATCTGATTGGCCCCAGATTCATTCAAGCAGGACAACAAAATCAAACATACAAGGAATCCTGGAAGTAATAGTTTTGGCCCCCACAGAGCCCTGATCTCAACATCATTGAGTATGTATGGGTTTACATGAAGGTATTGAAGGATTTGAGGCAGCCCACATCCACAAAAGCTATGTGACTAGTTCTGCAAGATGTTTGGAGCAACCTACATGCTGAGTTCCTGCTAAAACTGTGTGCAAGTGTACCTAGAAGACTTGCTGTAGATTTGATTTGGGTTTCACTTCTATTCATTTACTTTCCATTTTGTCAATTGATAAAAAGAAACTATTAACACTACTATTTGAAAGTAATTCTTTTAGTTATATTTATTTATAATTAATTTTGTTTATAACCTGTGTACGTAACAGGGGAAAGTATTAATTCTTTTCATTTTGGAGGCTTTCAAAAGAATTTTCTAGATTATTATTTTATAAAATATTCGTAAAATCCAAAAGTCTGTCTCACAAATTAATCAATAATAATAAAAAAAATACTATTTTATTCAAATGCATTTTTTGATGGCCTCCGCTTGAAATGGAAGCCGCTTTTATTTCTGTTCTACCTCCACCATCATCATTAATCATTTAGCGCACATTCATAATTAACCTCGCATTAAAAGAATGACAAGAATTCTTCTCCTAATTCTCTAACAGCCAGAAATGGGACTGTGAGGGGCTTTAAAAAAAAAAAAAAAAGAAAAAGAAAGAAAAAGAAAAAACGCAATCCTTCAAAATGCTTTCAGTGCCCCCCAGAGCAAAGACGAATTCAAAGAAAAGAGAAGCGAAAGAAAAACATTATTATTCAATTAAAGAAATAGAAAGCCACATGGTTTGAGATTCCTGTAAGCGTTCTCAGGAGCTCTGTGTTTGTGTACGTGTTGTTGTTGTCGCTAACATGAGCGCACTGCCCGTGATGGGAAACGAAAACCTTTCCATTGCCGTTCAAGAGAACGAGTTTGGCTAACCGACTTGTGTTGCCTTGTGTCCTCAGAGCGAGGTGTGTGTCTGCCCACGGTCTCTCTATGGATCCTCTTCGTCTACATCGAAGCCGCCATCCGATTTAAAGACCTGAAAAATTTTCACGTGGGCCTGTGCCGTCCATTTGCTGCTCACTGGTAAAGCTGTCTGTTGCCGACTTTATTTTCACAAAGACATGAATTCTACAATGTGCAATCAGGATTTATTGTTTTATTTTCCTGTAGGCCTGCTTTATACTTACTCTTACTAGTGCTGCATGATGTTGAAAACAGATGTGATGTGTGATACAATAATGCACCGTTTACAATGGGTTGAAAAAACAAACAACACGCGGTGTCAGTGATTCGCCTCTAGAGGCCGCTCTCATAAAAGCAGAGGACTGGAACCCGGAAAAACTATCTGCATGGCTTTTGCCAACTATAATCAACTATAGGTGCTCAAAATAAAAATCAGGTTGATCTCTAATTAAAATAAGTCGCTCCAATATGTATATAATTTGATATTTTGATCATTTTAGTATATTGTGCAGCCATAATACATACTATGTGCTTACACATATTATTATGATGTTATTTTGATTTGCAGCATATCAGTGATGGACATAATAGAATGTGTGCTTCTGGTTGGGGTTGTTCTGGTTTCATGAGTAGTCATGGTTTAAGATTGGATGGTTACCTCACCGCTGAATTTCTTTGTTTTGGAGCACCACTTTTCCTTGCATTTACCGTCACGTTATTTATGAAGCGTTGGTCTTATAAAGACAAGTTGGTCCAACTTGTTTGGACATGATCGCTCAGTGGTTAAGGCTCTGGGTTACTGATCAGAAGGTCATGGACTCCAGCCCCTGCATTGCCAAGCTGTCACTCTTTGGCCCTTGAGCTCCAGGTGCAATGTATCATTAATGAAACTGTACTTTGACACTGGCTTCCTATCATGAGAAGAACGAATTTCACTGTTCTGTAATGTTGCATGTGATGAGTAAAAAGTCTCCTCTCTCTGTCGCGCGCTCTCTCTCTCTCTCTCTCTCTCTCTCTCTCTCTCTCTCTCTCTCTCAATGGCTGATTGATGGAGTGAAGCCACAATACTATAAAGACTTCCGCGCTGAACATGTTGAAACCCAAGCAGGTGCTGCTATGCTGAAACACTTCAGTGTCACCGCTGCTGGTTAAAAATACTCCAATCAGAAAAACTGTTGAAGAGCTTGAGGGTGATTAACACACAATGGGGAAACGAGGTTTAATTGTAGCTAGAAGGTGCACCAGCGAGGTAGGCATGTCGAAAAACCCTGCCATGACTGCCATGAATACCTGAGCCTTGTCGAGTGAGATGTAAAGGGTGTGCGGAAGAGACAGAGGTTTATAGATGTAATGTAAGCAATCACAGGGACTAACTTGTTTCTGCTCTACAACATTAACTAGAAAAATTTTTTTTCTGTGGGTAATTTTCAGCCGTTCCTCTCCTCTTCACAGCATCGGCTACCCGGTGGTGACGCTCGGTTTCGGCTTTAAGAGCTACGTGAGCTATAAGATGCGCCTACGGAAGCAGCAGGAGGTGCAGAAGGAGAACGAGTTCTACATGCAGCTCCTGCAGCAGGCTTTGCCTCTGGAACAGCAGATGCTCCAGAGGCAGGAGAGGGAAGCAGAGGAAGGTAAGCAACACATGATTTGGAGCGAGAACATTTTTAACGTGTTAAACAAGCTGACTTCATCGTCGCCGGATAAAAAGGTGTTGGATTACACTGAATGTGAAGGGACCATGGTGATGAGATTCAGAATGTCTGTCTTTTAATATGGAAAAAAATATTTGGTATAAAGAAAAAGAAAGAGAAAAAAATCTGACATGCAAAGTTTGTTCTGCTTTTGTTTTTTTTTTGTTTTTTTTTTATAAAACATCGCCTTGTAAGCGTTCCACCGTTAACGTGTGGTTACGTTCTTATTTTAGTCACCACATGCTGCTAAATGTACTGCTGCTGGGCATTTTAATGACGTCTCTATAGACCTGTTTATTGCAAATTGTTATGCAAATGAACATGGCATTTAAAATTCAGCGTCTCTTCTGCTTGGAAGTGGAAATGTGGCATCAGGCTGCCTCATCTTTACTTCTGATCTCATGTTGTCGGCTGCCAAAATCTCCACATTATTCCTCGGTAATTGGCGGACCAAACTCCTCTTTTTCTTTCTTCTCCTCCCTTCCAATCTAGGAGCCTCTAAATCCATGCTGGAAGCAGATCCGACGCTTTTGGCACAGAACGGCACCAAGAAGCTGCCCATCTCTTTCCCCGAGCTGGAGCAGCGGGCTAAGAAACCGCACCAGCACAGCATCGGAATCAACAACAACATCCTTCACAGTGTGGAGTCGAAGCTGCAGGACATTGAGTACATGGAGAACTACCTGAGCAGCAAGAGACTGAACAACGAGCTGAACGGCTGCGCGGAGGACGTGGGTGGTGCAGATGCAGGCTCCGCCTCCTCCTCCTCCTGTTCCAGACATTACAAAAATTCCTCCCCACGCAGCCACAGCTCCACCAATGGCAGTGTGCCATCCTCGTCCAATAGGAGCGAGAAAAAGCAGAAGGGCATAGGGAAGAATGCTCATCGAGAGCTGATGGAGAACTGTATACCCAACAACCAGCTCAGTAAACCAGACACTTTAGCGCGGTAAGAAGCTTCTCAATAATTGCAGATTAATATGTAATTTATTTATTATGTTTGTCACACAGGTTGTTTTTTTAATTTTTTTTTATGAAAACATTTTTTTTTTTCCTTGTTGTTTTCTGCTTGATTTTCGATTTTCTAAATCCGATGGTTGTGATTTAAATCACAGGTTTGGATTCACGCACTTTATTCGAATATATTATTGTTTTTATAGTACATAGCTGTGAGCTGATGCTTCTTTAGCATTGTGCAATGAGTTTATAATTAATAAAAGGAGCAATTTTATATTCTTGTATATAAAAATGCTGCACTATTCTGTTTTCATGGGCATTGTAGTTCAATTCTAGTCTATTTGTATAGTGCTTTTAACTATGTATTTTGTCCAGAGCAGCTTTTCAGAATTCGATTTTTAAAGAGAAATTTCGCAATAAATACATTTCAAAGAGAAGCCACTAGAACAATAGCAAGAGGAAAAACTCCCCGAGACGACAGGAGGAAGAAACCTAAAGTGGAGACCCCAAATATTCATTCATTCATTCATTCATTCATTCATATTTCATTAACTGTTTAATCTTTACAGAATATCAAGAGCTAAAAAGTAGGAATTAACACTAAATAGGATGCCAGTAAATCTAGAGTCCCCAAGTCATGTGAAGGAAACTAGAGGACCAAAAGGAAAACCACATGGAGAAGAGAGACCTCGCAAATCTCAGCAGAGTCTTCATGCTTGTGCTTGAGCTGCTGTGTGACCACGTCTCCGAAAAATCACTAATAAATCATTATTCAAGACTTGGACTTGCAATTAAGTTGGACTAAAAACCCTTTTGTTTCATTCCGTCATGTACAAATTGCCCGAAGTGAAATCTACTCTCGGCATTAACACGCAATCACCGCGAGCCGATCGAGCAGATCAGATCATCAGCCAATCAGGACACGGTGCGTTTACACATGGCAACATCAACTGACTTCTCCATCTGTATAACCAATTGGATCCGTCTTTTCCGCACAATATTTAAATGTCAGCAGCAGATGGCCCCGGTGCAGAGTCGACCAGTGATGGGTTTTTCTTTTGAAAACCATTTTAAGGATGACGAGGGAGTTGGTATTAAGTTGGATCGATTAGTTGTGCAAAAAAGAAAATGTATGGATCTGAGAAGCTGTGGTGGGAAAAAATGTGCATCCTTCACAGAGAACGAGTGGTTCTACACAAAACCACAAAACCGCACAGCTGAGTGCAGCAGTAGAGAGGGGGCGGGGTTTCGTGTGACATCGACCTTCGAATGCAACGGCTGGATCACGTTTACATTACACTGAGATCTGGTCGCGACGCGTCCTCGGGTTACCTTCGGACCAGGACACGCTGCTTGGATAACATTCCTTTCGGAAGAGCGTTTACACTTTTCCACATACACAACATCCAGATATGGGTCGCGTGTTAATGGCGAATGTAAACCTCTGAAAACCTAAAATTGCCACTATGTTTTCTAGCTTTTATTTATGAACTATAATTTATAATTGTAGACAAGCCCTTAAATTCTGAAAATATTCTTCCGTCAGCACAATAAGTTCTAAGCCACAAAAACCACTGGCGCATGCCACAAATGCACCCAAATAATGAGAGTGAAACGTGCTGCGGTTGTGTGTGCAGTCTGGAACAGGACGTAAAGAAGCTGAAGGTGGATCTGCAGGCGAGTCGCCAGCTGGAGCAGGAGCTGCGCTCTCAGATCAGCTCTCTGAACAGCACCGAGAGGAACACTCGGTCTGAGCTCAGCCAGCTCCGGCATGAGAATGAGCTGCTCCAGAACAAGTGAGGATTCAATGCTCACAAACAAAAAAAATTAGTACCATGTACAGGTCAATATCCAATTAGTTATCACCGGATTGTTGTTCTTTAAAATATCGCATGTAAGTGTTAATGCTGCTTTGTGTCTTTGCATCAGACTTCATAACGCAGTGCAGTCCAAGCAGAAAGACAAGCAGACCATTGCTCAGCTAGAGAAGCGGCTGAAGTCCGAGCAGGAGGCCCGGACGGTGGCTGAAAAGCAGCTGAACGATGAGAAAAAGAGGAAAAAGGTAGAAGAGGCAACAGTCGCCCGGGCTGTCGCTCTGACCGCTGCGTCCAGGTAAAGCCTGAGGAGTTGGAAAGATTATCTTTAAGCTCCGCCCCTGCACAAACAGCTTCTACAAACATATGAATCTTTAAATAGGTGCAGATCTGTGAGGAATAGCATGGAAAAGAGAGGGTTTAGGGACAAGTTATGGCTCTTTCATATTATTTGTGTCTCAAAGAGTACTCTCTTGTGCCACATCATATTTGTCGAAATCACACGTTTGGTTTCTCAGCTCTCATGCACAAAGACGTGACCCTACTTTTTACAATGACCTTGACTTCTCTTATCGCTGCAGAGGGGAGTGTCCAGACTCTCTTAGGAGTCGAGTTCGAGAGCTGGAATCCGAATGTAAGAAGCTTTCCCTCGACCTCAAGTTTAAAGAGGAGCAGCTCCGGGAGCTGGAGGGCAAAGTGCAGGTGAGCCGCAAGCTTTTCCCCCCAAATAAAACCCCTCTTTCCTTTCCACCTCAGACAATAAATACAAGTGGGAGCCGCACAGACTGTGGTTTTAGGTCGGACTCCGAACGTAATCAGCCTATAATCGTTTTAGGAACTTCGATCGGCGGTCTCTATAAAGGGCGGTCCAGAAGGGCCGATCAGATAATCAGCATAATTCGCGAGACGAATAGTTTTTTGGACGCGCCGCTAAAATAGCTTTACTAAACTGCCGTGTGTGCGAAAAAGAAAGTGCATTCTGCAAGAGCAATCTGCAAAGTGCGTACCAAGAAAATCCCACGAGCCGAGAAGCATCAAAAACATTTCAACCCCAACAAACTTGTCAGACATTTGAAGGTTGGCGAGCACTAAGAGAGAGCCAGATAGTTCAGCCACTCATTCAGCTCAAAAATGATGGAATTAATCTGCCTTATTCATCAGCCGTGGTCTATTGTGGAAGACGAAGGGTCTCAGCAACTCGTGTCCAACTTGGATTCACGTTAGATGTTGCACAGGCTGCTTGCAAATAAATAGAGTTGTCAAATCAGGATACTTTTTCTCTTCTCTTAATTTTAATTCTTAGCATAAAAGGCTTCATGGTTCAAAGACAGTGGCTTTGAATAAAAGACAGGAGGTGGAGCTAGAGGTAGCAGAGCTGAAGATGTTGAGGTTTTCGTTGGGAGTGACGACGATGGACAGGATTAGAAACAAGTTTATTAGAGGGACAGGGCGTGTAGGATGTTTTGGAGACAAGGTGATGGAGGTGAGATTGAGATGGTTTGGACATGTGCAGAGGAGGGACATGGGGTATATCAGTAGGAGAATGCTGAGGATGGAGCCACCAGGAAGGAGGAAAAGAGGAAGGACAAGGAGGAGGTTTGTGGATGTGGTGAGGGAAGACATGCAGGTAGTTGGTTTGATAGAGGCAGATGTAGAGGACGGGGGGGGTGTAGACGGATGATCCGCTGTGGCGACCCCTAACGGGAGAAGCCGAAAGAAGATGATGATGATGATGATGGCAATTAAATGCATTAAATGGGTTAAGTTTTTCACAGATATTATTATGTGCAATTTCAGCAATAAAAATGTACATTTATAAATTCATAAATAAAAAGAACGACTGATTTTAGCAAAATGTGGTAAAGTTAAAGTCTCCCCAAACGGGAATACTTCAGAAACGTCTGAAAACGTCTGATGCGCAAATTAAAAATCAGGTCCACCTGCCGTTTATTTACTTTCTCGCTCTTTGAAACGTTTTCGAAGGGCTGCTTTTTCACAGTCCACACCGCAATGTGAAAAAAGCGTTTTCAGGTTGATCCACTTTGTAGAGCGTTTTCAAAAAGCTACTTTTTCGTTTACATTTTCAAACGAAAGCGTATTAGTGTGGACCTGGCAAAAAGGTGAGTTAGGAGCAGACTCCCAGCACTGCCGAAAGATCGTCGCTAGTCCGGATCTGCACAGCTGTGAAAGTTCAGATTAAAAATAATAATAATCATATTTATTTTATATATTGCCTTTAAAGTTACAGCTCAAAGCACTTTCCAAACTTGGAAGAAAAAAATATATTGTTAAATAAATAATAGTAATAATAATACTACTTATAAAAAATAATATTAAAATAAAATGAGTAAATAAACATCACAGAATACGTCACAAAAATAAAAAGATCACCTAAAAGCTATATTGGAAAAAATAAGATTTGAGAGCAGATTTAAAAACACACAGATTCAGCCTGTCTAACCTCAATGGGGATCGAATTCTGCAGTAATAATAACAGTAATAATAAATAATTATCAGATGCCGAATATGGTTAAAAAAATCTTTACGGAAGTCTGTGTATTCGAAAAGTATGGAATTTTGAAATGAAAAATGTTTAGGAACCCTGATGTAATTGCCTGTTTAGTAAGATCGGGCCCTGCTTTGGTATCAGATGAAGTATACAGAAATGGAGGTTCTTTGAGAAACTAGTGCAGTCGACTCAAATCTAGATTTTAAAGAAACATTTAAGTCGTTTTCTGTAATCCTTTCTTTGGACCCATTAGAGTTACTATTTTATTACTTCTCTATCTAAAATTGGACAGTTGAGGTCAGAGTAACTTCAAACTACAAGTTTTGTGGCTAAGCCTGAGAATTTTGGGTGCCCAGAGAAACTCAAGTTTGTTTTCCAAGTGCTGTTATGAGTTAAATTACTGAGCCATTCATTACTTTGTGACTCTGGAAGTGTCGGGATATACAGGTTTTTGCTTTGGGGCGAATACAAAAGTATTAAGTATTAGTGGTGTGATTGTAAACAGAATTCACAGTTCGGTATGTACCTCTGTTTTCAAGTCCCCATTCAGATTAGTTTCATTAAAGTTAGTAAAGTTATTATTAACATTTGCGAACATCAACAGTTGACATTTTTAAAGCAATTTAAAATAAAATGCCTGCGTGGTTAAATAATATATGAAATCATATTTTATAAAAAATACATTTATATAAAAATAAATTGGAATCGATCAAATGAATGCAATACACTTTTATATTAGATTGATTAAATGTAATCTTTAATTAAATAGGCAAAAAATGAATCGATTAAATCAAATGTAATAAATGGAAAACTTAAATAGCACAAATACTACAAACTGTGTTTTCGGTACAGAGTGAGTAGTTTTAATAATCAGTTTTAAAAAATGCGCTCAAAGTGCGAGGCAGAGACTAAACAAACCCGCGGTCCGCCACTCAATACGTTCGTGAGGGAACTCTCGATTTTAATTATGTTCCACACGTAACAAGGATTGCATTCAGTACACACGTGCACTAAACCGAAAGTCCTGTATCGAAACGATTCGGTACAAATACGTGTATCGTTACACCCCTATAAAGTATAATAAAACAACAGTGACGTTTCCACTTTTCTCCGTTTTTGTCAGGAATTGCACAAGTACAAAGAGAACGAGAAGGACACAGAGGTCCTCATGTCAGCACTGTCGGCCATGCAGGATAAAACGCAGCACCTGGAGAACAGCCTGAGTGCTGAGACCAGGATCAAGCTGGATCTCTTCTCAGCACTAGGAGATGCCAAAAGGCAGCTTGAGATTGCACAAGGTATTTATTTATTTTTTTTCATTCTCAGTAATCAAATGAGGTGGTTTCTCCCCTCCAACAAAGACACACGTCCTATTTATCATGTTTGTTTTTGTCTGCTTGTCAGGACCATACAAATGTGTGTATCTTGTATTTGAGCAGTTAAAATTTGTTAAAATAAAATCACTGCAACAAGTCGGTTTGCAGGCCGTCGTCCCAGAAGGAAGCCTCTTCTGCAGCTGGCTCACAATTAGACCCGCAAACAGTTTGCTAAAGATGACCTGTCCAAGAGCATGAAGTACTGGCACCATATCCTGTGGTCTGATGAGATTCAGAGAAACTTGTTTGGCTCAGATGGAGTCCAGCATGTGTGGCAACACCCTGGTGAGGAGTACTAGAAAATTGTATCTTGCCTACAGTCAAGCATGGTGGTGGTAGCATCATGGTCTGGGGCTGCATGAGTGCTGCTGGTACTGGGGAGCTGCGGTTCATTGAGGGAAGCATGGATTCTGAAGTAGAACATGATGCCCTCCCTTTAGAAAGATCACAACTCAAGATGACAACTGCCTTGTTGAGGAAGCTGATGGTGATTGAGTGGCCAAGAATGTCTTCAGACCTGAACACTATTGAGCACCTGAGTGGGGCCTCCTCAACCTGTGCAGCTGTGGTGAATTCCATGCACAGGAGGATTAAAGCAGTGCTACATAACGATGGTGCTCACAGAAAAATATAGATACTTCGGACACAGTTTTGACATGTTCACTTATGGTGCACTCACTTTTGTTATTTAGAGTTTGGCTGTATGTCGAGTTATTTTTAAAAGTCTGTAAATCTGTACTGCTAAAAAAGCTTTTAGAATGATCACAAAATTCAAGATATGGGGGCAGAATGTTTTTGTTTTATATCATTTCATATAGTGACACAAGTAAAATGTTCTTTTTTTTTTTCTTCCTCAAAAAAAAAAAAAAAAAAAATATCAATAAACAAGTAGTCAATATTAAGAGACTTATGTTTTACACACCCCCTGTTTTTGCTCTATCTACAACACAAATATTTCCAAACAAAGCACTGCTTTGCATCTCTGAGCAACATGATGTTTAGTTCCTGAACGAATCACCTGTTTAAACGATTCGGTTCAATTGCAATGACTCACTAATTAACATTGACTTACTGGTCGTTTTAATTTCCTATTAAAGTCTTTTTTTTTTTATTTGTTTTTTTTTTTAATATAAATAATCAGTATTCAACGTTTTATTTTTAAAAAATGAAAACGTTATTTTTGCAGGTTAAAGAAAGGGGAAAAATTAAAAAGAATGGGAAAATTTTTTTTAAAAGAATGGGGAAAAAATTAAAAATAATGGGAAATTTTTTTTAAAAGAATGGGGGGGAAAAAAAAAGCTACAAAGGAACACACACTGTACAAAGAAAAAAAATCAAAGATGAATATACACACAAACTTGTATTGGCTAAAGATTTGCACCACAATTGCACACTGATCAATTTACTGATCAATTGTAAGAATTTGACTCAAAGGATTATGTGCACTTTTTTAGGTTAAAATTTATTTTTTATTTTTTTAATAAAATGTAAAAAAAAATCTATTTTAATTTATTGGAAAAGATTAATCTCTGTGAACTGACCACTACTCAAAATATGAAGAATATCACAAATATAAGGAGTCAGTTGTCCACCGTAGTCCCAATACTCCCAAATAGCACAATAACGCGCTCAGCCAATATCGTCTAATTGATAAAATCCCCCCCCCAAAATATATATCGAGATGCCATTTCAGTTTCTGTTTCCCTTTTCATTGCTGAATTTTCATACATAATTTTTGTTTTTCTCAATATCGCACACCTCTTTTGTAACACATCGGATCTGTGTGCAGGTCAGATCTTGCAGAAGGAGCAGGAGATCAAGGAGCTGAAGCAAAAGATAGCAGAGGTCATGGCCGTCATGCCCAGCATCACCTATTCATCTGACTCCAACAGCATGCCTCCTATTTCACCTCACTACTCGTCAAAGTTTATGGACACGAGTCCATCCAGCCTGGACCCCAATGCGTCTGTGTACCAGCCGCTTCAAAAATGACCCCCTGCCTTTTTTTTTTAATTTATTTATTTTTCTCCTCCCCCCTTTTACTGATTCAACCAGGTTCAGTAGGATGACCTTTTTGAGTGTTTTTTTTAATTTTTTTATTTTTTCCAATTTTTTTCCTCCACCTCTTACTGATTTGACCAGGTTCAGTACTATGACCTTTTTGAGTTTTTATTTTATTTTATTATTATTATATATTTTTTCTTTCCCCCCCTTTACTGAATTGACCTTTGTGAGGGTTTTTTTATTTTATTTTTTATTTTTTATTAATAATATTTTATTTAATTTTTTTCCTCAATGATTATGACCGTTCTGTAATTTGGTATCGATTTAAACTCCAGGAGA
>JAAIIK010000100.1:1880868-1893642 GCA_014706435.1 Silurus glanis
TCTCTCTCTCTCTCTCTCTCTCTCTCTCTCTCTCTCTCTCTCTCTCTCTCTCTCTTTCTAACACACAGGTTACATATATTGTGAAAGTATTCGTAGTATTATTATTTAGTTATTTTGGCAAACTATATTTTTTGTCACATTTCGGAATGAGATGTAGAAATAACCAGATCTCCCTTAAACATTTGATCATATGTTTCAGGATCAATAAAAGCATTCATATTGGAGATTCTAACAAGCATTTCTTTCTGTGCGCTGTTCATCCTCTGATCATTTCTATCTACCTTTTCCTGGGGGGTGCCACTGTAAAACCGTTATATTTTGGGTATAACTTCCATCAGAAATAATAGCAGCGTTGACTGACTTGCACTGATAAGTTTTGCTTATGTGTGTCTTTTTTTTTCCCCCAGGCTGTTCGTGGTTGCTCTTATAACCAGACGTTTTAAATCATTAATTTCAATGTTAGTACATAGACGGTAAACACACCGTGTGACTCGGCTCTGCATCAGCTCTTAATTAAACAAAAGCATTTCCCACATTTTTAAAAAAAATCGTCCACATATTCTTCTATTAAGGAAGGGTGTTGATTTTGTCCTTTATCATTTCTGTCAGTGTGATTAAACATCTTGCTATGAATGAATGAATAAGTAGTGACACTGCAACGAATGATTGTTTACGACGTACCGGAGGTTCCCCCCACACACGTGGTCAGAATAGCACCAGTTGAGCAGCTCCCGATGTACACAGGACGGTGTCTTTTGGCACACTGACGTCACTGAGGTCGGTGCTCCCTGTGACTGTGCGTGCAGCCGTGTGCTGCCATCTGTTGGCAGGTTACAAAACTAGTCTCGAAACTTGTTGATACCAATCGTAGTTCGAGCAAAGCGTCATGGAGCTTAGGAAAAAAGTGGATACAAGCCAGATTGCTCCTTCTTTAAGAATACGAAGTGGACCTAAAAGTGATTAAAACGGCCAGACAAAAAGTTTATGCAAAAAAAAAAAAAAATAATTATATACTTTACATTTTTTTTAGATTCTGTTAAAGAGAACCTTTTGGATTTTGAGGATTGCTCCAAGGTTCACATGGACAGCCCTGAGAAGCTGGAGAACCATCTGGAGAAGCCCAAGAAGATCAGGGTAAGAATATCAGTTCGCCTACTGGCCACACACTAAACACGGTGCACACGATTATAGACCTTATACACAAAGGATAACACGAAATCAAATTCACTTTCTTTATAGGAGGTCAGTGATGGTCTGAATGAAGCCTTTTCCAGGTGAGACACTTTTCTTGGCGTTCAGTGTTTCTCAGCTGTATTAGTTGGAAACCAAGAGAAGTGGAACCATTGATTCAGAGTTTGCAGGAACCTGAGTACAAGTAATTGCTTATAATAAATTCAATTAAGCAAAAAAAAAAAAATCCCAAGGATGTTAACACCAGGAATAATGATCCTGTATTTATGTTTTTTTTTGTATAACAAGCACAGGAGTGAGACTGGGAAAACAGGAAGTTAATAGCTGTGCATTTCTACAGGCCCTAATTCTTTTCTCTCCCTGCCCTTAGCTGCAGTTTGGATAGCTTTGAGTACTCTGCAGGTAATAAAGTCTAGTCTTAAAATAATCAAGTTTCAGTACCTCATTACCTTTCCTTTCCATGGTTTATTAATCATGTTTATCAATCTGTATGGTTTCCTCCATCCCATCTTTATTCATAATTCTCTAAAGCAGGGATGCTGTAAATGCTGCCAGCTTCCTTTAGTGACTTTAGCATTTCATTTTCAATGTAAAAAATATGTTCTTATTTTCATCTCTACATTTTTTTTGTCTTGTTTCATTTGGATTAAGGCTTTTGTTAAGCATCAGCTGTTAATGCTGTCAGGTTGCCATCTTTGATGTCTCGTTAGTTGTAAGATGAAAATATATGGACATTAGTACTTTTAAACCAAAGACCCCTGACTGTAAGACACGTATGTGCTTTCTAAACAACCCATTCAACATTTAGTCCCCATTTGCTGTTAATAATAACTTCCACTCTGCTGGGAAGATGTTTCACAAGAATCTGGAGTGTGTTTGTGGAGAGTTGTGCTCAATCGGTCGCAAGTCGCATCGACACAATCGATCAGTGATGGACGAAGTACAAAAAAAACATGTACTTGAGTTAAAGTAGAGATATATTACTCCAGTAAAAGTAAAAGTGCTCCCTTTAAACGTTCACTTGAGTAAAACTTGAGTTTTCAAACCAACTTAAGTATCCAAAGTATTCTGATTTACTATAACGTTCCTATTATTATTTTTGTCACAAAACCTTTGCTTAATCAACTTTATGTAAAAAGACTCTGTTACTCTTTGCACACCAATTTATTAATAGAATGATATTAATGAGTCAAACACTGATTGATATCTATTAGAATAGTCAAGAGCCCTAAAGCTTCTTTTCAACTTCTTCAAACAAAGAGTGTAAATAAGGCCACGTGTGTTGTGGCGAGTCCGAGTCAGGAGTTTCTTCCATCATTTATTCCTCTCTAAATGTTGTGCTTGCTGTTGAACTGACGCTGAACTGTATGTCGATACCACCAAGTTCCCTGACTGGTGGACTTCCTTACTGTCCACCGATGCCAATCGATGGAATGAAACGTAGTGTACATTCACATACAGTATATTTCACATTCTCAGAAGAGTTTTGTGCAGTTTCAAGGTTACGCAGTTGATAAATAATTCGTAAGCAGGTCCGCCTGGGCCCTACCGTAGCCCTAGCAATAACGATTCCACACCAGCAGTAAAAGGTGACTGTGGTGTTGTTTTGTGTTTGTTTTTTTCCCGTTCTGCCTCGCTCTCTCTGTAGACTTGCCGAGTCCCATCCTCACCCTCAGATCCTGGACACTGGGATAAATGAACCACACGGCACTGACAACCTTTTTGCCATTGAAAGCAGATTGTAGAGGTTTGGAGTCGATGCCGTTTTTCCTCCAGGCACTGCTCAGAAAGACTCGAGATGAACCGAGTAAACTACCACAGTCCATCCTACAGAGACTCTCCTTCTGACCAAAGCAAGAGTCTATTTTTCAGCACTGGAGCTATGCTGTTCAACACCACCACCTCTTTTTTTTTAATTCTGATTTCTCTTTCGTCTTCTGAATCAGTATTAGGATGCGTCCTGTCATATCCAAAAGCAGTACAGTAGATCGGGTTGCCAGTTTGTTACCCTTTTTGTGTTTACTTTTATTGTCTATGTTATTAAATACTATAGACTAGAGTGACCCAGACAGTCTCTCTCTCCTGCCAAAGCAATATAGATGATTTTCAGTACTTGGCTTTATCCACTACTGCCAGTTTTTATTTAGTTTCTTGTGGTATGCATTTAATTTAACACCTTTCAAATAATATCAGGCCAGCAGTAGTACTATGGTGGATCCTTCGCATAGACGTGCTAGAAAGTCTGTGGTCTAAAGTAACTAAGGAAGGTGTACCGAATTAAATAGGAACATAGCGCACTGTATACTGTACGTATTCCTGTAGATAACTACCTGTTTATCAATAAAAATGATCTGTTTAGGTCCATGCAGATGCAGCGTTTCTGCTTTTAGGACCTCACGCCTTCTAAACGACAGCATCGCACATTTTCATCCGAATCGGGAAAAAAACAGACCTGGAAACTGTTTTTACTCAGTAAAATCTGAAGACAAGTCTTTAAATAATGGTGACCAAAAAAAGAAAAATACAGCTTTATATCAAGGTGCTCATTCTTAACTCTTACGGTTTCTATAGTAACCGATCGTTCACAGCGACAGACACTCCATATAATGAAAGCCTGAGACAAACCGTTATAACAAGCTTCATGTAAGAATCTATGGACGGAGTCTTCAGACCGAATGCTTGCAGTTTTTTTCATCTCAGTAGGTTTTGTTTCCTGGCAGCATTTTTTTTTTTCTTCCTCAAGATAAAAAGAAAGGAAATGTTCTATAACTAGATGGTTACAGATATTAGTATGTAATGATAATATTATAGTATCTAATATAATAAGTGTTAAGTATAGAATAACGTTCTGATAATTACATTTTACATTTTCAGCATTTGGCAGACACCATTATCCAGAGCGACTTACAATCATCTCTTTCATACAACAGAGCAGTTGAAGGTTAAGGGCCTTGCTCAAGGGCCCAGCAGTGGCAGCTTAGTGGTGGTGGGATTTGAACTCAGGACCTTCTGATCAGAAGTTACCTTAAACACTGACCTACCCTTCCCCCCAGTTCCTTACGTAACTTGTTCTTCAATGATCTGACTACTGCATTTTCCGGACTATAAACCGCTACTTTTTTCCCACGTTTTAAACCCCGCGGCTTAAACAACAGAGCGGCTAATTTATGGATTTTTCCTGGGTTTTTCCCGGTTTCACAAACTTCAAGCCAAAAACTGAACCCCATAACATTAGACCAATGAAATTGCCGAACGGGTTCAGGTGAACCAATGAAACTCTTTATATTAAATCAGATGCGCTCCCACTGAATCGGGCCGCACCACATCATAAATATGGATGATGTTCCTCTGACATTTGATCTGCCTCTCACTCGGACTGTCTACAGGAAATGCGAATCATTCGTCACGCTGAAAACAACCGGGCATGAAAAAACGCACTTCACCTGCGTTCTGAGCTGCACGGCATCGGGAGAAAAGCTTCACCGATGGTGATTTTTAAACGCACGACGATGCCAAAAGATAAACTCCCGAGAGAAATTGTTGTGAAAGGAAGGAGGAAGACAGTGAACAATGACTTTCTTGGTAGGCTACTGTTTAGATACAAGCCGTGTAACAGACACTGTCTTTCATTAAAGCCTGTGTAAAGTTCATTAGTTTCAGTGCGGCTTATAGACAGGTGCGGCGTATTTATGTTCAAAATAAAAATCTTTGTAAAATTCAGTGGCTTATATTTGGGTGCGCTTAATAGTTCGGAAATTACGGTACTTTGTCAGCAGGAACAATGTAGGAGCGGTGAAGATGCATCTCTCACATGCATGGACACCACAAAAACCTCTCCACTATAATAATGTTGGACCAAAATAAAAATAAATACAAAAAAAAGATCAAGCTTTAGTAAGACTCTTGAACGTAGTTGTCATATCCAACTGCTGGACTTTAACTGTTGATGTTTTCAGTGTGCTTTATATTGATTGCGTATTTTAAACTGTCCCTAGGCGTCCATTATTGATTTTCTAAGTCATTAGGTTTTCCTCGATTTCCTTGAATATAGCGAAAAAGTGAGACGTGGTCTCAGAATCGCTGGAGCATCTCGTTAGCTCAGTTTTGTAGTTCCGTGCGGTTTACAATGGAGATCTTTCATTTTAGCACGGTCAGTTTATTAAATAGCACCTTCAGTGAACTGTTTATATCAGTGGGTTTTAAACTTTTTCTTGCCATTCCCTATTTTAGAGGGGGGGGGGGATTTTCAAGCCCTACCTGTCCTCTATCACCCCCCCAAAAATGGTGATGAAATACATGTCTAATTGATTGAAATATTTATTGAAGTTCTAAATCAATTTCAAAAATAGAGAAAATAAATGTGATCATTTTGCATTACTGTCTACATTGCAATCTGTGCAAAAATGAAAAATGCATTTGTCAAGAACGATGGACAGGTCAAGAACAAAGGAGCATCAATATGTTAGTCTTATAATTGCATTAGTGGCTGCAATACGCCTGTTTTGCACCGCATGTCTTTTCTAAACACGACTGCATGCTCGATACTGCCACTCTCAAGTCGTGTTCAATACCGAGCTGAGATCTGTACTTTGTTTTCAGTGGAGCAACATCTAAAAAGCACATCTAACACAGATGTGGCAAAAGGAACAAGGCTTCATCATATTCAAATTCAAATTTTATACACATTCATACAGAGTACAACATGCAGTGAAAGGCTTTTTACGACTGTCCAACCTGTAAACATGAAAAATAGAATATAAGGATAAAAATAAAGTAGATAAATATAAGTATTAAGTATAGTATATATATGATTTGCCAGAAAGGGATTTGAGTGATTTGTCCTTAAAGTCTCCATGTGCAGTATAATGTGACATAAAGTGTCCAGAGTTAAAGTGTTATACAAATGCAAAACTTCACTGCAAAAATAGTTAATAGAGAAAATCAATTTTTAATGAAAATTAAAGAAATCCTGCAATTCTTTGCGCCCCGCCTGTCATGCCTTTAATCCCCACTAGAGGGCCGCGCCCCACACTTTGAGAACCGCTGATTTCTATAGAGAAATATATTAACAGGGGAAATATACACAATGTGATGACGTGGGATGTTGCTTTTAGACCAGGAGAGGGCAGCAGCTCTGCACTATTGACATTTTCATGTGACCTGTCTCATACGGACAGACACACACACACACACACACACACACACACACACACACACAACTCTATCCTGCTTTTCACCTCTGATATGTTTGCATGTCTGTGTTCATGCTTGCGAGTGTCCATGAACACAAGTTTATTTTTTTGTTTTGTTTTGCTATCCAAATGTAAGACAATATCCCACGGGCCTGTGTGTTACTCTCTTTGTTTCACGTGTGTATCTTATTTATCTGCCTCTCAGTGCGTTGCTTAAAAAATGAAGAGATCTCTGCACGTCCTCGCCGTCTCCTGCGTTGCAGCCGTCCTCGGTGCAGCATTAAATAATGCAGGCAGCCTAAGCTGTCGAGGTGACACTCAAAGCTCACCAGTCCACAAACCATCTGTGTGTGTGTGTTTGTTTTTGTGTGTTTGTGTGAAGTCTGAGTGCAGGTGTGTGTGGGCTGAGCCGTGTGACGCACGGCCCTCTAGAGGACTCGCGCAGTCAAACATCTGAAAACGTGTGGGAGGCAGAGATGCTTGGCACGTTTATTGTCTCCCCGCCATGCTTACACACACACACGCACACACACACACACACACACACACACACACACACACACACACACACATACTCTGAATCGCCATGGCTTCAGCATTCTCATCATAGCTGTCAATAGACCTTTCAATCACTCATTGTTCATAGCAGTTTCACCCAATGAAGTTTCTTTTTTCAATCATTAATGCAACAGTGTTACTGCTTTATTATAGCGCTTCAGGCAAAGCACTAAAACTGACAGGTCTCGGGCAACTTGTGTAAAAAACGACTAGTAGACTTGACATGTCGTACGGCCAAGAAGCACCAGAACATCACAAATGTTATTTGCTAACTCCCATGTTGCAGTCTAGCCGAATGTTAATAGCTAATTTTTCTCATTTGTAAAGATTTTTAAGATTTATTAGGATGTCAGATGCCGAAATGCCACATTATGATCTTACACATACAGTATATGACAAAGGTATTGGGACACCTGACCTTTCCAGCCATATGTGCTTCTTCCCCAAACTGTTGGCACAAAGTTTAAGGCACACAGTTGTATAGGATACAGCAGCATTACATTTTCCCTTTATGTGAAATAGGAGACTCAAACCTGTCCCAGCATGACACTGCCCCTGTGCACAAAGCCAGCTCTTTGTGTACATGGTTTGGAATGGAAGCTCTTGTGTGACCTTGAATAGAGCCCTGTCCTCATCCCTAATGAAAAGATGATTTAAAACGCCGTTTTAAAGACCTCCAAACCTCACCTACATCAGTTCCTGGTTTTACACACTCCCTTGTGGCTGAATGAGCACAAATCAAGAAGCACATAGGAATCTTGTGGTCAGATGTCTACAAACTTCTTTATAGTGTATATGATAATAAAGAAATGTATCACTTTTTATATTCACAAGCAGAGATTTGTATTTCGTTATTAAAGTTCATAGGTAACAGAACGACTCGAAGACGCCTGAGTGACTCTTCATTGTGATTCCTGTTTCTTTTTTGTTGCAACAACGCCACAGTGCTGGTGAACTCTTGAATCTCGATGGTCAGCAGCAGAAGCATGACAGCAGCTCTGAAAGTAGCACAAATCTCAGGTGATCATTTGTTATTGTTTCTATAGTAACTCCTTTTGCCATTAGCAGGAAACTATAGATGGCAATTTAGGGCGCATTATATTATGCAAATGAGAGTGTTCTCTGCACTTTCTTTTACAATGTGTGGAATTGATGCATGAGTGATAAATGTCGGGTTTTTTTTTTTGGTGTGTACTTTTTCTCTGCCCGTTTTGATGAATGTCATGCTTGTTTTTTTACAATCTAGACTGAGTGAGTCTGTGCCCACCGAGGCTCCTTTAATTCACCTGGTTCGGCTGAGAGGTGATGCGGACTCTGATGCGGACTCTGTTGATGTAAGACATTCACTATAAGTCCCGAATGTTATGCCATCTGAGATGCTTTTCTGCACATTAAGAGTGATTATTACCATTGCAGCACTTTCATCTCAAAAAGGAATTTCTAACCCAGAGTTGTTACCAATGGGATGTTTTGCACCATTCTATACAAACTCTTAGACTGTTGTTTGTGAAAATCCCAAGAGGACCGCAGTTTCTGTAAAACCCCCCAAAATAGCCTGTTCGGTATCATCAACCATGGTTTAAAGTGAAAACAAACTGTAGATTTTGATCTGTATCAGCATTATTCTACTCATCACATTGCTGCCACACGATTGGCTGATTGATTGGGTATCATCGGGTAACCATTCCTAATATAACGAACACAAACTTCCTACATTTCTGCTTATTCCTGTGTGTAACCCCTAATTCAGTCCTGGTTAGAGCACAATCCTTCTGTTTCACAAACAGTCCTATTTTACATAGCGACAGTAAAACCAGCGGCTACAGATCCAATAGAATCGCGTGCCCTTTGGGTGCGTTCCAGTCAGAGGGATGGCTTTGATCGTGAACGTGCTACAGCAGTAGAGCAGATTTGATTGATGTTTCAAGCACATGAACATGCAAATAGGGCCGCAGCAACTAATCGATGAAATAATCGATAATGAAATTCGTTGTCAGCGAATGCCGTTATCGATTTTTTGAGCTGCTCAAGCTACAAGGTAGTGTGACGGCAAGATAAGACAACCGCTTGCATAATGGCAGAGAGTACATGTCAAGGAGGCAGGAGGAAAAGATGTGCGTCTCAAGCCATCCAAGGCATGGGAGCATTTTATATTAAACGCAACAAAGAAGACTGTAACCTGCAAGTTATGCAAAACTGAGCTTGTTTTATCACCCAATTATTCGTTGAACAAAGTAATCGTTAGTTGCAGACCTACATGCAACAGCTATATGTTGTCAAATCAAATCGAATCAAATTTTATTTGTCACATGCACATTCATACAGGGTACGACATGCAGTGAAATCTTTTTACGACGGTCCGGCATGAGGGAATAGGATGGGGAGAAAAAAAATAAAAATAAAAAATAAAAAAAATAAAGCAGATAAAGAAGAAAAAGAAGGCAGATAAATAAAGTATAAAACTATATAAAATATATAAAGATATATATGAGAAAAAAGGTGTATATACAAGGTATGCTTATGGCAGTAAACAGTAAATCAGTAAACAATTTAAGGTGGTTTATGTGATTGTCCTTAAAGTGTCCGTGTACGGTATGGTCTGGTATAAAGTATAAAGTGCACTGTGCTGTGCAAGTCCAGAGCTTAAAGTGTCGTAGTGCGAAAAGATATTCGCACTACGATGTAACATCGTATGTGGGCAAAGCTTTCAGAAGCACCATATGAGACATGAATGAATTTGACTTCTGGTGTATAAGCAGTTAGTGAACCTTTTGCCATGATTACAGTGGTATAAGTGAATAAATATTTTTTTTTCTGCACCTATTTGAGGTTTTGCTAAGAGTTTTGTAAGAGGGTGAAGTCTCCAGAACCAAATCTGGTGAGTAGGGTGGGTGCGGAATTGAGAAACTGTTTCCGGTGAGAAACTCATGTTTCAGGACAGGGCGATGTCTTATGACTTCAAAATCACTCGTGAAGGTCAGTGGTCTTTATGATATCTCTTTTTGATACCACCTCGTACCTGCCCCTGTTAGCATTTTAGACTGACCTGTGGTAGACAATTCAACTCTTTTATAGTTTATATATGAAACTATAATGATACTAATATTAATTAGTTGTGTTTTATTGTTCTGTTGATCTTTGTAATGAGCTCTCATGAGTTTTTCAGCTGATGATCACTATTAGTATGAGCTGGTTGGGATTGTTAGTTTGATTCAGTTTGCCCAAAATGCCCAAATGCATTTTTTCAATTATGGTGGTTTATCCAAAGCAATGTCTTACAAAATGTAGCTGCTTAATTCAGTGTATGAAGATGACAATTTACACGTAGTGTGTTTGCATATCCATAGGAATGATATCACTAACTCTATATTTTAATTTATCTCCACTAATAAACTGACGGATATAGGAAAAGAGTTTTCAGCATTTGCTCAGCTTTTACTCCTATTTTTACCGTATTACTCCATGTATTTATTTCCAGACAGATTGAGAGGGGGGTGGATTGAAAAGATGTGCCAAGACAAGCTCTTGTGCAGGCTACATGGTTTATTAAACACATGATGTTGTGCAGATACGATGGTTTAAATAAAAGATTGGACAAACATTATCTAATAATATTTGTATTTATTCGTTTCTTTTTGCCTTGGCTTGCTGTAGCCTC
Organism: Silurus glanis; assembly: GCA_014706435.1. NCBI lineage: Eukaryota > Metazoa > Chordata > Actinopteri > Siluriformes > Siluridae > Silurus > Silurus glanis. The sequence goes on from JAAIIK010000100.1 coordinate 1,891,468, forward strand.
AGACTCCTGTGTCTTGGCAGACAGGCACCTGATGTGGTGTCCTGACGTGGCTCATTTTGTTTTCTGAGATGCTTTTCAGCTCACCTTTGTTGCAAATAGTCATTTATTTAAGGTACATTTCTGTCATCTGAAACCAGTCTGACCTTTTTCCTCTGACCTTATTTATCAAGGTGTTTCTGCTTCAGGAACTGATGCTTGGTCTGTGTACACCAAACAGGCATAACATTATGACATTAGACCTTATGACCAAAGGGAAGTGAATAACAATGATTATCTCTTCATCATGGCACCTGATGTGACTTAGTGAGTGGGATATATTAGGCAGCAAGTGAACATTTTGTCCTCAAAGTTAGAAAAAGTTGTAGTAGAAGCAGGAGAAATGGCCAAGCGTAAGGATTTGAGTGAGTTTAAAATCAGCCAAATTGTGAAGTCTAGACGACTGGGTCAGAGCATCTCTAAAACTGCAGCTCTTGTGGGTCTGCAGGAGTCAGATTCTATGTGTCTAAGTGTTTTGGCAGCAAAAGGAGGACCAACACAATATTAGGCAGGTGGTAATAATGTTATGTCTGATCAGTGTATATTGTGTTAATTTGTTTTTTTGATTCTCAACAAAAAAACAAAAAAAGTGAATTACAATACCACAATTACGATTCATTTTTGATTATAATTCATTTATTGAAAGCAATGGGTTTAATTTTATTGTAATTTTTTAGGAAGAAATGTCCACTCTGGAGACATTGGCACAAATGATGAATAATATGATACAAACCAGAGCAACATATACAGAGTTTGCAGAAAATGCAGTAGAACATGGGGCAGGGTGGGGCGGGGCGGGGCAGGGCATGGTGGGGCGGGGAAGGGCAGGGCGGGGCAGGGCAGGGGGCGGTGCTGGGGGGTTGTTTTGCAATAAATGTCTAAAGATTTAGACACGGCATAACATTGTAAGAAAGGGATGTTGTTCTGTTTTAGCCTATTGAAATTCAGTGAGTGATCCATATGAACTTTTTGGAGTGAAGACAGAACGGTCGCTAAAGCCACCGATGGATAATGCGCTGATGGTTGATCAGTTATTTTACATCCAGATTGTTGAATTGTAAATTGTTTCGTCAGAAAATCCCAGATCTTTAGTTCGCGAATACATTTTACCCAATCAATACTCATTTGGTTTTAGCAGTGGTAGGAGTGTATTTCCAAAAGAACGTTATAAACTAGCCTAGATCTTTGTAGTAAACAAAATCAATGCACTGCAGCCTGTTTGAAAATATTTGATACTTTATTATTTTTGTGGCAGTACATAAGTAGACATGTAATAGTTTTTTTTTTTTTATATCCATATAAATTGTATAAGTTTGTGTAGCACTGCAGAAACATGCTAGCCCTCATGAAGCATTTGTTTTTAATGAACATCAAGTAACACAGACTCTGTGGGTTTACACTGAACGTTCATCCTGTTTTGAAGCCCATGCGTCAGAGTAAATATGTGGGACGAATGATCTCAGTGACCGTCTCGGTTCGGTTTAAATTACAACGCAACATAATGCCAGTTTCCACCTTCACGTTATTAGCGTCTCTCTGGCTGTCTATTAAGTGCTTTAAGGCTTGGGCTCTGATCTCACAGATGGGAATGCTAAAGAAGTAGCCACGACACATCTATATGTACAAGAAGTGTGTTTTTCAAATCATTAACACCTTAAAGGCATGATGGAGATCAGTGTGGCAACAAATATATTGTCTACATCCAGCGTACATAATATAACACCTATTAAACCGTATTTCTTTTTTTAAATCAAAGCTTTACCATTGTTTTCCTTTCAGACGTATAAGTTACTTACAAACAGCTTACAGTCTAAGCACAGGAATGAGCAGATGATGGTTAATGATCTTGTTCTTTCGAGTGTCCATCAGTAGCTTTTTCCAGTAACGGCAAGTGGTTTATAACACAGTGAAGGACCCAATTAAAGGATGTTAAGTTTTTTATTCTATTTTAGTAATGTTTAAATTTGTGGAACCCAGAACTAGTTTGTTCCTGTTAACATCCATGACAGAAGTAGTGATAACCAGTAATTGTTGAAATAATACAAAATCATAAGGCAAAAAAATAATAGATAGATAGATAGATAGATAGATCGATAGATAGATAGATAGATAGATAGATAGATAGATAGATAGATAGAT
>JAAIIK010000100.1:1924025-1940073 GCA_014706435.1 Silurus glanis
TATCTATCTATCTATCTATCTATCTATCTATCTATCTATCTATCTATCTATCTACCTACCAACCTATCTAATGTCCCACACTGTAGATCCAAACTAACACTTCTCCCTCCTTCATTATCTCCCTCTTTGTCTCTCCTTCTCTTTGTATCTGTCCATGCATATATTTAGTTCTTTGTCTTGTTCTTATTCTTTCTCTCTGCTTTATGACTAACAGGCAGTGTTGAGGACGCACGCCACACCACAGTACCACGCACTGCACACTTTTACCCTCATATAACACACACTCATCACAGCATAATGGATGTGAATGTTGTTCGCGTTCCAGTGACTGATGTGAGTGGCAAAAAAAAACATCTCTTCAATCCTGAATGTTAATCTAGCAGCCCCTGCGATATCCTCCCGGCTGAATGGCTGAAAAAAAGGGGTCAACCGGGTGACACGAGATAGTGGAATCATAAATCAATGAAGACAAACAGTGTGAAGAGAGTTCACTGTGTTCAGTCGGAGCACACCAGGTGCAAGAGGCTAAACCTTCAGGGGTTCCATATTGAAGAGTTCACAGGAACAGAGGAAGCGACAACAATGCTGACATTGCAAAAGAAGTTCATCAGCAACTTTTTTTATCGAGTGCTTTAAGAATGTCACTGTACTGTTAATTTGACCCGAATGTGCTTCTGATGCATATAAGAAAACAAAATGAGAAAATCGTTCAAGTCCTCGCGGTCATGATAAACTGGCTCGGCCAAACATGCCAGCTAAGGGATTTCATAATCTAAAGTATTAACCCCCCTGTCCACACATTGTCAATGAAAGGAAATGTAATGGCATTCCACCAAATGCCATCAAGTGTGATTAGTGCTGGGGTTTGAAATGATGTACCTCACAGTTGATATATCTTAAAATCTTATGATCCTGGATTTCCACTGCACAAGTTAAATACTTAAAAAAATGAATACTTGGAATGTTTTCAAAACAATCCGTCCTTCAGGCATCGAGGTCAACAAATAAGGTTCGGAGTTGCCTAAGCAGAAGCCTGGGATTTAGTGGGTTTCAGATCTAGCACAGACTGTTACCTGTTTTTTCTATGAATCTGGTGTCCAACCAAGCAAAATTGTCTAGGGCAGTAGGTCCAGGGCATTAATCTGGCCATGGATCAAACCCTGTTGTTACACAACATGACTGTTGAACCTGGCGTACACTCTGACCCATGACGTCCCTACATGCTGACATAATGCAAAGAAAAGCATTTCCTTGCTAACAATAAGGTCATGCTTCATTCCATTCTGTCATCCAATAGTGATTTCATTACAAGGAGGTGTGAGGTGGTGTAACACTGCAGGGCTGAAGGTGTTATAGCACAATTGTGACTTGCTGATGGGTGCCAAAAGGCTTCTTATGTTGTTCTTATTGAGTGGTTAAATAGAAATAGAATAGAAATATACTACTACTTCTACAACAACTGGTAGTCAAACTTCTTCTTTTAGCTGCTCCTGTTATGGATCCATTCTAATCTGCCTCTTTCAAACCAACTACCTGCATGTCTTCCCTCACCACATCAATAAACCTCCTCCCTGGCCTTCCTCTTTTCCTCCTTTCTGGTGGCTCCATCCTCAGCATTCTTCTACCGATATACCCCATGTCCCTCCTCTGCACATGTCCAAACCATCTCAACCTTGCCTCCCTCACCTTGTCTCCAAAACGTCCTACAGGCACGTTTCCAATAAATTCGTCTCTAATCCTGTCCATCCTCGTCACTCCCAATGAACATATCTGCATCTTTAACTCTGCTACCTCCAGCTCCGCCTCCTGTCTTTTTGTCAACGCCACTGTCTTTAAACCATACAACATCGCAGGTCTCACTACAATCCTATAAACTTTCCCTTTTACTCTTGCAAAAACCCTTATATCAAAAATCACTCCTGCTATCACTCTTCTCCACCCACTCCACCCTGCCTGCACTCTTTTCTTCACTTCTCTAACATACTCTCCATTACTTTGCACTGTTGACCCCAGGTACCTGAACTCATCCACCTTCACCACCTCTTCTCCCTGCAACCGCACCACTCCACTGCCCTCCCTCTCATTCACACACATGCACTCTGTTTTACTCCTACTGACTTTCATTCCCCTTCTCTCCACGTACCTCCACCCATACAGCACGTACCTCCACCCATACAGGTTCTTCTCAACCTGCTTCCTACTCTCTCCACAAATAACAATATCATCCGCAAACATGATAGTCTATGGAGACTCCTGTCTGATCTCATCCGTGCAACCCAGATGAGGATGAGGTTCCCTCTTGATTCTGGTTCCTCTCAAGGTTTCTTCCTTATGCCATCTTGGGGAGTTTTTCCTTGCCACCGGCTTGCTCATCAGGGACAAACTTACACTTATAAAGAACATCTTATTCATTTTTATCACCACATTATCTGTGTAAAGCTGCTTTGAGACAATGTTTATTGTTAAAAGCGCTATACAAATAAGAATGAAATTTAAATAGAATTATAAAAAATAATAAAACATTTTTTAAACTTTATATAGTAAAATTTCACCATGTCAAGGGCTTTCCCACCTATTAAACACATAATTTCTAAAATGTTTATATATTTTTTTATTATTATTGCAGGGTGTTTTCTATCTATTGCTATCAAGTGAGTTAAACAATACACAAGTCACCACCTCGATGAAATCTTCTGTCGTTGCTTTTCCTGTTAGTCTGGTTGAAATCCAAGCACACAAACTAACCCAGCATTAATTTGTTACACTAAATGAAAGTGAAGGTAAACCGGTGACACAGCTCTTCTTGCAGTTGAGGATTTTTTTTTAGCATAATTGATCTGGGACCTGAAGAGTCTTCTCAAAGACAAATTGCATCCCGTAAGCAGGTTTTAATGGCACACATGACTAGTCGATATCGTATCCTCTCCAACAAATCTCTCGTATAATAGATATAGCTCATATTCAGAAGCCTGATTAATTCACTCGAAGCCATACATCCATCTTGTTTTCTCAGTACAAACAAATGGAGTGCGTTAGAACAAATTGAAAACTAGTGCATGTGTAATGAGTTATCCAGGGAGAACAAAGGAGAATTTCTGGTTCCCTTTTTCTCCCCAAAGCATCATCTCAAGGCACACAAACTCTAAGCACCATATGACTGATGGTCACACATTGATGCACAGTCAGTTATTTTGCAGTGAAAAAAAAAAACAAGAGTGAGATTCTCCCAGGTGTCTCTTGTGGGACTGAAAAGTTCATCTTAAAAAATAAAGTTGTTTATATGGAAATAAGTTATGGGGACGAACGTTTGTGGACATTTACGTTTACATTTGCGGCATTTAGCAGACGCCCTTATCCAGAGCCACGTACAAAATTATAACTCTTGAATTCTACAAAGCAAACTTGGAAAGTGCTAATTTAAGTGTTTCAGGAAAGGAAGTTCTTCAACCGTTGCTTGAAGATAGCCAGGGACTCCGCTGTACGGACATCTAGGGGAAGTTCATTCCACCACCTCGGTGCCAGAACAGAGAAGAGTCTTGAAGTATACTTACCTCTCATTCTGAGAGAAGGTGGTACCAGTCGAGCAGTGCTGGAGGATCTCAGACAGTGTGGACACCTAAACCATAAGATTCGTATGTACTTTTTGAACATCCCATTCCACATTTAGTCCCCATTAATGATAATCTCCACTCTTCTGGAAAGATTTTAGAGCGTGTTTGTGGGGATTTGTGCTCATTCAGCTACAAGGGTGTCAGTAAAGTCATGTATTGATGTAGGATGAGAAGTACTGGGGTGCAGTCAGGGTTCCAATTCATCCCAGAGATCTATAGGAGGTCACTGAAGATCTTCCACTCCAACCCATGTAAAGCATATGTTCATAGAGCTGGCTTTGTGCACATGTTCATTGTCATGCTGGAACAAGTTTGGGTCTCCTAGTTTAATTGAAAGTAAGATTTATTGCTATTACATTTCAAGTCATCCTATACAGTTGTGTACCTCCAACTTGGTGGTAACAGATCAGTGAAGAACCACATACAGATGGAAAAGTCAAGTGTCCATATAATGTATTTGTGATTGGATTCATGATTTCGATGCAAATTTTGTAGTTGATTAGTTTATAGTGTTCTTGTTGCCATTTTGTATTGACTACATCAGCACTTGCACATCACATGACCTTGTCACATGACACTACTTACTCCTAATGTTCCTTGACACATTAACACGATCACATATGACTGGAAAAGTCAGGTGTGATAGTACTTTCGTCCATATTGTGTATATGGTATATAGTGTATGCTTGTGTTATGTATGTTAGTATGTATATTACCTGAATATGAACCCAAATTTATTAGTATTTAAGTGTAGCATTGCACCACACTATGTCATATTTGTTTTCAATGGTTGTTCAATATTTTCTTGCTTCTTGTTTCATGGTCCATCATATATTTGTCACTTTGTCATTTTGTTTTGTGGGTTGTTTTTTTGTATGCTTGCACTTATAAATGATTCTGCACCGGCACCTGCTTATGCCTGTGTTACATGACAAATAGCAGATTGGAGACAAATAAGAAAAAAAACAGCCTTAAAGTAGACAATCTAAACACTAGACTTTGAAGTCCCAGAATGCAATACACGCATATTATTTAATTGTAGTTTAATTCAGAAGCTACAGCATAAGCTCTGCATGGATGATCAATTTGATGGTTTTGATGATGCAAGAGATAGTTTTGGAAGCTGTTCTAAGTGTACAGATAAGGAGGTCAGAGCTGGAAACACTAAAGCCAAACATGTAGTCAAACATAAGCAGTGGTGTAAAGTAATGTCAAGTCAAGTCAAGTCAAGTCAAGTTTATTTCTATAGCGCTTTTCACAACAGACATTGTCTCAAAGCAGCTTTACAGAATTACCAAATTCTCTCGTTACTGTAATTGAGTAGTTTTTCCTCAGTAATTTCAAAACTTTTACTTTACTTTACAAAACTTTAATTCTTTACTTTTTACTTTTGTACATTTTAGTGCTGTATCGATACTTTTACTGTGCTACTTTCCCCCCACCTGTCATCGCTACTTTATCCACTGGTTTTCTGGGGGTGCTGCTGTAAAAACGATTATGGGAATAACTTCTGCCGGAAGTGGTATAGTAGTATCAGTCAATATCAGCGACACTACAGTAAATGATTGGTAAATCGGTTGTCATAAATGTTACCTGATTATTGGTTGCTTTTTCAAATATTACATGCTGGATTTTCAGGACAAGCAGTTAAAAATGAGACTGTTGGAGAAATGTTGTGGTTGGTACTTTAAATGTTGGTACTATGACTGGTGAAGGGAGAGAGGTAGCTGATATGCTGGAGCGGAGAAAGGTATATATGTTGTGTGTTCAGGAGACCAAGTGGAAAAAGAGTAAGGCCAGGGACATTAGAGGGGGGGTTTAAACTGTTCTATCATGGTGTGGATGGAAAGAGAAATGGTGTAGGGATGATTCTAAAGGAAGAGTGCAGTAAGAGTGTAGTGGAGGTGAAGAGAGTTTTTGATAGAGTGATGATCATGAAGCTGGAAGTTAAAGGGGTGATGATAAATGTCATCAGTGCCTATGCTCCAAAAGTGGGTTGTGAGATTGAGGAGAAGGAAAAATTCTGGAGTAAGATAGATGAAATGGTAGAAGGTGTACCTAGCGAAAAACTATTGGTGATTAAAGGCAGACTTTAATGGCCATGTTGGTGAAGGAAACAGAGGTGATGAGGAGGTGATGGGTAGGTATGGCCTTAAGGAGAGGAATGTGAAGGGCAGATGGTGGTAGATTTTGCTAAAAGGATTGAAATGGCAGTGGTAAATATTTATTTTAAGAAGAAGGAGGAGCATAGGGTGACTTATAAGATTGGCGGAAGGTGCACACATGTGGACTATGTTCTATGCAGGAGATGCAACCTGAAGGAGAATGGAGACTGTAAGGTGTTGGCAGGGGACAGTGTAGCTAGACAGCATCAGATGGTGGTCTGTTGGATGGCTTTGGAGGTGAAGAAGAAGAGGAGGAGAGTGGAGACAGAAAAAAGAATAAGATGTTGGAAACTGAAGGAGGAAGACTGTAGAGTAAGGTTCAGGGTAGTGGTCAGAATGAGGCTCAGTGGTAGTGAAACGGTGCTGGACTACTGCAGAAGTGATAAGGGGGACAGCTAGGAAGGTACTTGGTGTGACATCTGGAAATAGAAAGGAAGACAAAGAGACGTGGTGGTGGAATGAGGAATTGCAGGAGAGCATAAGGAGAAAGAAGTTGGCAAAAACAGAATTGGGATCGGCAGAGAGATAAGAAAAGTAGGCAGGAGTACAATGAGATGCAGCAGCAGGTGAAGAGGGATGTGGCAAAAGCAAAGGAAAAGGCATATAAGGAGCTGTATGAGAAGTTGGACACTAATGAAGAAGAAAAGCATTTATACCGATTGGCCAGGCAGAGGAACCGAGCTGGGAAGGATGTGCTACAAGTAAGACCAATAAAGGATGTAGATAGAAATGTGTTGACCAGATGACATACTGGTGGAAGCATGGAGATGTTCAGGAGATATGGCAGAATTTTTAACCAGATTGTTCAACAAAATTCTTGAAGGTGAAACGATGCCTGAGAAATTGGAGAATGAGATTGTGGGTACCTATTTTTAAAAATAAGGGAGATGTGCAGAACTGCAGTAACTACAGGGGAATAAAGTTGATGAGTCACACCATGAAGTTATGGGAAAGAGTAGTGGAAGCCAGGCTGAGAGAAGAGGTGACCATCTGTGAGTAACAGTATGGTTTCATTCCGAGGAAGAGCACTACAGATGCATTATTTGCTTCGAAAATGTTGATGGAGAAGTATAGAGAAGGACAGAAGGAGTTGCATTGTGTGTTTGTGGATTTAGAGAAGTCAGGTGTGGTAGAGAAGTATGTGAGGGTGGTGCAGGACATGTATGAGGACAGTGTGACAGCAGTGAAGTGTCAAGGATCGGCTCTAAGCCCTTTACTGTTTGCAGTGGCGATGGACAGGTTGACGGACAAGGTCAGACAGGAGTCTCTCTGGACTATGATGTTTTCAGATGATATTGTGATTTGTGGGGAGAGTAGGGCGCAGGTTGAGAAGAGCCTGGAGAGGTGGCGGTACGAGCTGAAGAGAAGGGGAATGAAAGTCAGTAGGAATAAGACAGAATGAGAAGGAGGGCAGGCAGGGTGAAGTTGGTGGAGAAGAGTGATAGCATGAGTGATTTGTGATAGAAGGGTATCTGCAAGAGTAAAAGGGAAAGTTTATAGGGCTGTGGTGAAACCTGCAATGTTGTATGGTTTAGAGACAGTGGCATTGACTAAAAGACAGGAGGTGGAGCTGGAGGTAGCAGAGCTGAAGATACTAATATTGTTCATTGGGAGTGACGAGGATGGACAGGATTGAAAACTAGTTTATTAGAGGGACAGAGCATGTAGGACGTTTTGGGGACAAAGTGAAAGATGCCCGATTGAGATGGTTTGGACATGTGCAGAGGAGGGACATGGGGTATGTCAGTAGAAGAATGTTGAGGATGGAGCCACCAGGAAGAAGTAAAAGAGGAAGACCAACGAGGAGGTTTATGGATGTGGTGAGGCAAGACATGCAGGTAGTTGGTTTGAAAGAGGCAGATGTAGAGGACAAAGTAGTATGGAGACAGATGATCTGCTGTGGGGACACCAAATGAAGAAGAAGAATGTAGAATAACAATCCTAGCATAATACTTACTACTCGCTACTCTTGAGTACTTTTAAAAGGGCTACTTTTTACTTGTATTTTGAGTAGTATTTAGTATTTTTACAAGAGTATGTTTTTTTTCAGTATTCTTTCCATCACTGAACATTAGTTAAACGGCATTATGGATAAATATTGGAAACTGTTATGCGAAACGAAAATAGACTGGCATGCCAGTGAAAAAAGTCCTTTCAGAAATTCATTATGAGATAAATCATGGACATGACTGAGGATGACATGTTAATTAAAAAGATTAGTATTCAAGACATTGAGAGAGGATTTTTCCTTTAAGGACACAAAAGTGGCTCTCTGGAAGTCCTTCGCTGTCACCGTTAGTGCTTTCTTAACGCTCTCATTTTCTCTTTACTTCTTACTTTTATTCTGCTTTCAGCATTTACTACTATTTCTGTCCTCTTGTTTTATTTGGTTTTATATAATTTCTTTGGCTCCATTTTTTTTTGCAGAGTGAGAGGAAGTAAAGAGAGAAAATAGGGCAGTAAATGCTGAGCTCCTTGCAGCAGCACACAGTCCGGTTTTGGCAAGTTAATCAGGACAAGGTGAGCGGAAAGTGTGAGGGAGAGTTTAAAAACTGATGTGAAGGTGATTCGTTTTTGCAGAGAGAGAGAGAGAGAGAGAGAGAGAGAGAGAGAGAGATGGTGTGTTCAGGTCAGCATTCAACTGCTTTTTCCAGTCAGAATCATATGTTTTGTGTGTGTGTGTGTGTGTGTGTGTGTGTGTGTGTGTGTGTGTGTGTGTGTGTGTGTGTGTGAATTGCTGGGCTTCTTTCACTTTTTTCTTATGTAGATTTCTTAGTATTTATATTTTGTAAATAATATACATATACCATACAGTTACTAAAGAATTTCTTACATTTATTATTATACATTTATTGTAATTATATAATATATTTATTATTATATTTATTACCCCGGGCACTGGCCATGCTCTAGAAAAACTCTACACAAAAGGGGGGCCACGGAAAGGGCCTGAGGGACCCCAACTCTCTTTAGAAATGAGATGGCCAGTTAAAAAACAGTCTTGACTGCAAGAAATCTCAAGAGCACCTCATGCATCTTCAGGCAGTTGATGTGACACAAGAGACGGGGCCCTTTTCAGAGACCTAGGGCAGAGCAGCCACTCATGACTGCCCCTCAGCCCATGAGGAGGCATCCATCATTACGTTACGTGACGACACAGAGCTTCCAACACAGGGCCCTGTGACAGGAACCCAGGTTTCTTTCACATGTCTAAGGCCCGTAAGGCTGGCTGCGTAAGCGTGATCATGCGGAGCGGGTTGCCCCTCTGGGAAAACCCTCTGGTCCTAAGCCACCACTGCAGGGGTGTAATGTGCAGTAGGCCAAGCGGTGTGTGTGTGTGTGTGTGTGTGTGTGTGTGTGTGTGTGTGTGTGTGTGAATTGCTGGACATCTTTCACTTTTTTCTTATTTAGATATCTTAGATTTACTGTATTTATATTTTGTAAATAATATACATATGCTAATAAGATGAACTATGTTCTATTATTGTAAGCAATTTCTTATATTTCCTCCTATTTCATCATGTTCTGTCCTGTCTTGTCCTGTCCTGTCCTTTCCATGCACTAGCGGTTTGTTTTATACTGATTTGCATAAATTTTTTTTGTTGTTGTTTGGACTCGCTGTCCAAATTTGTCAAATAAATCTTTCTTGACATCCTCTGAGAAGATTTTTTTTGTATAAAATGCTCTTTCTTGATTTAGAACTTGCTGAGTAACACAAACACAGCACAGTGTATGGATGCATCCTGTAATTACAGTTACCATGAACTTAATTTATTTTCGAAAAAATGCATGTCCTTAACTTTATTCCATTTTTGTGCTGGCAATGCTTTATTTATTTATTTATTTATTTATTTATTTATTTTCAAAAGAAAAATGACTAAATATGAAAGAGTACACAGTCTATTAAATGTATTTCTTAATCTTTAAAAAGAAGAAAATTTTAAATTTTCACCAATATTACAATTTTGTTAAAAAAAACACCATGTGTTATTAGATGATTTTAAATGATAATACATTTTCTAATTAATCCTAGTGATTTTAAATAATTAGGCTAGACTATTATAATACTAATTTTACTCACGAATTAACTACATGATTAAATCATTGGAATAGAAATTAAAAGCACATTTTTATAGAACAGCCCATTGCCTGTATTGTCACATACAATAATTTATAATATATAATAATAATAATACAATAATAGCAACATGTAGGATGTTATATAGCATACAGCATATAAATATTGTTTTCTGCCCTTAAGAAAATCTTTCACTGTACAATGTGCCTGTAAAGATTCTCAGTCATCCAGGTGCTTATTCATTTTGTAATCATGTATTTTCAGTCGATCATTGAGCCTGTGTGTGAGTATTTACAACACTTCAGACTTGTAGATATAATTATAATGCTCTTAAAATATCTGAAAGTTGAGCCATGTCAAGGTCTTCTATCAGGTTTGATCTAAACATTTTGCTACCTATCAGAGCATCTTCTAGACTCAAAAGTAAGTATCATCGGCCGGCTGAAAGATTTTCTTTTAATTAATTGAAAAAATCCGTATTCTTCCCGCTCTCATTAATCTCAGTAAATGACTCCCAAGTGGTTCCTGGAGGTGTTTCAGATGATTCATGCACTTCGCACATTCTAGAGGAATTAATTAAATACACTTAAGAACTACCATGAATACTGAATGCTAGTTTGAAGTTTGTTATATTTCATAGTTATGGATTACAGACATGATGTCCTACAGCTATTTCATTTCTCTTACTATAGATTGTTTACTAAAGAATTTCTTACATTTATTATTATACATTTATTGTAATTATATAATATATTTATTATTATATTTATTACCCCGGGCACTGGCCATGCTCTAGAAAAACTCTACACAAAAGGGGGGGGGGGGGCACGGAAAGGGCCTGAGGGACCCCAACTCTCTTTAGAAATGAGATGGCCAGTTGAAAAACAGTCTTGACTGCAAGAAATCTCAAGAGCACCTCATGCATCTTCAGGCAGTTGATGTGACACAAGAGACGGGGCCCTTTTCAGAGACCTAGGGCAGAGCAGCCACTCATGACTGCCCCTCAGCCCATGAGGAGGCATCCATCGTTACGTTACGTGACGACACAGAGCTTCCAACACAGGGCCCTGTGACAGGAACCCAGGTTTCTTCCACATGTCTAAGGCCCGTAAGGCTGGCTGCGTAAGCGGAGCGGGTTGCCCCTCTGGGAAAACCCTCTGGTCCTAAGCCACCACTGCAGGGGTGTCATGTGCAGTAGGCCAAGCGGCACCACATTGGACGCAGCTGCCATCAGACCCAGCAGTATTTAAAACTGCTTTACAGTGAGTGACTGGCCTTCTCGCACTCTCTTGACGACCGTGAGTATCAACTCGATCCGAGCAGAAGACAAATGTGCCTGCATTGTGGTTGAATCCCACACTAAGCCTAGATAGTTGGTCCTCTGTACTGGAGAAAGCACACTTTTCTTGGCGTTTAGTCTTAACCCCAACTCCTTTATGTGGGCGAGAATGACATCTCAATGCCAAATTGCAAAGAACAGAATCTTGTAGCCTTTTTCTACAGAGCTTTCTACAGGCTGCCAAATAGTCTGCTAAGGGAATCGGTGTCTCGAGACTGACCTATGGCGTGCCTAGAGCAGCAAGATAAGCTGTTCTAGAGACAGCGGGCCCCCCAGATCTGCTACGTTTCCTCGCAGAAGCTGAGGGAGGCACTTGCTAGAGACCCCTGTGACCTGAAACACCAAGGGTGGAAGAGTTAACAAGACAATCTTCTGAGATCCGTCACTTCCTTGGGCTTCGACTTGGAGTGCCGCCTAGTGTGGGGGGACTGCGAATGGTGACAGTCTGTCTCTGGACCTCACGATGTGCACTCATACTTGGTTGGGGCTGCGCCCGGCGAAAAAGCTAAAAAGCCGCCGATTGCCTTTTGGCCTCCTGAAATCTGTCGACGTCAGCATTTACAGCGTTGCCAAACAGACCAGTTGGTGTGCCAGGGGTGTCCAGAAGAAAAGCTTTGTCACTATTGCTGAGATCAGAGAGTGTCAGCCACAAGTGCCTCTTGATGGCCACCAGGGCTGCCATAGACCGGCCGATAGCCCTATCGGTCTCTTTAGTGGCCCAAAGAGAAAGGTCTGTGGCATGACACAATTCTAAGATGTTGTTGTAATAGCTCCTCCCTCGTCCAGCTCCTTAATCAGGTTGGCCTGGTGCAGCACTTCCTGAACAACATAAGCTAGCGCCGTCTTCACTGCATGTGAGTTTATAACTTCCTGGTCGTGATGTCACCCCGCTGGTGATGTCGTGCCCTTCCATTTGATAGTTTACACATGTGGTTCAGAGCGTGGTCACGCAGAGGTGTTCCCAAAGCGTTGTTGATGCACCTCCAGTTCCTGAATTGAACACAAACAATTCATAATCTACACAGACAACAGGTGAAGAATTTATAGCAAATTCAGTGGAGGAGGCAGGACTGGAACCAAAAGTCACTTGTTGTTCACCTGGATTGGCTGAGAGGCAGGTATTGTGAGAAAAGCTTTCTCTTGCATAAGTCTATAGTTTGGTCTAGAATTAAATCAGCCGTTAACCCCAAATACATATTATGCAGTTTTTTGTATTTAATTTTATTTATAACCACTGGTGATACAATTTGCTTACAGGGCAAATGATGATAAGCCTAAGCATTATGTACTTTTTCTAGTAGCCTTTAATACCAGCCAGTCTTGGTAACAGTAAACAGACTCCTGGCTGCTTCTCACATTCTCCACAATATTATCTCTCCACAGTTTCCCTTTCAATCGTTTTCAAATCCTCCAGCCTATCTAAATTCTCGCTCGAATTTCTGTGGCCTATGAACTTCCAGATGGCATTTGAGGCTGCTCAATTGACTGATGCTCTTCCCACCGTGCAAGCAGCAGTCAAGCTTTTCTCCACTTAGAGCTCTTTTATGGTTTATTTTCAACCGTCCAAACTGGAAAGCGATCTTCCCACAGAGTCTCTACTGGTAAGGCTTTTATCTAATGTCAATCCTTTGGTACCCCTTGAAGTGACTAGCATTATAAAAACCCTTCCCACGCTGAAAGCAACATACAAGCCCACACTTTTAGGGTATGTGTGAATAAGTGTTGCACAATGAAAGCATTAGGAGAGCTTATAGCACATTTCACTTTGCGTGGAAACTCAACCGAGTTGATTTTCCTCAAAATATTTAAGATACTTCAAGGAAAAGAAACTTTTTCCTCACAGAACAAACCACTGGCTTTTCTTAAACGTCATTGATCAGCCTAGCTAAGCAGAGCTTTTTTTTAGCACGCATTTAGCGTGCGTTAGCATGTCTGCGATTTAATTATAGACAACAAGTTAGAACAAAGAGCAAACCTGAGATTCTGTCTGAAACTTGGCAAATTGGCAAAGAGACTTTGACATGACATATGTTCGACATACGCCAATGCTGCAATGAGTCGTTGAGTCAATGAGGTGTTTTGAGTGGCATGCTTCTAGAACAAAAGAACATCAGTAGAGCAGGAAGACCTTTAAAGAGCTCGACCACCTAAAAATGTCGAAGCCATTCGGTTACTTGTGCATGATGATCGTCAGAGAACAATCCACATGATCTCACTTCTGCACCCACCCTACTCGCCAGATTTGACTCCTGCGGACTTTGCCCTTTTTCCTAAGATGAAGATCCAGCTCAAAAGTCTTCCAGACACCCAGGACTTATTCCAGAAGTGGCAGGGAGCAATGTATTGCTGAGCAAGGGGACTATTTTGTAGGTGATAGTGTGATAAATGAAGTACTTTATTGTAAATTGAGCTAGTAAACTTTTTTATACCACCTTGTATACATTTTATGTTGAAGCATCCTTCTATCTAAAATTATTGTTTTAATTTTCAAGGCCACTGAGTAATTTTCCTGACTTTTAGGCGAAGTCTTATTACATTGCTTACAGCTACTAATTGTTAATGTCACCCCACTCAAATACTATCTAAATATAATATGATTTCTTAAAGAAATAAATGTAATAGTTACATTACACAATTAAACATCATAGAATTAATGAAATGTTATTAGAGTTATTAGCAAAAAATGAGAACACTAAGAAAAATGCAATACCCCACTGCTGCGCACACACAAACATTACTGAACACATTCAATATATCAAATATTAATTAATATTATATAAAATATTAAAATTATTTTATTTTAGGAATTTTAGGAAGTTTTGCCTTCTTCCTTACAGCTACAAATTGTGAACGTTACCATACTTAAATACCATCCAAACATGATATGATTTTTTAAAGAAAAAAGTAACAGTTAATAAACTATTACACATGAAACATCATTTTTATTAGTCAGCTGGTCGTTTTGACAACTAGATCATCAGATAACTTTTTGGAAATCTCAAAGATTTTGCTCTAAACCCAGTTTTTTAAAAGAACAATAGGAAGAATTTGATCGGATATTGCAGCAGCATGCCTAATAGCATATCATTTTGTTATTGCATTCATTCATAATCCAGTCATTTTTTTATTGCAATGGGGTGATGTGATGCAGTTAACACCAACCCCTTGAATATTATCATGTCCTGCAGTATCCCAAAGTGTTTTATTCTGCTCACACTACGCAATTTGTCAACGAAACATTATTCTTCTTCAAGTTTAAGGAGAAGAAGAGACAAATGTTTTAGGAGACCTGACCATCATACCAGCTTTGTATATGTTTTTTGCTCTTTTGCCCATTTAATGTTATAATAACCTCCACTCTTTTGGGAAGATGTTCCACTAGATTTTGGAGTGTTCTTGTACTGATGTAGGTAAGGTGAGAGGCCTGGGGTGCAGTCAGCATTCCAATTCATCCCAAAGGTGTTCAATATAGTTGAGGTCAGAGCTACTATGTATAGCAGGTCACTCCAGATCTTCCACTCCAGTCCCATATAAACCATATCTTCATGGAACTGGCTGAAATAGGCTTGGGTCTCCAAGTTCAAGAGAAGGGACATTTTAATGCTACTTCATCTAAAGCTATTTTATACAGTTGAATGCAATTTTGTGGTAACAGACTGGGAAAAACATACCTATAAAATCTAATCAAATTCACCTATGGCTAGAAAGTCAGGTGTCCCAATGCTTTTGTTCATATGGTATATATGTATTTGTCTTTATTTAAAGTATTTGTCTTAGATCTTAAAGATAAATAAATAGTATTTCATGTTACCAAGAATGACACAATTGTTTTGTCCTCAGGACTTATTACTAGGTGTAGATTATGGTGGCCGTCCCTGTGAATGAGTAGCGACTATAGAAACAGTAACATAAGAACAAATACACTAATATGAACCTGGGATTTGTGTTGCACACAAAAGTAGTATCAGGGCTGCTGTTATAGAAAAATAAATGGACAACAAAATTCAAAAGATAGATTAACAATAAACTTGGATTGCTAGGCATATGAGAAAACAGTAAAGCATGAACAGACTGTAAAACACCGTAAAAGTAGAATGTTTTGGAAATTAATGACAGATTTCATTCTAATGTGTCCAGCTTTGTGACAGTACTACAATCAGGTTATACAATAAAGCTTTCAGTCTTTCGTGATTCGAATGAAGAGGAGCCTGAGAGTGATGTCGTACGAAATCGCATTCTATTAAACACAATACAAATTCTGCTAAATAACCCTAAAGCAATTACATTAAGCGGCAATTTGCGGATCCGTTTACTAATCTTCTGAACTGATTATTACAACTTTGGCAGGATGAACAATTCTAACAGGCTGCATTTGCATTAGCAGTTGTTACGACTTGTTGATATTTGTGTGTACCCACAATATATTATGATTAATGTAGAAGTATAGTATGATCTATTTTATGGAGTTTCTTCTAGAAACAGCTGCCAATAAGTATGACAATGGTTGTTGTTGGTCTGTGTCAATGAATAATGGTAATGCTGCTAATAAGATGGATATTTTGTGTCTTTTTACAAAAAAATAAACTGTGTCGCTGTAGAATAGAAAACATGCTCTTGGCTTGGCCTAATCTATTGCTTGGTAATGAGGGGAACAGTTTTCATGCTGGTAATTGTATCTCATTTCTATTTTTAACGTCTTTTGTGTAGTCATTATTCATAGCTGCGTCATTCTGCAGTACAATTATTCTTCAAAGGAACACAGCAATGTTTCTGTAAACTTGTCTCAATCCAAGAAGAGAAATCTTTTCATTTGAAAAGTAATAACAATCGAGTATATAAACACACACACACACAT
>JAAIIK010000100.1:1941158-1958607 GCA_014706435.1 Silurus glanis
TATATAAATGATACACTTTCTATAGCTAGAAGTGCATTACATAATTTTAATGCACGATCGAAGGCAGAATAACCACTTTATGCAGGTGGGTGCATCCAAGAAGTAAATTAAAATCGTGTCATGCACAAAAAGCCATGGATTATCCTGCTCATCCTGTGGTCTTTAACCAGCACTGACAAGCTAAAGATGTCACTGATGTTTGCAGTCCATAGCTGTCTGAATAGATAAAAATACGTTAAAATTTTATTGGCAATTTTCTATAGTAATCTAGAAATCCACTTCAAATTAACCTCAATGCGGTTTGAAGAATAAATCATTATTAGAGCACATGAGAGACTGTATGTATGTGTGAATTATGTGCATTTGTGGTGTGTCTCTGCTTATAATGAAGCTGTTGTTGTTAGCACCGTGTGCTGTTTTTGCAGTTTACAGTATTGTCTCCAGTTTGTCAAATTTCCATTTCCACACAATCATCTAATCAGCACAGTAAGGTCTTTAGGAAATGTTTCAAAATAGCTGTCACACTCTGTATGCAACTGTTCCTATATGTTTTTACAGTATGGTTACGTTTAGAGCATTAATAGAGTACAGTGATTAAACACACTGGACCTACCTGTGTTTTTAGTGTTTAGAATGCACACCTGCCAGCCAATCAGAATTGAGTATTCAGACAGACTCAACTTATCGTATATAAAGGTTTGGGAATAAAGCGGGCATGAGGAAAAGCTGTATGCAGCTTTCAAATACTGGAATAGTCCCTAACAATGGTGTTATGCAGTAGATTTTAATGCAAAGAAGAATTACTGTTACCGTGATGATATATTTTTGCCTCGAAAAGACATTTGCCAGTGATTAAACATTTATTAATGAACAGGTTTTTTGTTTTTTTTTCATCTGCTTATATTTACATTTAAGGTTGTGGCTCATCTACTATATACTTAAAGCCATTACTACAGAAATGAAGAATTTTAGCCAGCATATAGTTGTTAAATGGAAATACTTGTATCAGAATTCTTTCCTTAGTGAATTCTATATAATCTTCAGTTTGGTGCAGTTTGCGTTATGTAAAGATTAATGTTAAAACTGCTGATGCAATTCTTTAAAAAAAAATGACATGGCAATTAATCACCGTAATTGCGCTCTTATAATTACAGCAACCCAATTTTTCCCCTTTCTAATTGAGTTTTCCATCTGCCCTGATAATGCGTATTAAAGCAGAGACTAGAACGGAAAATGCGAGAATGACCTCCCGAATTATTTCGATGAACGCGACAGAGCATGACTCGGAATTGAAAAGAAGATGAATAAAAGGGGGCTGAATGGAGTTCAGGACAGATAGGAAGAGAGAGGACAAAATGAGAAATGAGAGAGAGTGTGTGAGAGAGAAGGAGGGAGAGAGAGAGAAGGAGGGAGAGAGAGAGAGAGAGAGAGAGAGAGAGAGAGAGAGAGAGAGAGAGAGAGAGAGCAATTAAATGAGGCACGCAGAAGGCTTGACGGACGGAAAAATGGATGGCTGAGAGAGCTGACAGTTGTGAAAGAGGGAGCTGATGCAGCAGTCCATCTCCAGCTTTCTTTTTTTCTGCAGTGGCACAGATGGCATGCGAACATACATTCAGCATTCAGAATGGCGCACTGACATCACTGATGAAAAACAAAAAAAAAAACACAGCATGGTTTTGCTCATTTGAAAGACAGAGATTGATGTTCTCTCTTCCTTCTCTCCCCAGACTGTATGTCCATATTCATCAGTGCTCTGTGACATCACTGAGTGATGATCAAGTGAATTTTACTAACATGTAAAGTTGCCATGTGTTGACAAAACAGAACAAAGAAAACAAGCTGCACATCTGATGTCACCTGTTTCTCTCATATCTACATGTCCATGCGTTGTTAAGGCCTATCAGTGGACAGTCTGGATGTCCTACGTTATAAACAGAAACACCTGCTCTAATAAAAAAGTATATTCAAATAATATACGCTGACTATATACACTATAGGGACAAATGTAATGGAAAACCTGACTTTTCCAACCAGAAGTGGTTCTTTCCCAAACTGTTACCAGTCAGAAGCACAGAATTGTACAAGATGTCAAATCCCCCTTTGCACAAGGTGAGGTCTATGGAGATATGGTTTTGATGGGTTGGAATGGACAATTTCTGCTATAGAGGTCTGACCTCAACCCTACTGAACCTTTGGGTTGGAACAACAAATCTTATGGTCAGAGCTCAAATATTTGTCCATATTGTGTATTCTTTCCACAGACAAAAACTATTAAATGAATTAAGGGTAATATTAAACAGACAAACATGACTAGTAATTTATAGCATACTCGAACTACACCTTTTCTGCATGGATGATTTCAGCATCTTAATCTGGAAAAATATTTTATTCAATACTGACGATTTTATGAATATATTGATGATTAATATGACAGATTTTCCTTTTTGAACTGTTACCACAAATCTGGAGGCACACAATTGTACATGAAGCCTTTGGATGTCCTGATATGAAATTTTTGGGATGAATTGGAACGCTGACTATACCACACAAATCTTCAAAAATCTAGTGTAACATTTTCTTTTGTCCATATTGTGCTTGTATTTTATATAATGGTGGTCTAGATGCTGTTGGGGGAAAAAAATAAACATCCTGGATGCACAACATAATCTGATTAAAACATGTGCTTAAGCCAACTCTGAATATGAGTAACTTTATAAACCTTATAAATGCTGAAGTATCTTTTGCAAGTTGCAGCTCTGAATAGGGACCCATGAACTAAGGAGCAAGGATTGTTTTAGATTTAATGACTAAGCATTATTTTTTATTTATTTCATCCAAAATAGTGGCCAGATTGGAAAGCAAACGCTTAGTAGAGAAGGCACATATGGCAGAACGATGCTGCAGATGGACTCCAGGATTTATTTGCTTGGTAAATATTTGCCCAGACTGTGTGTGGGTGCTGGAACTTATAGAAGACAGTTAGGCCAGAAGCTCACTGGACACTTAATACACAGCATGGAGCAGGTTTGTGTGTGCATGTGTGTGTTTACTTCGCTGTATGTATGCACATGCATCTCCCAAGTGCTTTTTAGAATTACATTTCTCTCTCACACAAGTTCAACTTCCTTTCTAATGATTTCAACACTCTTCTGGGAAGATTTTGAAGATTTATGCTCATTCAGCTACAAGGGGGTGTTAATAAAGTCAGGTACTGATGTAGGTGAGGTGAGGAGGCCTGGGGTGCAGTCAGTGTTGAAATTCACCCAAAAGGTGTTAAATATGGTTGAGGTCAGCGATATATAGCAGGAGATCTTCCTCTTCACCCCATATAACTTATATCTTCATGGAGCTGGCTTTGTGCACAGGAGCATTGTCCTGCTGGAACTGATTTGGTTCTCCTAGTTCAACTGAAAGGAAAATTCTACCACATGAAAAGACTCCCATACAACTGTGTGCCTCTAGGTTTGTGGTAGCACTTTGGGGAAGAACCGTATACAATATGGTTGGAAAAGTCAGGTGTCGCAGTACATTTGTCTATTTGAATAATCTCTGAATAAGCTCATACACGTGAACAAAAATGTTTTATTATAGTAATCGTGCTCACATTAATAATGGATTATTGAAAAAAATCTCCTGAAACGATAAACCTGACACTCATGCTGGAGGTGATTATTTTTTTTTGGCTCTCCATGTTTGAGGGAATTAAAGGAGATCTGCGAATGTCCCAATCCGGCAGCACAGAACAGATGTCGCCGCTCCTGGTGCACTTTACTTAGTTGGAAGTGCCTCGAGATGGTGCTTCCGAACATTTCCAAAGAATTCTAAATTGCATTCCAACACTTCTGGCATTTTCCCATGTCTCCTCTCAGATGAATTCATGGCTTTTTGGATTGGAGAAATCTCTTCCTTTTAGGATTAGCTTTTGCCTTCGGTCTGAGTCAAAAGAGTCATGCCAGTTATTTATTTATCTATCGATCGCTCAAGCAACATTAAGTATTTGGATCTTTTTTTTAACTTTAAACACTTTACAAAGAAACATGTGCTGACTGTTATAACTCATTAGACATCTTAACGAGGCACAATCAAGCTCATTACCATTTGAGTTTGAAAACAAAAATAACTGCTGTTTTTCTGTTTTTTTAAATGTATGTGCACAGTTTGTTAAATGATTATAATTAAATAATGAATAAATGAACAAATAAATAATATTTGTCATAACCTGGTAGTGCTGATGATAGCAGAGGCGGAAGCAAGTGTTAGGTAAGAAAGCCTTTTTTAAACATGTATACATACTGTATAGACATTGAAATTGAAATTAGTCCTAATACAATAAACTGTCAAGAGCGAGAAATCAATGTGAGATCAAAAACCCGGGAAACTCAATTGCGAAAAACTTGGTAATTGCGGCAAACTGAACAAGTAACTTCACAAAGTTACAGTGGTAAATATACACATATGAAATCAAATCAGGAAGGGGATACCGCTGAGGACAAAAAGACACATAAAGCTATGAACCGATGAAAAAAGCACACACGCCAGCATGCACAACACACTGCTGCGAACAGAGCAAGAGGGCAGGGTGGGATCTCTGACAAATAATAATAATAATAAAAATGGAAATGATTATAATATATTTTCAATAAACTGTGAGTCTCAGACTGATCTGGTTAGTCTTTAATTTGTACAAATCCCATGTAATATAACGATTAATTAAAGGTGAATTTAGCATTACAGACCATATTGGTAATGCGGTATTTTCTTTTTCTTGATCGCATGCTGTCAGAGGTATTATTTCACCCCAAAATGTACTCATACAAACCCCTGTATTAAAAACCTGCACTACATGTGTCTGTTTTTCTTCTTCTTTCTCTCAAACACACATAGAGACACATTAAAAATACGACTATTTGTAAAAGCCACTTCATATAAAGTAAGAGAACTGTTTGATGGACTGATGTGGTTGGACAGAGGGATGGAGGGAGAGAGAGAGAAGAGAGCGGGATAGATAGAAAGAGCTCATGGAGACCTTTTAGACTGCTGAGATGTGGTGTGTGGGCTCTGATGCATATTTATAAATGTCACATTGTGGAACAGGAGTTGATGTGTGAATGCATGAATCCTTTGTGGAGGCTCCTGCAGTCATTCCTTACTGATCAATGCGTTTTATTCTCATTCCGAACGTTTATACCTTCATTACAGAAGCTCAGTTTCGTTCTTATTTTATTCGTTGCGTATGTCTGACATTTGGGTTGGGGTGTTAGATGAGGAAATGCTTATACTGTTTACATTGTGGTTTATGTTCAATGAGTGATATTTATTGGAGTAACATGCTACAATGTTTTTTAGTCAGGGTATCCTCTAATATTCTATATAATAATAATAATAATAATAAGAAGAAGAAGAAGAAGAAGAAGAAGAAGAAGAAGAAGACAAATAATTATTTATAATTAAAGATAAAATCCCCAACAAAAAAATTCTAATAGTTGCAATAAACTAAGTTTATTATTTTCCACTATAACAATATCTGAAAGTGATTTAGTTCCCCCTTTATATCACAGCTATTTTAGTTTATTGAAAAACAAGTACCACCTCTTTCACAACTGATGGGCCACAAATTGTAAAGTATATACATGTGATGAGTTTTTTTTTTTTTAAACACAGTCTACATTTTAAATCACAAGGCAAACAGAAAAAAAAAAAAATCAAACACAATCATGCAAACAGACAGGGATGAGCCAAAAGAGCAGTCAGGCCAGTGCTAGCAAATAATCTTGCACAAACAAGACAAGCCGGATTAACACGGATCAGAATTTATACAGCTGGAAAGTCTGGCAAAATTTCGCATGAACAACATGTGCTTTTATAGTCCTTAACCACCAAATTAACTGAACTTGAATTCTGGTGATACTGACTCCAGGTCAAAAAGAGTATTGACCTGGGCTGTTGTGGCAAGTTTAGGTTCTATTGACCTACCTGTTACTTCCTGATGCCCTACTTCTGGATCTCATAAACTGGAACCCATACACTGCTGCTGAGAATAGCTCCATATAAACAGTCCACATTTACGTCAGATTACTATGGATAGTTCCACTCAAGGACCAGAAAGATGGATTTGGACTGTTATTACTGTAATGTAAACAGATTGCAACAATGGCACAGAAATAGAATTTACAGGAAGTCTTGCATTTAAGTGTCCATTTAGGAACACTGGTGGAACTATTATGAAGGGACATCTGGAGTTACACAGATATAGATCGGTTGAGTCTGGTTCCACTCAAAGAAGCTTACTAATATTGTTTTAGGCAGTTTTTTTTTTTTTTTCTCACCGATGGCTCACTCTTTAGCGATAAACTTAGAGGGACTCAGGTGGTAGCTTAGTGGTTAAGGCATTGGTCTCTGGTGCCAAAGGTTGTGGGTTCAAATTCTAGCCACACCTAGCTGCCACTCCTGGTCCCCTGAGCAAAGGCATTAATCCTAAAGATGCAGAGTATGAGTGAGTTTAATGTAAGCCACCCTGAATAAGGGTGTCTCACAAATGTAAATACATTTGTATTGAATTTATTTATTTAAAGTTGTTTTATTTGACAATGTTCACTGATAAAAGCACTAAAGGAATTAAAGAATTTGAATGGAAGGTAATGTATATAAAGCAGCACATTTATATGAACCTGGGATTTGCTTTGTAATTGAACTACTGTACAAGTTTTTTTTTTTTATGGCAGCCATTCCTTTGCACTCAATATCTTGCACTTAATATCCTTTGCAATCAATATTCTTTTGTTTGAAGTTTTCTTAAATCTTTCTTAGATTAAAAAAACATCGTCTGCTGCTTGCACCTGTTCTAATCCTCTCCACTAAATCTCTACAGCTGGAGCCTGTCTACATCTCATATGATTTATTTCGGTGTAATTCTGATGGGATGTTGCAAGTGATTTCAAATCCAGCGTAATCCCTCAGGATTAGAGTTTTTCTGGTAGAGAGCAAAGGAGAATTCCGAGAAAAGAATGTGACTTGAGGAATAAATGTGAGACTCGTCCTGACAGCAGACACCATCTATTAATATGGGTCTGCGAGGACACTGTCTGTCCCTGGTGTTCAAAGGACACCGCACTTCATCCTGTTTCCTCATTATCACTCACATCTGTCATCCTTTTTGGTCGAGTCTCACTGCATGTATAATGTTCGAGTCAAAGTTATCATATATTTTGGAGCCTTTACTTCGCGTCACCACAATTTACAACGTATTCATGCCTCTGGATGGTGTGACCTCTATTTCAGAGGACAATGTTTAGTGTACAATACAAGTACAATTTGGGGGAGGTGGTAGCTCAGTGGTTGAGACTCTTGGTTACTGATCAGAAGGTCATGGGTTCAAGCCCTGGAATTGCGAAACTGCCACTCTTGGGGCCCTTGAGCAAGGCCGTTAATGCTCTGTGCTCCAGGGGTGCTGTAATATGGCTGACCCTGCGGTCTGACCTCAGCTTCCTACATTGCTATGTTATGTAAAGAAATAACACTTTCCCTGTGGGATTAATAACATTTTATTATTTTTTTGCCTTCAATTGTAAAGAAAAACCTAAACATAAAAATCAAGAAATAAAAATAAAAATTAAATAAAATAGGATAATATCAGACTACTGCTACTGTATATAAATGAGAAAAAAAACCAGTGTTCTTTAACAACAAAACTTTCACCAGGCTGAAACGTTTGAAAACTAACCAAAAGCTGTACACATGTACAGTGCACCGAATATTTGACTATATTCTGAATTACAACAGCAACAAAAAAATCGTAAATAGTGCCATACAAAAAAAATATATCTTTTGTACCTTTTATAAGTCCTTTATGGCATTTTGTGTGTTATAAACAGTGTAGTGTTATAAGTGAAGAAACAAATACACCAAAGGTAAATCTGAAAGTGATGGCCAGATCCATAGTTGCTCCACACACAAAAAAAAAAAAACTCTAGAAAGATGTGATTCTTGAAAGCATGGCAGGCCATATGCAGCTTTTTTGGAGTTTGCAGGCTTAGCAAATGTAAAAAATAGTTCTCTGGTCTGATGAGACCTGCTGAAATATTTAAGTCTTGACACAAAGCAATACATTTGCTGGAAATCTATCAGAGTTCACCAAAATTACAACACTATCTCTGCACTGAAGCACAGGTGGGAGGGCATCTGGTTGACAGTCACCCTGAGGCTTTTGGTTGCTCCAGAACTTTGGGAAAATTTCTTCTAGACCGATTCACAGCGACTCTTTCTCTTTCTAAATAATAGATTTAATGATGTACCACTGCATGTCTAAAGTTTCAAATGTCATATTTTCACCAAACACTAAATCATATGTTTCCAGCACTTGTACAAAATGTTTATTAAACATTCATTGGCTGCTAAAATTCTTAATTCAGTATATACTGTAATTATATTTGGATTTATATTTGGATATATTTTTATAAGACACTTCTATGAGGTAAATACTTACACCACAAAAGTTTAATACTTTTGTTAATAAATGACTACTACATTTTTCCCCACTTTAAAGAAAAAGAAAACGTGGGAGTGGTGGCTCTAGTGGTTAAGGCGCTGGATTACTGATCGGAAGGTCGGGGGTTCAAGCCCCGGTATTGCCAAGTTGCCACTCTTGGGCCCTTGAGCAAGGCCCTTAACCCTCTGTGTGCTCCAGGGGCGCTGTATCATGGCCGACCCTGCGCTCTGACCCCAGCTTCCAAGCAAGCTGGGATATGCGAAGAACAACATTTCACTGTGCTGTAATGTATATGTGACAAATAAAGGCTATTCTATTCTGGCTATTCCATTAAATGTTTATACTTGCCAAGAGTGTGTAAAGCGGTTATTCATGCTAAGGGAGATTTTTCAATGAAAATAAACGTTAACAATATATAATAAACACAGTTAAATTAGAAATATTTGTGATGTGATTCTGGATTTGGTGCCATTTTATTGGTTGATGGAGTACCATTTTCCTGATAGATGATTTTTACATATGTTTTTCCTGACTGTGTGAAAGTACAAGCATATACACTGTATCAGGAAGTATTGCTAGAACTCTTTATATATGTACATGTGAGATTTTATTCACGATTAGGACGATCTCCTTCACTTAGTTAGCTGTTTAATGCTACAAAACTGAAATATATTAGCTGTCTGGATGAAGGAAAGTGTACTTTTTCCCTGCCAATGTTTCCCATCTATAAGCACACTGCTATATTTCCACCCCTGTGATTTAGCTACACTGCCATCTGTAGTTCATGGAAAGCACGCTTTATCACACTGTTAATGTCCATACTGTATACTATAAATATATATAATGGTGTGATGACCGTTATAACTACGAAATTGTCTCTTCTTGAACAACTCAAAGGCTGAGCCCAAGGACAGCCATCAACTTTTATGGTTAGAGTGTATGTTTCATATAGTTTTTAGATGAGTATTTTGAGACACAAGCATGTTCCTTTTGTTTATATGTGACAAACTAGGTAAAAGGCGAAAACATGCAAGAATTGGACACTGAATGATCCTGTGGACAAATGAGTCCATATTTAGATTATTTGGCTTTAACAGAAGAACTTCGAGAAAAAGAGAGAAGATATTAGCGGACTGCCTCACCCCCACAGTCAAACAATAAGGTTAAGGTCAATATTTGGTGTTGTTTTAGAGCAGTGTAAGGTACCACTTAATGGTCCAACGATGGAATTCACTGTGGGTGAAGGTATGCTGTGTATTAGTCTTTCTGTAAAATATCACTACTTACATTTTTTTGTGAATCCAATTTTGACTCTAATCTGACTTGAATTTATCTAATTAATGTTGATCACCTTATCTGTTATGTTTTGTCCTTAATTTTAATAGATTACTCTAAGCATTCCATCTTTTCAATTAATTGTTCATTATGGACCCGGAGTCGCTTAGAGTCTTGTCAACTATACATGCTCATGGACACAAACTCGCCAGTCTGAATTGTAGTCAAAGGATATAACGATAAACTAATATTCAATATGTCCAAGCTCTGTGAGTGTTATTTAGAAATAAAACATTGGAGAAAAAACTGGAGTCCTATCTATCATGGAATGATTTTCCCAGTCCCAGTGATCTACTCTGGGATGAACTGGATCCCAAAGTCAGAAAGAAATCCCCAACTAGTAAAGTGCAGAGAAACTGCAAAGTTTGAATGTTTGGAGAAATGAACTGTCCGAATGCCAAGAGTGTGTAAAGCTGTTATTAATGATTTTTGAAGGACAGAAAAGTCAATATAATAAACACAGTAAAATTGAAATATCTGTTGATTTAATTAAAGATGTGGTGCTAATTTGTGGGTTGATGTATGTGTGCCGTCCTTGTCTCTGTTGAAGGTGGACCATCTTCAAGCAATGTTTTATGCCATATTAATGAAAAATCGACATGACAGGGATTTGGCTCGACTAATTAGTGATCTCACAGATAACAAGCAGTATTGCCCCGACAGCGGTGTTAGCATTAAAGCTGAAATTTTAATGAAAGCTGATGTGTATGAGCATAAGTACATATTAGAAAAAGAGAGAGCTGGACTTGATTAAAGTACTAAAAGCACTGCGGCATTGCTCTTTTTCAGTAGAAATAAATCTGGTACTACTTTCAGCATGCAATCATGGGGCATTTTGGGTAATGTTGGAACCCATTGACATTTATTGGCAAATAAATCTTTGATGCAATGTCTAATGTTCCTTGGGGGGGATGCATTTTTTAACTAAAATTTGAAAGTAAAGAAAGAGTTACTGTTGAGAATATCATGAGGAAGTAGATTCCATAAATAAGGAACAGCGTATCTAAAGGCTCGAGAGCTCATAGATGCCGAAGTGTACGAGGAAGAACTAAGGAGAATGAGGACATTGATCTGGTTAAGTCATCTATATATATAAAGCTCAAATACCACTGACTGACTCACTCACTCATCATGAAATCTCAAAAACCACTGCACGGATTGCAATGAAATTTGGAACATACCTTCCTCTTGGGTCTTAGGTGCTCACTAAGAAAGGGTTTTGAAAAATTCGCCCTGGATCGCGGCTAACTCGCGAAAAACGCGATTTCTCACGCATTGTAAACTCTTCGAAATAACAGTACGGATCTTAATGAAACTTACTACATTGTTTCTTATTACATGTTAGATGCACGATAAAAATTATTTTCAAAGTAGTTTGCCCTGTATCGGTACTGCAAAGGGGTAGTACGTTATTTGTTGACGTTACGTTCTGATCTCTGATCATCCAGTCCTGCTCAGTGCTTACTGCTTATTGCCATATTGCTTAGCGTTCTGCCTTCCGTAGCGAAGCACGGGTACTTTCAGCTAGTGCCTTATAAACAAAAAGCAGGATTTTAAAATATATATACATATACAGTATATTACAATATTACATATTTCTTATAATATGATGTTGTGTAATCGCCTAAGCTTTTTTTTTTTTTTTTTTTTTTTTTTTTTTTTGTACATTTTGCTGGTTCATGC
Organism: Silurus glanis; assembly: GCA_014706435.1. Classification (NCBI taxonomy): domain Eukaryota; kingdom Metazoa; phylum Chordata; class Actinopteri; order Siluriformes; family Siluridae; genus Silurus; species Silurus glanis. The sequence continues at coordinate 1,952,662 of JAAIIK010000100.1, forward strand.
AATCATCACAAGCAATTTCTTCCCTTTACTGACAGTAGATTACAGTGCACAGCCTTATTTATTTATTTATTTTTTACTTTGCACATCACATCTGTTATCCACCGCAGTAAGCACTATGATTGTTTGGTGCAATGGAACCCCATGGCAGAGCCTGAAGATGAAATCCAAACAGAGAGCAAATGATGCACTACAATGGGATAAAAAGTGCACTGCACCTGTTTCTCATTACCACAAAAATACCCCCGCATGGATTAAGCCATTAGTGAAGTGATGAGTTTTCCAAAATTAATTGAGTTGTCCATTAGAGGATATTCGAAGCTATTTGACTATTTGTGTGCTGCACAAAATTGAGACGATAAGAAGGCATGTTCTTCAGGCATGTTCACTCAGATGCTGCAATAGGGTGAAAATGGCCTAAGGCTGTGTTCAGATTTGTCAAGTTTGAAGTTCAAAAGTTCATCATGTTCCAAACTTGTACTTTAGATTATTAAAAATGACCTACATACAGATCACATTAAGATTTCTAGATCATTCTTGATTGTGGCTCTTTTCAATTTCTGCTTGTCTATGTAATTTCTAGCTTGGCATCATTAGGAATTGGGAACAGAATCTCTTTTCTATGGAAGTCCTAAGAGGCCAGTCATTATAATAGTTTTTTCTCTTTTTTTCTCATGATCATGACATAAACCAAATTACAAAAGTTGTTTTCTCGTTATAATTATTTATTTTTTTATTGATCTCGGCATAACAAAAGTGACATGACTTATGATTGTCTTATGTTTTAATACATGGCCCCTTTGGACTTCTGTACTTTGCAGATGATAGGACATGTAATTTTCTGGCAATATTTATTATTCTTGTGGTATTTATTTCCTGTTTTCATACAAATGAAATGAAATTGAATATGCTAAAACTCCTGATAAGCAGACAGTAAATGTAATCAGTTTGGTTAAAGATGTTTAAAACTTCACAAACTACATCACATGCAATTTCCTCACACTGGCATGTACCTCAAAGTGGATGTGAACGCAGTACAAACAGCAAACAAATCCAAAACAATAAGCAAAAATGTTGCCAGAACCAGGTAGGAGTCATGCAATAGTCAAACAGAATTCAATTTGCAAAACAAAAAACAGTGACAAAATGTGACAAAAACATACTCTATCATATTGGAAAGTCCAGGCTTGTTAAGTCAATGGAGCAGGTCAAAATAAGCATTCATTTGAAATCCAGTCCATATTGTAATCAGATATTGCATGCATTGGCTGCAATGCTTTGAATATCACACAGAGCACTGAATATCACATCAAATAATATAAAAAATTTGAAAGAATACAGTTTAACTATGACTCTGCCTATAGGAGGCAAAAATGACTGGCCACACAGGGAGGCCATTAGTCAGAAAAGTAACTGAGAGGCCAAAGCATTTCCGAACTTGATGCTGACACCACCAAGTTTCACTGTAGAGTAGGTGGTATCAGTGTGTTGAACAGTGTTGCATTGTAAATATGTATGCAGTAAAAGGCACTGTAAAAGACTGCACTACACTAGACTAGAGTGTAGACTGATAGTAGACAGACAGTATTTTCTGATCAGTTTCATCATTTACTAATTTGTATAGTATTAGTCAGTGGTGGGCTGTACATTTCACACCTAGGCTTTCCAGGGTGGCCAAACTGAATCAATCCACATATTACCATCATTATGATGCCACAGATACAGAAACTATCAATATTATACCGAAACAAAAAACGTTAAATAACAGAGCACTGCATCACAGACAGGTATCTCATGCAGCGTGAATGAATTACCGGTACAATACTAAAGCAAGAAACCCAATAAACACAATTCAACAAGTGTCCATTCATTGCAGCCACAGCTGCCCCACCTGCATACATCATCTCTAGCAGAAGCAACGATATTAACCTCATGACCTCATGATGCCGTTTTGTGCTTTTCTGTGCATTTTTCTGTTTTTTCTCTGTGCATGATGATTCTCCTGGGGATTTAATCTAATTAGGCAATTATTGAATATAATTGAAAACCAATAGGCAAATTGGGTGTTTTTGTGCAAATTCTACTGGAAAGAAAATGCAAAAGTATAAATGGTTAATGAAAAAAACTTAACAATTGTTTGAACTGTATTGGCCGACCTTTCCTCAACAACTTCCAGCTTTCGTAGAATTTATCAAAAGGCAAATCCACTGCATAAACAGTAGCACAGTATTAATTGTTATCTGTTGTATCTTCACCAGTTAGCTTGAAACAGCTTCAACACCTACTGTACATGCATGTCCTCAATGGCCTCAATGGACACTTGAATTCAATCACCACCCACCTGTACATACACACTCACTAAACCCTTAGGGAATGCAAAGTTTAGTTTAATGTGTCACCATGTTCTATGTTCTGGTTTTGACCTGATTTTATTATTTGCCTATTACCTGTTTTTAAATACAGTTTCTTCCATATGTTTTAGAACTGTTTCCCAGCCTAGACTTATTCACAACTCTACATGCCATTGTCTCACGCCTTATCTTATATAAAGTTATATAGACCACATAAAGAATATTAATTGACATAATTTTTCCAACAGATTTTTGCAAAGCGGCCCCCTACGCTAACATAATGACTTCAGCTGGAGTCATCACTTATTCATGAGGCCTGTGTGCTTCTGTACCTTCATCTCTGTCCTGAGCTGGACATGTTTTCCAGGATGAACAGATGTTCTTTGTTCTTGTCAGAGATCCCTGTAGGTCGGTTGGTGACTTTAAGTGACTCTGCTTATTTTGGCATGCCTACATTTAGTTCTTTTTAATGTGTAAAACCAATAGATTTGACTTTAAAAGCATTATATTTGATTGACGTTTTTAGACAATTTATGTACTGAGGGATGAGCATGTTTGAACACATGGCATCTCTATGTTGAGCGTGACAGATGTGCAGTGCCAAGACTGGATCATTAGCTGCTCAGTTTGTCTAAGGTTACAGGAGATTTTTTAATTAGATCAGGTGTCTTCATCTGTTCCTGTCTTTGGATGCATCATTTTGGAGTTACATGCAAATGAAGCCTCAAGGTGATTTCAGTTTAATGTATTACTTTTTCCTCTCTATTGTCATACATGGAATCGAAAATGCCCGAGCAACTTATTAGACCCAAACCTGTTCTTTAATTCTGAAGACGGAAATGTGGATTAGTGTGTTAATGGACGCTGTGTGAGGACAGGCTATCCAAAGAGACATGAGAGTCCTGTGCTGCCGTTTTAGACAACTTTTAAAATTGTCCATCTGTGCTGTTAGACACAGCTCCATCTGTCCTTGTGTTCTCGCCTCCCTTCTTCTCATCTCCCCAGTTTAGTAAGTTGGATTTAGAGCGACAGAACAGAGCTACTCGCTTTGAATCACATTCAGTGTTTACATCTGTGAGGTACGGTCTTACAAAGACTAATCAAAAATATTGCTCATGCTTTTTTTATGTTTATTAGATCTGGTTGGTTAGATGGAATCAATTATTCAGTTTCTCTAACAGCAGCTTTGACAGCAGGTCTGACAGCAAGGCAAATCCCAGGTTTAAATGAACATGCTAATTTTAAAGCATTATTGTTTTTGTAGTAACAGCTAACATAGAGACTTGTAATTAATAAAAAAAAAATGCATAATCATTGATAAGTTTTTATAACATACATAAAGCTAAGCCTTTAGAGAACATAACTATAAATAGCTGATAACAGGAACATGTTTTAAAAATATATTTTTGAAAATTACATTAGTGGATAAAGAAAAATTCCAATCATTGGCAATATTGTAGTACTTTATAAAAGAAATAAAACCCTTCAGGACATAATACATATTACCACCTGTCTTTGATTTACAGTGCATCTGGAAAGTATTCACAGCGCTTCACTTTTTCCACATTTTGTTATATTACAGCCTTATTTGAAAATTGCTTAAATTCATTATTTTCTTCAAAATTCTACAAACAATATCCCATATTAACAACGTGAAGGAAATTTGTGTGAAATCTTTGCTGGGTGCTTAAGGTGGTTGTCCTGTTGGCGCTTGTCATTCAAGCCAAAGAGTTCAATCTTTGTATCTCATGGTGTGAGAGTCCTTAAGGTACCTTTTGACAAACTCCAGGTGAGCTGTTATGTGCCTTTTACTGAGGAGTGGCTTCCATCTTGACACTCTACTATACAGACCTGAATGGTGTAGTGCTGCAGAGATGGTTTTCTTTTGGAAGGTTCTCCTCTCTCCATAGAGAAACGTTGGAGGTCTTTCAGAGTGACCTTGGGTTCTTGGTCACTTCCCAGACTAAGGCCTTTCTCCCCAGATGGCTCAGTTTGGCTGGGCGGCCCTCTCTAGGCACTGCTATGTTAAGCTGCCTTTCTGTAGAATTTTTATGCTTTCTATAATTGTGGAGTCATGATGGTAATAAGAAGTGAATTAATTTAGGTAGGATACCACTGAAAATATATTTAGTTTCACATTGTTTCAAATCCTTTAACTTTGACCTACATTCCTTATAGGTTTATTGGCCAAGGAATTTGGTTCCAGCTGTTAGTGACTCTCAATGTACAGACATAAATAACACTATACATTCAGCCTGGACTATACAAGACAAAACAGAAAAGACAAATTATAAATGATGAATAATGTTTTAAATAAATAAAGCAGGAGAGAAGTTTAATCCATTATAATCTGGTTAATAATAATAATAATGGCTTTCAGAAATATTGGTCTTGATATCATCATCAATTATATTGAGCTTGAAAGGACAAAATATCCAATTAAAAGAAATTAGTTTTCCCTACTGACTCACATAACTTACTTTTATCTCATTTATACAACTGAGCAGTTGAGGGTTGAGGACCTGGCTGGGGGGTCCAGCAGTGGCAGAATGATGGTGCTAGGATTTGTACTCAGAACTATTCGAAGATTTTTGAAGTCCAACATCTTGACCACTGAACTACCACGTTCCTTGCATTGCAATTTATGTAAAAGTTTTCAAAAGAGTTATCAACAAAAATTCACCATGCAATGTTTTTACTCCAGGCTGCAGATGCATACAATAAAACAAACAGATCAGTGTAAGAAAAGATCAGAGATTCCTTTATACAGTAGATTAAAGGAATCGATTTCCCTCTCCAACTTCAGTGAAGCAAAAGAGATTCATTAGAGTCTTTGCTGTGCAAATCGAGGCACATAATCTCTCAAGCATTCAAGTGGAGGAAAAAAGATTACCTATTAAACTGCAACCTTGGAAAAATAAGAAGGGAAAAAAGGAAGACGGATATGAAACATACAGCAGGAAGCAGTTTGTTTCAATAATGACTTGACTCACTTTGCAATATTTGAACTTCCAGACTGTGACTTGGGGCCTTATATTCATCATGGCTCTGTGCTTGAAGTGTTCCCATGACTGAAATTCCTCACAGCTCAGAATATGACCCATGAGTCACATTACTGCTTAATGTTCCTTTCAGTGATGAGTAAAATCGACATGTATGAATTGAATTCCTTTTATATTTCAAAGCATTTGAGCAGCTGTGCTGGTGCTTTCATGGCAACTCTGCATGTAGAAGGTGCTTGTAAATTCTAAAGATATTTTATTCTCGTGGTAATAACACAAGATGACATTGTCTCAATAACAACTCAAACGAATGTTGTCAAGGAACTATGACATTAATTATAGGGTCTATGTTACTATAAATAATAATGCGCAGTCAAGAGTCAACTATGAACATGAGTTCTGGAAGATCAGAAAGATTTTTTATCTTAGAGATATAAGAATATATTTAGTTTCTCATTGTTTCAAATCCTTACATTTTTTAATAACAGGTTTGCTGCAATCAAAACTGTAATTCTAAAAGTCATTAATGCAATGATGATGGTTTCTGGTTGCTTATAATTGCACTCCAGTGTGCAATTGTTTTTTAAAACATTCTA
>JAAIIK010000100.1:1959007-1992200 GCA_014706435.1 Silurus glanis
GTGCTTCGCTACGGAAGGCAGAACGCTAAGCAATATGGCAATAAGCAGTAAGCACTGAGTAGGACTGGATGATCAGAGATCAGAACGTAACGTCAACAAATAACGTACTACCCCTTTGTAGTACCGATACAGGGCAAACTACTTTGAAAATAATTTTTATCGTGCATCTAACATGTAATAAGAAACAATGTACTAAGTTTCATTAGGATCCGTAATGTTATTTAGAAGAATTTACAATGCGTGAGAAATCGCGTTTTTCGCGAGTTAGCCGCGATCCAGGGCGAATTTTTCAAAACCCTTTCTTCGTGAGCACCTAAGACCCAAGAGGAAGGTATGTTCCAAATTTCATTGCAATCCGTTCAGTGGTTTTTGAGATTTCGTGATGAGTGAGTGAGTCAGTCAGTGGTATTTGAGCTTTATATATATAGATATACACTATACGCTAATGACTATAGCTAATGACTTGCTTTTCAGAGAAATCTTCATTTACAATAGTTCCAGGAAGCTAAAAACCTTTAAGTAAGCAATTAAGAACTTTTCATTATAGGATTTAAATGATGTAATGTATGGACAAGTTGAAGATGTAAAATTTCCTATCCGCTGCAGTGTGACATTTATAATGTACATCCAGGGGGCAAGGGTGTCGCCAAACACAATAAATGGGTACCATCACAAAGACTAGTAAAATTTAGTACCTCATTTTTTCCAAGCGAGCAATAAGTCAATAGGTTTTGACTCTTCATTTTATTAAAGGGATCAATGAGTTGTGACCGAAGGTCGATCTCCTTCGTTAATAAGAAGCATTTTGATTAGACATATAATAAACCTATTCAGTGCTTATGTGCTTTAAAGTTCTGAGGAAGGTACAGAATAATCAACAAAGATTTTAGTGCGATGGATAAAATTCAAATTGACTGCCTTTAACTAGAGCCAAATTCACATTTAACTCTACAACTCCATAAGGATTCTTTTGGGCCAACTAATCATTTTAATTCTGTGTAATTATTTTTACTTAATGGAAAGAGCTGTCTAAGAACTGCTTGTGTGGCATCTGTTTGATTGGTTATTTTAATGGCATCTCAGCAAAAAAACTCATGAATGGCTCAAAGCCTCCTGATAGGTGTATTTACTATATAATATATATATTTTTATATATATAATTATATTATAGGAATATTATATGTTGATTATTTAAAACCTGAAAATAATTAATTTAACATACATATAGCACAGATACAAATTTGCGATTAAGTTGTGATTAATCATGAATTAACTCATGGCCATCATGTGATTAATCGCAATTACAAAAGTTAATCAATTGACAGTATTTATATACTGTCAAATTGAATAACCCCTATGAAGCTCAATCCTTTATACAGTCATGAAATCATGGATACATTTTTTTCTTCTTCTTCCACCAGTTTGAACCACTATTCTTTCACAAATCCATTCCGCCAACACAAACCTGTACTGTACTGTACTAGTCGGTGCTGCAATGTCAGTGTGTTTACAGTCTCTTTGTCTTCTGTTGTCCTTGTCTGTTTCTTTTTTAATAAATGTTGCACAAATGCATTTTATGTAGTGTTTGAAGTAATGTTCTAAGGCTAATATCCCTAATTAGTTTTGTATAGTTCAGTGTTTTGTGTTACTTATGTAGGCTTATGTAGTCTTCCGTGTCTTATGTAGCATCTTGGTCCTGGGGGAGTGTTATTTCCTTTTATTGTATACTGCACTGTATGTGGATGGAATGACAAAAAAGTCGTACTTGACTTGATTCTTATTGATGATATGAATCGAGGAATCTTGTTCGCTATTGATTGCTACTGATCGGTGAGAAGCATTCAAACCCAGCACAGCACAGAGGAGCAGCTCTGAAATGAAATGCAGTCCACCTTGTTAGTGTTACCCAGGAGGTAGCAATATCTAATAGAAGGTGCCTCCTGACCTGCATTCAAGATTCTTGGCCAGTCCTTCCATTGGGTAGTAAGTTAATGTGACTTTGGGGAGCAGAGTTACTTTATGGTGTTTCACAAAGCACTTAAACAGTTGTCCAGTGATCCACTAGCAGGCATGCATTTCCACATACTGCTCAAGAGCGCTAATGAACACAAAGCTAGCCTAGGTGTATTCTCACCTGCAAGAGCTAAAAGATTGATAAGGTGATTGATACAATGTAGCCTTGAGTATACAGTATTTGGTAGGAATAGTGAGTTTAGCCATATTGAGACATGCTTGATCTCCATTACAGAAGATATGTGCCAGCTGATAAGATATAATTTTTCTTCTTTCTTTTTTGACTTGTCTGGTGATAGATTTTTCACCAATGTTAATGCTTGCAAAGCCACTTTATAATTGCACCTTCCACTGGTTTTAATAGTATTTGCACATGTTGTGCTGCAATGGCACTTATATTAGTGCCTGTGGTGCATAGGCATGTATACTATATGGACAAAAGTTTGAGGACACCTGACTGACTTTAAATTTTAGACATTTAGTCATCATTTGGAATGATAATAATCTCCATGCTTCTGGAACGGTGTTCCACTAGATTTTGGAGTGTGGTTTGTTGAGATTTGGGCTCATTAAGCTATGAGGGTGTTAGTAAATTCAAATGCTGATGTAGGGTGTGGGGGCCTGGGGTGCATTCAGCGTTCCAATTATTCCAATGGTTTTCAATAGATTTGAGGTCAGAGATTCCAAAGCCATGTAAACCATGTCTTCTTGAAGCTGGCTTTGTGCACAGAGTCATTGCCATGCTGGAACGGGTTTGTGGGAAGAACCACATATGGCTGGAAAAGTCAGGTGTCCCAGTACTTTTATCCATATAGTGTAGCTGTAAATGTTTGCCCATTTCGTAACGGCTTATCCTGACCCAAAGAGTCTGTTCTGTCTGTAAATGACACTCTGAGCTAATTTTATAAACAGTACTGCATAGAGGCTGAAAGGCAGAAGATTGGATTGGAATGAATTGGCCTTGGAAGGCAAACCTCAAGCACATCAATGTTCCGGGGCAATGAGAGCTGTGCAATCAGTCCTGTGGGTGTGTGGTTTAAACTAAATCTGTTACACTTAGCATACTAATCAGAGGCACCAGTTAAACCATTACATATCATGAAATGGACTGGGCAAGCAAATAGAATAAATTCCTTTGATATGAAACAAGGATTCCAAAAGTAAACGGACCTCTTGGAGCACCTTGGACTGGTTCAGGAAGCATTGAACCCAGAAAAGGCTGAGGTCCAGCAAAATTGTTTTATCTCAAGCTGACGTGCTTCACAGAATTGTTGCACAAGCCATTATATTGATAAGCACTGGTATCTGAGGGTGGTGTTCCACTGCTTGGATTAGTGCAAGGCAGGTGATTCGCTTGGTATTAGAACATAGATCAGGGTTCAAAAGGTTCCAAAAAGTGACCCTAGCATTAAAAGCAGATTTTGTTAAATTGTTTTTACATATCAGGCTATAAGGATTGTGTTTATCCACACATGGCAGCGTAAGTGGGGAGTACCTCCATATTCCTATCTCCTATGTCTAGCAGTAATAGGTCAGAGAGCGCACCGATAGAATTCCTTCTAAAGATGTAGTACTAGCAGCAAAACAGATATTATACTGCTGCCGCATCATGTGCAGGATGCAATAACGTCCTCACTAGGGAGCACTCAATGAGTCTGTACACAGTACTTTTGCAGCACACATCTCGCACACTCTCAGGAAATAACAATGGCAAAACATAAAATATGCAAAACAGTATATACTTCCCTAGAGGGCTGTAGGAAAACATCATGCTGGGACATGAATTTGCAGAAACAGTGCGACAGCAACCATTCACCTTCCCAAAGCTGCTACAATAAGCACTGAGAGCTAAACTGTGAAAGAAATTGTAGAAAAATCGATTTCTTCTCACATCTGAACCATTGTTTGGCTACAGCTGATCTTTTCTATTTAAAAATCATAATATGTAGTATAAGCATTGCACTTTTAATATAATCCCCTAATTATAGATCAAATGTAGAGGCAGATTTTGGAAAATGGATGCACATACTTTATCTACAATCTTTTTTGCCCTATGTATGTGCATGCTTTCATGACTCCAAGCTCCCATTAAACATCACTGGTAACCATGGAGACCAACTGAGCCATCTGGGTTCACAATTTAATGCAGTGTTATCAGATTCAGGAATAATAATCGCTTCTTTTAATAAACCGCATAGATGTTATGGTGCAGAGGGGCACGCTTTATCCTTTACATGCATCAGCCAGGCCATGAAGGCAGAAACATTCTCATTTTAACTAATGCATGCTGTCAATCAGAGAGTCTGAGAGAATATGTAACAGGCATTAGCATGAGTACCATGGCCGCAGGAAGTGGGGGTGCTGGGGGTGCTGCAGCACCCCCTATTGGCGAGAGAGAGATTTTTAAAAAATGTAGGCCTATTAAAAATATTTTGCACATTTTATAAATTCCTTATGAATATTTTAGGAAATGATTTTGACACACGTAGGCTATTAAGTGTATTTTGGATTTTAATTTAATTATTTTGAGGCCTAATCAACACAGGTTCGGAAGTTACGTTGTCAACGTCAGGCAGGCAGGCTAGTGGTAACGTTAGCTGAGTAAAGAGGTTTCCCGCTCGTTCCATGCAGCGTATGATACATCCATCTATGGCAGCAGCAGACTAGTAAATTTACATAGTCTAATGACAGAAACGAGGAGGAAATATGGCACAAAAACGGATGTTGGATTTTTTTGGAAAACCACCAGTGAAGAACTCTAGAACCGCAACCATGACAACGGAGTTTGTCCGCCCGCCTCTGCCTGCAGTTGCACCGGCAGGCCCAGCCCCAGCACCCGCAACCCAACCTAGCGTGATTGGATTAGACGAGCCCTTCCAGCCAACATCCAGTTTCAAATTTCCTGCACGGCGTTGTGGTAATGAAACGTTCTCACGTTCTGTTGCACCGGCTTGGTTTGCTAGATGGCAGTGGCTGCATTATGTGGAAGAGACTGATCAGATTTTGTGTTTTGTTTGCCTGAAAGCAGTCGGTCAAAACCTCATACCTAGAGACAAATTTAAGATTATTTTCGTATTCTTTACTGTGGTAAAGTAGAAAAAACGCTGTACAGATAGCCTACATTTTTACTTGTACGTCAAATTCTTTTTAATAGCCTACAGTTTGTGCTTGTTATTAATTAGACATATGATAATTGGTAAGGCGCGTCAAGTTCATTTGTAAAGCGTGTTTCACAGGTGATTTTAGTTTGGCTTTCTCTGGCAGCGCGCAAACATAGCCTAAATGCCTTGCCCTTGTGGAAGATAAAATTAGCTCTTCATACCTTTTACAACAACATGAAGATATCAGAAAAAGATCGGTGGTCTCTTTCCTGCTCGTGTTCCACATCCCTCTCAAAGCGCAGAGCGGGAGGCTATAACGCGTCTTTGTGTGGAAATATAAAACTGTTTTTTTTTTTTTTTTTAAATGGATTCAACTTTATTATATTATGTAAGTTACCAGTATTTACTGATATTTATTTCAATGCTTTACAGGCTTTAGTGTGTTGTTTCTTTGTTTTTTTTTTTTATTTATTTCAAAACAACCCCCCAACCACCGCAACACCGCCGGTATTTGGTCCATTACCACCGCGGTGGTAAAAAAACTGCCATCGTCACAGCCCTATGTATTTATTTTTAAAATGTATTCTAAATAGGCTCATAGGCTCATAGGTTTTTTTGTCCAAAAAAATAAATAAAAAAAATTCACAGCACCCCTGTTCAAAATTACTTCCAGCGGCCCTGACGAGTACTGTCTGTACTGACTTAGCCAACACTATTTATCTGCCATGGCAGAGGTTAAAAGCATGAAGCTGAGAAGGAAAATACTTAGAGCACACAAAATCGCAGTCAATCGCTCACTCGCTGACGTACCTGTGAGATGAGAAAATTTGTTCAGATAACAAAATCCAATTGAGATCATATCCCAAGATTAACCTTCATGCAGATGATAAGCACTCATTCAAATCCTACTGAAAAAAAAATTCTTACATTTTCTGACCTTTCACATTATCCACACAAAAATGACATTTGACACCATTCTCTGGTATAATATCACCTACTCTTCTGAGAAGATTTTCCACTAGATGTTGGAGTGTGATTGTGGAGATTTGTGCCCTTTCAGCTACAAGAGTGTTAATAAAGTCAGGTACTGATGTAGGTTAGGTGAGGTGAGGAGGCCTGGTGCAGTCAAGCTTCCAGTTCATCCCAATGATGTTGAATAGGATAGAGATAAGATCTTCGACTCCATATCTTTATGGAGTCTAAGATCGATCTATCTATCTATCTATCTATCTATCTATCTATCTATCTATCTATCTATCTATCTATCTATCTATCTATCTATCTATCTATCTATCTATCTATCTATCTGTTTATGATATATGATACAATGATTATATAGTTTGTATATAAAAAAACATAGGCATCACAAACATAAACGAATATATAACCAAATAATACATTTTAAAATAGTAGCTTTGATAAAAAGAAAGAAAAGTAAAAAGAAAAACAATTGTAATAAAAAAAAAAAATAGTGCAAACATAAAATTTATACAAGAGGTAAATAAAACATTATTGCCTTTATTTTACTGATTGTTTTCTCATATATTTAAAGTGAGTTGCTTTAATATTTTGGGATTTTAATTCATTTGAATTCATGACTACAATATATATGTTTTAAAATACTGACATTTTAATGCAACATTCATATTCTTGTTGTTAACCTTTAGGGCTCTGTAGATTATTTAGAAACTGTACTTTTTTTTTATCATGTGGTTGCCTGTGTGAAATGAAAGTACTTGAACGTGTGATTTACATTTAAACTCTTATCAATAAGCTATGTATGACATATTGTGATCGACAGATTATTACTGTGGCTAATGTTGCTGTGATTCTTGCTTTCGACTCCAGAGAATAAATTATTAACTGCAACGAGACTTGGCAAATGAAGAAGAAACCCATCTCATATGTTGAGTGGATACAGTTTTATTGGCAAACATATTTGCACATGAAGAGTGTCAGTTCTGTGTTTGTACTACTGAATATTTTGTCACAATTGAGCAATGAAAAAGATGTACTGGAGAGAATGTGCATATGCACACACACACACACACACACACACACACACACACACACACACACACAGATAGACAGAGAGATAGAGAGAGAGCTCATATTAATTGTGTTAATTGCAAATGATTAGTGTGGGTGTAAAGTGATAACTGCTCTCTTTAGCCTATCTCATGTCAGCTCTCTCTCTCTCTCTCTCTCTCTCTCTCTCTGTCTCTTTCTCTGTCCATTTGTTTCCCTTTACATTCTCTACATTCTTGCTCTTGAGCTACATTCTTGCTCTTGAGCTTGTTTAAAGTTTACATTACTGCATTATACACCATATGGACAAATATATATGATTTTATGAATATAGGATTGACATTGTTTGAATTGGAAGATCTTCTGTTATAGAGCTCTAATCCCAACCCTATTAAACACTTTTGGAATGAATTGGAATGCTGACTGCACCCCAGGCCTCATCACCACACCTACACCAGTACCTGACTTTACTAACACCCTTGTGGATAAATGAACAAAAATCTCCACAAGCACACTCCAAAATCTAGTGGAACATCATCCCAGAAGAGTGGAGATTATTAGAAGAAATGGAGACTACATATGGACTGGGATGTTCAAAAAAGCACATCTTATTCATGTGGTCTGGTGTCGACAAACTTTCTCGTCAATGACATGATAAGAATGATAAAAATTAGACTTTCATCTTTCATCCGCAGCGTTGAGAGCGCCGCATCCTAACCACTAGACCACCAGGGAAAAAACTTTCATAATTTCCATTAAATAATTTTCATGATTAAAGGTTTCATGTCCTGACTTCATCTGACATAAACAAATGTTCTCCCTTTGGTTTGGTATCCTCCAGTTAATATGAAGCAAAAGTAAGTAGTTTGCATATAGTTTCTCCTCCAGACATTATAAAGAAAATTAAAGTAATGAGACATGAGCTGAAAGACATTCTGAAAGGAGATCAGCTCTAGAATCTATATTCTAGGCTAGACAGAAATAATCATCAGACCCTTGCATCTTCATAATTCTTTGTGTAGTTTTTTAACCTATTTAACTATTGGTGGTGTTGATGCACTTGGTTACCCCCCAAAAAAACACAAGAATTTGGATGACAGTGGTATGCAAAAAATTTATCTTTATATTGATGTCATTTTATATTTGAAAGACGTCGTTTTTGACCTACTAGCCTGAAGGTCCCTTTGATATTGCATTATATGATGGTATTATGAACCCCATGTAAGTGTGCTATCTGAAACAAGCCGGACCTTCTATTTCAATAGAATAGATGCTGTCATTCTCGAGCATTTACAAATGTTGCACCCGAGAGTACAAACAATAGACAAACAGAAATCTTAAAAGCAATAAACAGAATAGCTGGCTCTCATAATTCAGTGCCTATATCAGGCCGGCTCATTCAGTGTTTGCTCCAAATGAGCTTTTTCAGCGGCTTGGGTATGATAAAGCCCATTGTGAAGCGAAGTTATTGGCTGGCAATGTCCTGTTTTGAAAGTATATCAGCTGCTTCTTCCTCAGCACCATTCATTAAAAGTCTATTATCTGCTCCACAATCGCAACTGCCCACCGCGCATAAAGAGCCCAGAGAGAGAGAACGAAAGAGACACAGAGAGTGAGAGATTGAAAGAATTTGGTGCTCTTGACGATCTCCACGGAGGATCCATTGACGATCAGTAGAGAATGGCCACTCTGTGCTCTCCTGAAGTCAACAACCATCCCTTTGGTTTTGTCAACATTCAGAAACAGGTTGTTGGCTCCACACCAGGCTTTTAACTGTTTTACCTCCTCTCTGTATGCTGACTCGTCGTTCTAGCTGATGAGACCCACCACGGTCGTGTCATCTGCGAACTTGACGACGTGGTTCAAGCTGTGCTTTGCTACACAGTCGTTGCTAATAGCTCTGAGTTATTGAGGCCCTGTTTCGCTCGCTTGTTTTAACATCATATTATACCATGATGTAGAACTCATGGTATAATGGTAGAAGGTCCAGTAAATATGACACAATAAACAATATCAGATTTTGAAAAGAAAAAAAAGGAAAACAGTTCAAATTTCTTGAATGAGTTGCATTGAATTCTGTATTAAATTGATTTGTGTAACTTTGTGGCAAAGACACAAAGATTTTTTTTACTTAATTAAGCATTATTTTGCAAGCGATCACAAAACTACATTTATTACATTTGGTAGGTGCCCTTCTTCAGACTGAATTATAATTTTCTTATTCATACAACTGAGCAGTTGAAGGTTAAAGAGGGTCTTGCTTGAGGGATCAGCAGCTGGATGGTGCTGGGATCCAAGCAAAACGTCCTTTAATTCAGAGCTTTACATGTTAAACACTTAGCAACTACTTCCCTCAACTTGAAGTGACTGCATACTTACTGTAATTAGGGAAAAGGTTTAAGTGTTATGAATTTTCAATATTTCATGTTTTGTGTTTTTTATTTTCTTAGTTTACACTGTTTAGGTTTTTCATTCAGGTAGTATAAAGCTTATGACATAATCTTGAGATACCAGTGAACCCCTTTTGTTCCTGGAACCTGCCTCATATGTCCTATTTCTGGACACACCAGTCAATGCTGAGGATGCTCCCACATGGGCAGCTTAAACATGCATGAGTTTAGATTAGATGGTGCTATGTAGAATCCATGAAAATGACGTTGGACTGCAATTAATTATGAACAGATGTGTGGTTTAGGATTAAAAAAAACAACAAACAGTTTTGTACTTAAGTGAAATTTTCACAATATTAAAAAGATATACTCCACGATGAAACTTTGATGAGTTGATATATATATATATATTTTTTTTTTTTTTTTTTTTTTTTTTGTTATTGTCAAATATTCAATTCAATTTAATTCATTTTTATTTGTATAGTGCTTTTAACAATGAAAAATCCACAGATAACGTGAAGTAGATGTGGTATATTTTTTGTTATTGTCATACCCTTTTGCACATTTAAATATACAGTATTGTACATTTTTTTCTATTTTTTTCTACCACTTTATCTTTATCTAATATATATTTTTTAATCTTGATTTATATTTATAATTTTTAATACACAATTTACCTGAGTAGGTTTTACATTTCACTGCAAGTTGTATTCTTTATATAACTATGTTTTGGGACAAATAAAAAACCTCATCGGGGACTACGTCACATGAAACTCTCCAAGTAAGTCTTCGCTCTCATTCTTCACAGTTTATAGCAAATGGCTGTTGTTGTGGCTGGCTGAGATGTTGGCTGCTTAAACTTGTGCAGAATGGCTCCTCTCCTAGACATTTCATCCAAGCTGACACTCATTTCTGCCAGACCTCCACTATAGCTGTAGATGAGAAGCTGCACTATGCAGACTGATACCCCAGCTGACCTGGTGGAAATGACTTTTTGAAAAGTCAGGTAAGATGAAATGTGGTCAGCGCTAGAGTAACTCAAGTACACAAAAACTAATTCTATGTTGTTTGCATAAGTATTTACTCTCCTAGGTTGTCTAAATACTTAAGACAACCATCTTTGGCTAGATGCTGATGTTGCACATTCTTCTTCTATGCACAGCTGTTCAATGTCTGGCAGTTTGGACATATCAGATTTTTGGATGTACTGTATTTTATTGATGTTTTCAGGTAGCTACTGTATCACCACAGTGTGGCAGATTTAAGATATAAATAATCAATCTCCACCCTGTTCTTATTTTGAGACAGGAGGAAATATCAACGCATCAGCAATGGCAATGGCTTAACCCTCCATGTTATCTGAGAGGACAAACGCAACATATTCACAGCACAAACTCATAGAATGGCACTGATGCATAACCAGAGAACTGAGAGCACTGAAAGTTCTCCATCTATGAGTCCTTACATTATGATCAGACTGAGCAGCCGAGTCTCACAGCATTTCGTGATCTATTAATTAGTGTTTATAGACACGAATTTACCTCTTTTTTTTCCTGTCACTGAGGACGGCTTTCTATGTAATGTATTTCAATGGGAAGTATTTTTGGCGCATCCACCTAAGTTCTGCCACTGGATACCACAGATGCTGTATTGTTTTTTTTTTTTCACATTTGTTGTTGATTTTTTTTAATGTTCAAGAACTATTACTCAACATTTAAACAGGAGATTTTATCCTTGTTTTTATTGCTTCATATTCAGTAAGCTACTAGATATTATAAACCATCGTCAGTGGTTCCTTCCAGTCAAATTACAGTAAATATATTCTCCCGGTTAATTAAGAAGACTGTGTTAATTAGAGACACACACATTTATTACAGTATAACCCTTAACCTAACCTTAAATTTTCTGTCTTATTCTCTGATAAAAATGGAGAAAAAAGATTGCATTTAGCATCTTTGTCAGAATTACCCATGATCCTCTGCCTCCGTTCAATTCAATTCAATTCATTTTTATTTGTATGGCGTTTTTAACAATGAACATTGTCTCAAAGCAGCTTTACACAGATAATGTGGTGATAAAAAAATGAATATGTTCTTTATAAGTAAGTTTGTCCCTGATGAGTGAGCCGGTGGCGACTGTGGCAAGGAAAAAACCCCCGAGATGGCATAAGGAAGAAACCTTGAGAGGAACCAGACTCAAGAGGGAACCCATCCTCATCTGGGTTGCAAGATGTACGATGTTGCGGGGTACAGTGATGATGATCAGAAGCAAACTGTAGTCCTGAGTCAATGTAGCAGTCTGTTGACATTAACTACAGTCCAAATCCGTCCTCAAAGCTCCCGTTCTTACTCAAGAATATCATTGAACCACCCAAGGCATTGATGAGAAACCGTCCCCAGCTGCACAGAGTGGCCTCCAATCGTAGAGGACACTATCCAGAGGCAGGCCTGAACAAAGTGGGAAGATCCACGGAGGGAAGAGGGGCAGGAACAATGGTCACTGGATCCTCAGAAGCATGTTTAACTCGACCGTCCGTTGCTATGGAGACAGAGCCAAACGGATGCAGTCATGCTTAAATTTGTGGGAAATTCGTGTCCATGAACACGAATCTATAGATTAAAGTTTGGGATTATATCATGCCGTGAGACTGTGTTTTATACCCAAAATCATTATACTGCTTTATACAACTGAACTAAATTAATACATAGTTGTTAAATGACTTATAGTAAAGCTTATGTGTGGAATAAAAAGTGAAGTGTTTAAATGCTGTACACACTTCCACGGCTCTCCAGAGACACTCTGCTCAGCCATTAGAACTCAGCAGTATTACCAGTTTGCTCTCAATCTTATTAAAGAAACAGGTCATTTGTAAAACACTAATGATCTCAACAGAGGGTCTGGGTTCAGCGTTCATATCGTAGGGTTTCTGTCTAATTTCATCATTTCAATTCTCCATCGTGAGGAATATATTCCAAGGCTCATTGAGCTTTTAGAGGGGAGCAATTGAAAAAAAGGCTATGCTCTTGATTAGTTTTATCAAGTTGTTATAAGTGCAAAAGTTTATTTATTTTTTTCTTGCGTGTTAGCTGTGAGATTTCTGTTCAGGTTTTTAAACCTTTTCTAAACTAAGAAAATATTTCGGATGAAGTTTGTGTTGTAGGAACCAACCTGTGGGCATGTGGTTATTATTTCTTAAATGCAGTTATGTGAAGATATCAGCCTTGTTCACTGTATTGAGCTGGATTCTGAGAAGATATCATATTTACATATGTGCATTATTATTTTAACTATAGACTTCAAACACAACTACAGTTATAAAGTCATGTAAAAGTTGAAATGAAATAAACATAATATTTAATATTATTCTCACAGTATGTATTTAATATATTAATAATTAGACAAAACAGACAGACAAAACATTGTTGCCATAATTTTTTATTCCATATTTAATAAAAAAAATATCAATAATATGTAAAATACTACAACAAAAGTAAAGTGCATGGACAAAAAAAATATGGAACCCCCAACATAATTTTGTTGCAAAACCTTTACAGTTGATTACTGCAAACGATGCACTGCATTTTGTGGCACTCAATAAGACTTCTGCACCTTTCAAAAAGTTATTTGGCCCACTTTTCATGAGCAAACTAAGGAGGTGGTAGCTCAGTGGTTAAAGCATTGTACTCTGGATCGGAAGTTCAAATCGCAGGACCACCATGCTGCCACTGATGGGCCCTTGAGCAAGGCCCTTAACCCTCAACTGCCCAGTTGTAAATTGCTGTCGAGAAAGCTACTTCTAGGGTGTTTTTAGCTGTAGGTTTGGGGTCATTATTCTGTTGAAAGACCCATGAGCTGTGACTAAGACGAGCTTTCTGACACTGGTGCTGTGCGATTCGCTTCAGAATGGCTTGGTATTCTTGAGATTTCTTTGTGCCTGGAAACTATGATAGAGTATCGTGTGGCTGTGTAAAGTTATGTGCACAATTATTTGTCAAAAAAACTTGAGTGTGTTGGATCATTTAATGCACATTAGTGTTGATGCTGGATGCCATATTGATAGTTTTGCTAGGTTTAATGTGAGTAAAACCTATGAATAAAATTATTCATGCAGTGGTATCTTATATTGGCAGCATATAGTCTTTTGAGATGTTTATTTGGCTGCTTGCACTTGTTTTATTTATATACAGTGCAATCTGTATTTAATTTAAATGATTGAATCCTTTGAATTTAGCAGTATCATGGAGACATTTTGCAAATGATGCTAACTTTCATTGCTATCACCAGTTCCTACTTCCATGAATATGTTAATGTAAAAGTTTTTTTCTTAATACTGGTGCCATTGACACAAAGAGACTAATGCATTATATATATAGCGTCTAGAACACTTGGGTCATTTGTGTTTGCTGTCAACTGGTGAGCATTGGCTGCAACTTCACATGGCTTAATTTCACAATAAATATTGTATCATTAATCAGGAAACACTTTGGCACTTAAAGCTGAAGGTATTTATTGGTTATAAGTCAGATTAATATCAGATAAAAAACTGCAAAATCAGCCCAAAATACCCATATTTTTGTGTTAGATACCAAACCAAATAATAAAAAATATAAATAAATAATAATATGAAAATAAAATAATAAAATGTAAAAAAAATAAATAAATAAATACAACTCCAAACCTCTACACTACAACCACAACTGTGCACCTACATCATCTGAAGCAGTTCAGAATCAATATTTGTCTAATAACATGACAAAAACATGACAAATAAAATACAACCTCCTCACCAGAGATGCAGACTCATAATTTGTACCGCACGTATTTACTGGTCTGGAAGTGGTGAACAAACCCTTTCCCGGGCTGAGACAAGCTAGCTAGCTTCAAGGTTGGTATACCTCTCCTTACGATGTCTAGCTTTTCTTCAAAATTTATTTTTATGAATGTCAGCAACCGAATCAATTTCTCTTCCTCCGTAAGGCATAAAAAAGTCTAACTCAGATGTATTAATGATTGCAGAGTTACACATATGTTTTGCCAGTCGAACTTGGCAGTTTTCCTCTGACCAACCAATCAGAGGATGGAAAAATGCTGATGCTATTCTGTGAGGCGAATATGAAATCTGGTTAAAGAAACAGAAGGTAAAAAGGCCAGCAGTACTGACTTTGCAGGCCCTGGGCAGATTAGATTGACATGGCAGCACACAGAGGCTGGAATCTGATTGGACAAAAAATCTAACATCCACATACACATACTGGAAGCAGTGCAGCCAAAAGAAATCCTACGAAATTAAGAGAATAAACTGTTGGGAATAAATTAATACAATTTCATGGAACAAATATTAGAATTTATGTTGTAAATGTAGGTCAGAGATGCTTTGCTGGCCCTGACTGCCTGCCACTGATATGTATATATTATTATTATTATTATTATTATTATTATTATTATTATTATTATTATTACATTATTTATTTATTCATTTATTCATTTATTCATTTATTTATTCATTTATTTCCTAATTTGGTTTTAAATTTACCATTTAAAGTGTAATATTTTGTGTTACATGGTTAGCCTGAAACAGATCCCCAGTGGAGTGTGGGCTTTGTGAGATGTGTTTATATGCAGCTGTTGCCACTCAGCCTGTGAAAGCATTGATCAGGTTGTGTAAGAGAGCATGAAGTGTGTGTGAAACAGGCAGGATGAGAAAAAAAAGTGTGTACTCAATGTGTTCATGCATATAGAACATTAAGTGAGACATTTTATATGTATTTGAAATATATATACTTTTCTGTCCTTTTTTCAGAAGATCAATTTTTTTTGCTGCATCTGGCTTTTTTTTTTTTTTTTTTTTTTTGTCGAACGCTATCATTTTTCTTTTCCTCTCCTCGGGTTTGTTTAAAGATTTGACAGTGACGTAAAAGCGACTAATGAGAAATAATGTAGAGCATAAAGCACCAGCGTGACTCCACACCTACGCCTGGTTTAATCAAAACAACTCTCTCTCCACCTCACTGTCTCTTTCTCCACCCCCCTCTCTGTGTGTGTTCTCTTTACTTTTGTACTTATTGATTTTTATCCAAATTATTTTTAAAATAGTGAATAATCTAAATAAAAAAGCTTTAGGTAACAGAGTAGAAGGCCATTTGTGCCGGCAAATCGACTTAGCCATTGATTTCATTGAATTCTATTTAGACTTAAACAATCATCTGGAGATTTCCTGATTTACAGCATTTCAGTGAAAAAAAAATTCTATGTACTGTAAAGACTAAATCTTCTTCTTCTTGAGACAAGGGGAATGAAA
Organism: Silurus glanis; assembly: GCA_014706435.1. NCBI lineage: Eukaryota > Metazoa > Chordata > Actinopteri > Siluriformes > Siluridae > Silurus > Silurus glanis. Next base: position 1,974,838 of record JAAIIK010000100.1, read on the forward strand.
GTCAGTAGGAGTAAGACAGACTGCATGTTTGTGAATGAAGGAGAGGACAGTGGAGTGGTGCAGTTGCAGGGAGAAGAGGTGGAGAAGAGTGATAGCAGGAGTGATTTGTGATAGAAGAGTGTCTGCGAGAGTGAAAGGGAAAGTTTATAGGACTGTGGTGAGACCTGAGATGTTTTATGGTTTAGAGACAGTGGCATTGAGTAAAAGACAGGAGGTGGAGCTGGAGGTAGCAGAGCTGAAGATGTTGAGGTTTTCGTTGGGAGTGACGACGATGGACAGGATTAGAAACAAGTTTATTAGAGGGACAGCGCATGTAGGACGTTTTGGAGACAAGGTGAGAGAGGCGAGATTGAGATGGTTTGGACATGTGCAGAGGAGGGACACGGGGTATATCAGTAGGAGAATGCTGAGGATGGAGCCACCAGGAAGGAGGAAAAGAGGAAGGCCAAGGAGGAGGTTTACGGATGTGGTGAGGGAAGACATGCAGGTAGTTGGTTTGAAAGAAACAGATGTAGAGGACAGGGGGGTGTGGAGACGGATGATCCGTTGTGGCGACCCCTAATGGGAGAAGCCGAAAGAAGAAGAAGAAGATTAAATCTTATTACTTCCCATACATACATATATACAGTGGGTACGGAAAGTATTCAGACCCCCTTAAATTTTTCACTCTTTGTTATATTGCAGCCATTTGCTAAAATCATTTAAGTTCATTTCTTTTCTTCATTCATGTACACATAGCACCCCATATTGACAGAAAAACACAGAATTGTTGACATTGTTGCAGATTTATTAAAAAAGAAAAACTGAAATATCACATGGTCCTAAGTATTCAGACCCTTTGCTCAGTATTTAGTAGAAGCACCCTTTTGCTCTAATACAGCCATGAGTCTTTTTGGGAAAGATGCAACAAGTTTTTCACAACTGGATTTGGGGATCCTCTGCCATTGCTCCTTGTAGATCCTTTCCAGTTCTGTCAGGTTGGATAGTAAACGTTGGTGGACAGCCATTTTTAGGTCTCTCCAGAGATGCTCAATTAGGTTTAAGTCAGGGCTCTGGCTGGGCCATTCAAGAACAGTCACGGAGTTGTTGTGAAGCCACTCCTTCATTATTTTAGCTGTGTGCTTAGGGTCATTGTCTTGTTGGAAGGTGAACCTTAGGCCCAGTCTGAGGTCCAGAGCACTCTGGAGAAGGTTTTCGTCCAGGATATCCCTGTACTTGGCCGCATTCATCTTTCCCTCGATTGCAACCAGTCGTCGTGTGCCTGCAGCTGAAATACACCCCCACAGCATGATGCTGCCACCACCATGCATCACTGTTGGGACTGTATTGGACAGGTGATGAGCAGTGCCTGGTTTTCTCCACACATACCGCTTAGAATTAAGGCCAAAAAGTTCTATTTTGGTCTCATCAGACCAGAGAATCTTATTTCTCTTTTTTTTAGCAAACTCCATGCGGGCTTTCATGTGTCTTGCACTGAGGAGAGGCTTCCGTCGGGCCACTCTGCCATAAAGCCCCGACTGGTGGAGGGCTGCAGTGATGGTTGACTTTCTACAACTTTCTCCCATCTCCCGACTGCATCTCTGGAGCTCAGCCACAGTGATCTTTGGGTTCTTCTTTACCTCTCTCACCAAGGCTCTTCTCCCCCGATAGCTCAGTTTGGCCGGACGGCCAGCTCTAGGAAGGGTTCTGGTCGTCCCAAACGTCTTCCATTTAAGGATTATGGAGGCCACTGTGCTCTTAGCAACCTTAGGTGCAGCAGAATTTTTTTTGTAACCTTGGCCAGATCTGTGCCTTGCCACAATTCTGTCTCTGAGCTCTTCAGGCAGTTCCTTTGTCCTCATGATTCTCATTTGCTCTGACATGCATTGTGATCTGTAAGGTCTTATATAGACCGGTGTGTGGCTTTCCTAATCAAGTCCAATCAGTTTAATCAAACACAGCTGGACTCAAATGAAGGTGTAGAACCATCTCAAGGATGATAAGAAGAAATGTATAGCACCTGAGTTAAATATATGAGTGTCACAGTAAAGGGTCTGAATACTTAGGACCATGTGATATTTCAGTTTTTCTTTTTTAATAAATCTGCAACAATGTCAACAATTCTGTGTTTTTCTGTCAATATGGGGTGCTATGTGTACATTAATGAGGAAAAGAAATGAACTTAAATGATTTTAGCAAATGGCTGCAATATAACAAAGAGTGAAAAATTTAAGGGGGTCTGAATACTTTCCGTACCCACTGTATATATGTATACCATTTGTTAAATGTCAGAATCGAGCGAGGGAGTATTTTTATGTATTTTTATTATCACTTTCATCAAAGTCAGAAGTATACATAAATACACTAAGTTTATCGCGCCTTTAAACAAAAAAAAACTCCAGATGATTCCATTCTGAGCTTAAGAAGCCTCTGATAGGTTAATTGATTCCATTTGAGTTAATTGGTGGCACACCTGTGGATGTATATAAAGGCACACCTCAAACACAGAGCCTCTTTCTTTGACATCATGGGAAAATCAAGAGAAATCCACCAAGACATCAGAAAAAGAATTGTTGACCTCCACAAGTATGGCTCATCCTTAGGTGTAATTTCCAGATGCCTGAAGGTCCCACGTTCATCCGTTCAGACAATAATACGCAGGTATAAAAAACATGGGAATGTACAACCATCATACCGCTCAGGAAGGAGACAGATTCTGAGTCCCAGAGAGGAACGTTTTTTGTTGCGAAATGTGCAAATCAACCCCAGGACAACAGCAAAAGATCTTGTGAAGATGCTGGCTGAAACTGGTGTCGTTATCCACAGTAAAACGAATACTGTACTGCCATGAGCTGAAAGGTTACTCTGGGAGGAGAAAGCCATTACTTCAAAACCACCATAAAAAAGCCAGACTACAGTTTGCAACTGCACATGAGGGAAAAAATCTTAATTTCTGGAGACATGTCCTGTGGTCTGACGAAACAAAAATTTTACTGTTCGGCCATAATGATAAACGATATATTTGGAGGCAAAGCTTTGAAGCTTCAGAACACCATCCCAACTGTCAAGTATGGGGGTGGTAGTATAATGTTGTGGGGCTGCTTTGCTGCAGAAGGGACTGGTGCACTTTACAAAATAGATGGCATCATGAGAAAATAAAATTATGTGGATATATTAAAGCAACATCTGAAGACATCAGCCAGGAAGTTAAAGCTTGGGCGCAAATGGGTCTTCCAAATGGACAATGACCCCAAGCATACCTCCAAATTAATTACAAAGTGGCTTAAGGACAACAAAGTCAAGGTATTTAAGTGGCCATCACAAAGCCCTGATCTCAATCCCATAGAAAATTTGTGGGCCGCACTGAAAAGGCGAGTGCGAGCAAGAAGGCCTACAAACCTGACCCAGTTACACCAGTTCTGTCAAGAGGAGTGGGCCAAAATTCCAGCAAACTATTGTAGAAAGCTTGAGGAAGGATACCCAAAACGTTTGGCCCAAGTGAAACAGTTTCAGGGCAATTCCACCAAATACTAAGGAAGTGTATGTATACTTCTGACTTTGATGAAAGTGATAATAAAAATACATAAAAATTCTCCCTCGCTCGATTCTGACATTTAACAAATGCAAAAATTTTTTAATATTTATTGATTTAAAACAGAAAAAGTTTACTCTGATTTAATGTATGACAGTAAAGAAATAAAAGTTTTTGTGTTTTTTTCTGAAGTGTATGTAAATATCTGGTTTCAACTGTATATATATACTCTATCAACTCATATAATTGAGCAACACAATAATAGGAGATTTATTTAATTCTCCTTCTCCCATTTACGATGATCAAAATGGTCCTAAATTATGCACTGATCTGTCAATTGATACAGACAGCAAAAAGCAAACAGTGCAGATAAATAGCTCTGTATTCTTTTGCTTTAACAGAATGTCCTCACTGTCACATTATTTGTATGAAGCAGAGAGGTGTGCACAGGTTTTATTTTAATCCTCCTCCTACCCATTCCTAGGGGAATTCCTTGCACTATTATGTAGTGAATTCTGTCAAGACACAACATGTGCTAAAGGGCACAATATTAGTAACTCCTCACTATCTTTAGGTCACGTCCCTAAACCCCTCAAGCTGGCAGTTATTAAGCCCCTAATTAAGAAACCCAGTGGCAGGCCATCCACTTGGTACCTAGGCCTTCAGTGGGGACTTACCCGACTAAATCCACCTCTTAATACCACCACTATCACATCACGATTATAGAAACCATCAATACTATACAAAAACATAATATAACAACACGTGGCATTACAAAGAGAGGCATTTCACATATGGAGGGTGAATACCATTTTTTTTACTAAAGCAAGTAACTCAGTTAAGACTCCAAACCTCTACACTACAACCGCAACTGTGCCACCTACATCATCTGGAGCAGTTCAGAACCAATATTTGTCTAATAACATGACAAAAAAAAAAATGCAACCTACTCACCAGAGATGCAGACTCATAATTTGCTCAGAAGCCAGTGGTACCGCTCATATTCACTGGTCTGGAAGTGGCGAACAAACCCTTTCCTGGGCTGAGACAAGCTAGCTAGCTTCGGGGTTGGCCGACCTCTTCTCACGATGTCTAGCTTTTCTGGAAAATGGATTTTAATTATGTCCGAGACCAGATTTCTCTGCTTAAAAAATTTTTACTTAGATGTATTAAAGTGTGCAGAGCGCTACAGTTGTGTTTTGCCAGTCGAACTTGGCTGTCACAGTTTCCCTCAGAATATGTAAAAATGCTGACACTATTTTCGGCCAGCTGGCCCTGTGAGGCGAATAGGAAATCTGATTGGGTAAACCGTTGCCAATATTCTCTATGGCCAAAGAGGCAGCAGAATTAACTTTGAAGGCCCTGGGCAGATTAGATTGACATGGCAGCAAATAGAGGCTGAAATCTGATTGGACAAAAAAATCTAACATACACGTACTGAAAGCAGTGCAGCTAAGAGAATAGACTGTTGGAAATAAATAAATACAATTTCATTGAACAAATATTAGAATTTAGGTTGTAAATGTAGGTCAGTGCTTCTGATAGGCTTTAGGCCAGCAGAGATGCTTTGCTGGCCCTGACCGACCACCACTGAAGAAATTTTGGATCCAAATGAACTATCAAATTACAGACCCAAATTTTCCGTTTATGTCTAAGATTTTAGAAAAGATTGTGTCTGCCCAGTTATGTTTCTTCTAATAAGAAAACAATATATTTGAAGAGTTTCATTCAGGTTTCAGGCCCAATCATAGCACAAAAAGTGCTCTAGTTAAAATCACAAATGACCTGTTTTTAGCTTCGGACCAAGGCATCTGTCTGTTAGTTTTACTAGATTTTAGTGCTGCATTCGACACTCTAGATCATGACATTCTCCTGGATCCTTTACAGAATTACATCGGCATTCAGGGACAGGCATTAAGCTGGTTTAAATCCTAACTGTCTGATCGTTACCATTTTGTAGACTTAAATGGAGAGCTATCCAGGTTAATGCAAGTAAATTATGGGGTGCCACAAGGTATAGTACCCCTGCTTTTCACAATATACATGCTTCCCTTGGGAAATATTATTAGAAGACATGGGATCAGCATCCACTTTTATGCTGATGATACCCAGCTATATATCTCAACCAGACACAACATCTCAATTGGCTAGGTTACCTGGGTGTGTTAAAGAATTGAAATATTGGATAATGCATAATTTTCTATTATTAAATTCTGATAAGACAGAGATTTTGCTCCTCGGCCAAAAAAACAGTAGACAGAAGCTCCAGCATTTCAACCTGCATTTAGAAGGATGCACTGTAACTACTAGTTCAACAGTCAAAGACCTGGAAGTTATTTTAGACAGCAACTTGTCTTTTAAAAATCATATTAACCATATTACAAAAACAGCCTTCTTCCACCTTAGAAATATTGCTAAGCTAAGAAACATGTTGTCTATATATGATGCAGAAAAGCTTGTCCATACATTCATGACCTTCAGACTGGATTATTGTAATGCATTACTAGGTGAATGTCCTGCTTCATTAATAAACAAGCTTCAGTTAGTCCAGACTGAGCAGCCAGAGTTCTCACAAGGTCGAGAAAATATCAACATATGTTGATACAACAATGTTATCATCCCTACACTGGCTACATGTTAAGTTTCGAATCAACTACAAACTATTGCTACTTATTTACAAAGCCCAAAATGGTTTATCAACCATGTGTCTATCCAGTTTTCGAACACGCTACAATCCGTCACGCTGCTTGAGATCTCAAAACTCTGGACTTCTAGTAGTTCTTAGAATAGCAAAGTCCACTAAATTTGGAAGAACATTCTCACATTTAGCTCCTAAACTTTGGAATAGTCTTCCTGACAGTGTTCGGGGCTCAGACACACTCTCCCAGTTTAAGTGCAGATTAAAAACGTATCTTTTTAGCGAGTCCTACACATAACACACGTCACATATCATAACCTTGTGCTCCAGTACATCTGGTCACATGCGCATTATCAACTTGTGCTTGTTAATATTATCAACTAATTCTTCTCCACTGCTTCTCTATCTCTATCCATCCTGAGGTTGCGCCAGCTCCAGTCACATCCGACCTCATGAAGATTGTGGACCTTTCAAGAAGTAGATGCCGACCCCACAAAAATCCCGAACCATCTAGAGACATACCAGCGCCATTTGGATTCCACTTCATGTAGAGTTTGGACATTGGACCTCTTTAAATGTTTTAAACCTTTGGCATGAAGAAGCTGGTGTTGGATCTATGATGATTCCAAATGTTGTGCTATTTTATGGGTTTCTCAGTAGATCCTGGTTCCACAACTTCAACTGACTGTGTAAGACTGTAGAAAGGACATTACTCATAATCTTACATTCTGGTGCTCATTCTAGTTCTCACTCTCCTGTGTTTTGTATTGTTTTTAAGACTTAGAATCACACTCTGGATATCAACCAAATGAGGATGGGTTCACCTTTTAAATCTGGTTCCTCTTGAGGTTTCTTCCTTATAACATCTAAGGGAGTTTTTCCTTGCCACAGTTGCCCCAGGCTGCTCATCAGGGATAAATACACATCATTCACCTTAATTCTCAAATTCTGCAAAGCTGTGACATTGACAATGTCCATTGTAAAAAGTGCTATTGAAATAAACTTGACTTGACATTCAGTGCTACAGGTTGCACATGGCCATCCAGTCTTACTGTTAAATAACAGTGGCTGATCCAGACACTACCGTGACTTCTTCAAGACCTGGGTCACTGGGTTTAGGATCAATGTTTTTTTGGGGGGGTTTTATTGTTGTTTTTTTACAAATAATATAGAATTGCAATTAATTTACAAGACAAAGCTGCAGTTTACTATTATCTAATAAATACATTTTTTTTATAATCTTTTTTGCTGACACGTTTTCTGAATTACTAGTTGACTAGAAAATGTAACAGTCATTTAACCCCTTCTATGAACTTCAGTCCCGTCATATAGATATGATGTTACAAAATGATGTGGACCTGGTCATAAGATTCATATGTGATTTTGAAACAACTCATTCCACATTTAGTCCCCTGTTACAATACCCTCCACTCTTCTAGGCAGATGTTCCACAAACTTTTGGAGTGTGCTTGTGGATATTGGTGCTAATTCAGCCACAAGGGTGTTAATAAAGTCAGGTACTGATGTAGGTGTGGTGAGGAGGCCTGGGGTGCAGTCTGCCTTCCAATTCATTCCGTTCTGTAAGGTTAGAGCTGTGTAGCAGGCCACTCAAGATCTTCCACTCCAACCTAAGTAAACCATATATTCATTGAGCGGGCTTTGTCATGAAATGGTGTTGGGTCTCACTAGTGAAGGAAAATCGAACAGCATCCAATAGCATCCTATACAGTTTTGTGCCTCCAAATACTTTATGTGGTAATGGTTTGGGCAAGTCAGGTGTTCCAATATTTTTGTCCATATAGTGTTTTAAAAAATAATTTATACTATTGATCTAAGATTTAGATTACAATGTCTCTATACCGACAATGACATTAACATTACCATTATATTAACCTAAAAAAATAAATAAACTTTGAAACTCAGCTGAATGTGCTTTTTTTTTAACCATGGATGGTTTTACACTTTCTCTCCTTACACTTGTAGCGTATCATAGTTTGAATAATTTTGCATGGTGTTGCAATAGAGTTACTACACAATAATCCTTGCAAATATAAATCCTGGGAATTACATTTAAATGAGAAAAACCAATGAATCACTCTAAACTCCACCTGAGCAGCTCCAGTTACTCCACTAAAAACACATTTATACTGTAGAAAACTTTGTACTCGTTGCTGGAGTCATCTCAGCTTCGCGTCTCTCACTCAAAGTGTCAATGGATTGTAATTAGCACTTTGAAACATAATCAAGGCACGGTAAGCAACCCCGCTGCTTTAATAATGTCTGTACTCCAGCACGTACAAAAGCAGCTAATCAGGGCAGGGCGTTTGGAGTATTTGAACAGGCGCATAAGAAGCATTTCAAGGCGAGTAGATTCGTATTGTCGTTCCATTTCGACGCTTTTCGACAACATGGAGGACGGTACAGAGGCTCTGTGCACACAAGAAAAAGAAACATAAAAAGATAATAAGATAAAAAAAAGGGGAAATAAAGGGGATCACATTTTAACACAAGCACTTGGTTTCTCTGAGGTATTACAGAAAACATTTTACAAAAATAGCACTTGATCCAGCACCACCTATTAGATAATGGATAGACTGTAAACCTTTAGCGTAAAATTTCAGGTAACTTCTAACAGTAATTTACTGTATTTCCATAATATAGTAACATGCTGCATGTAAATATATAGCGGTTTTCATCCCTTATACAATGTCTTACTGTAGAAACATTGTATTTATTTTTTACTTTTATAATTCTACATGTTTATATATATATATATATATATATATATATATATATATATATATATATTTATTTATTTTATTACATTTATTTTATAAAAAAAAATTTATTACATGTTTATTATATATTTTAACCTTTCTCTGATGATTCGATCACATGGAAGATAATATAGAGGTTTGTGCCTGTACTGGAGCCGAACTTTATCTCATGGTGTGTGAATTTATGTGTAGTTTTTAAGCTTCCAAAAACTTTGATTAGCTGCAAAATAATCTACTGAATAATCTAGTGTTTGTTTCTGTTACAAGGGTAAATGCTATTTGTAAAAAATGATACTGCATAATTTTAATGCTGTTTGCACTTGCGCTGTTATCCCTTGTCATTTGCACGTTACTTGCCTTATATCTCATTCTCTACCATGCCTCTTTACACATTACTGTATAATTACTACAGTATGTGATCTCTGTTTTGTGAGCTGATGGTCACTCATTGACATTTCTACCCAATTTCACTGAAGAGCGCACCTCTATATTTGGACACCGTTTCAGTTGCACTGAAGTGGTAAATGCTGATTATGGTACTAATCTCGTAAAAAAACAGTACGTAGCTGGCTACCCTGCTAAAGCTGGTAAATTTACACTCAAACGGTTTGACAGTGTATGCATGTCATGCATTGACACTTAATAAACCTACAAGAAACTGTTGTTGAAACATGATGTTTTAGCATTCTATGAATTCACTGTGGTTTATTTCTTAAATAATTCATTTGATGCACTTTGATATAGGGAAAATGTGTTTATGGACAGAAAGATAAGCTGACTAAGCACTGCTCATACAGGTCACTTTTTTCTTCATTACTCATTTTTTTTATTCAAAATATACTCATCCAGATAAACAATATCTCTGATATCTCAGATGCTCCTCTGGTGACCTCTACTGTATAACAGACCTCTAAAAACAATTTGGGGGCAATGTGTTTAATTGTCATAGGTATGCATATAATATTTACTTAAATTGGCTTTTTTTTGTAGTATAATTACAGCCCAAAAACATGTACTACTGGACAATTTATCGTGTATCCTTTTCACAATGTTTTTTCCAAAAATGATGGCTTTCACTTTTACCTTAGCCATGATTTATATGCAGTACAGAACACAGTTTTACCTGGATAGTCATTTCCAATGATCAATGATTGCTTTCAACGATAATTTGAGCGATTAGATTACAATATGTCTAAAAAACGCATTTGACTGGGTTCATACATGCACTTAAAGCTGTCTACTTGCGATCAGATTACCTGATGTTAATCTGAATAGGATCTGAGAGATCCTTATAACCTCATAATGACTGTATATAGACAGCTTGAAATGCGATGCCGATTTTTGCCGTTTACAAATCAGGCAGTCAAAACACAGCGTATATGTCTGGGTTGCTTCCAGTCAATCCACTGAAAATAAGCCATTGTGTTTTGGTAATTGACATTCATACGAGACAAAACATGCAGTAAAAATAGGACACAGCTCTCGGGCTGTTCTCACCTGGAGCCTTCATTAAAGCACAATGAGCTTGGGCATGCTGAGAAGAATATCAGCAGAGACAGTGAAGCTCCTGACCTAGTCAAACATGATATTTATAGAATTTACCATTAAATTATAGACAGGAAACGCTCCATTAGTACAAAGAAATGCATGGATGAACTGCCTTCTTGCTTTTAGTCTGTCAGCTCATACATTTACGCTTGGACTGTAAAAAAAACTTGCATTTAACAGGATTCTCATTTCCCTCAATAACAATATCCATATAGAACTTCTCCTCTTAGCATTAATAGATCAGACAGAGCATTTTGCATGTGAGGCCGACGGGAAAAACCCATCAGAAGTCATGCAAAATAGAAAAAATTTGCGACAAACCAGGGTTTTTTCGAACAAAGAGGGTTTTTTTTATATGCAAATAATATACTTTTGCAATTGAAATACAAGAGAGAGCCACTTTAATGTGTCGCAGTTGATCATATGACAGTCACATCACATTATTTATGTTGTGCTTACCTCCTGGGTCAATCTTCTGGGATTCTTTTTGTGTGTGTGTGTCGCTAAAGTTTTGAAAAAATGGTGCAAAAAAAAAACAAAAAAACAAAAATCCTGTAAATCTAGTGTTCTGATCTTGATGAGAGAGGTGGTTGAAGTAAAGCCATACTGGTTTGAGTCGACATTAAGGCTACAAAAACTCAAATACAGTAACTGCTCTTTGTGACCGAAGTCAACAGAGAACCATTTTAGAAAGCACATGATGAATCTCAAGAAAGAAACATCTACAATGACAGAAGAACATATCACATTCCAATTCTTTCTGGGCTCTGAGACTACACAAACATCGTGTTTATGGATACCTAAACACTATATTGACAAAAGTATTGGGACACCTGTCTTCTCAGCCATATGTGTATTTCACCCAAACTTTTACCAGGATGGTTGAGGTAGACAATTGATTTGAATGTCTTTGAATACAGTCATTTTAATTTTCCCTTCACTTGTACTAGGAGACCCAAACATGTTCCAGCACGACAATGCCCAATGCACAAATCCAGCTTTATGAAGATATGATTTAACTGGGATGGAGTTGAAGATCTTGAGTCGCCTGCTATCCCTATTGGGATAACACCTTTGACCTTCAGGATAAATTATAATGCTCACTGCACCCCAGGTCTCCTCACACTGTACCAGTACTTGAATTTACAAATGCCCTTGTTTATGTATAAGCACAAATCTCAAATGGCCAGGTGTCCACCGATATCCCTATATATAGATAGATATAAATGTCCTTTTGTGGACAAAGGAGAATAAAAATTTCTTAAATTTCACCTACATTGAACATTGAACTGCTGTAATGAATACAATATCAGCGCTCCAGTATAAACTCAGTTCACATATGTAACATCTAAACAGAACACAAGCGGTTCTGTATAAAATTCAGGTTCACATTGGACCCGACACTTTTATCTTGGCTCACCGCGGTGATGATATATGTGAAATATATTATCAGATTAACTTCTGCTGGAGTCACATCGGTAGATTTATGGTCCCTGTTTGTTCAGATTGCATTTCAGATCCTCCCGGGTCATAAATTCTCTCTGTGCTTTCCAGAAGCTTGTTAACCAGCTGTAAACACAAAGCAAATCATTAGCTTCTGGGCTAATCTATGTGAAATGAATGGCATTATTTCAGCTGTCATTGGAAAGTGGGTTTGTCTTCGGTTAAGTAACCCTTACTGAATAGTTTCTAACATCCACAGTCTTCAATTGCTGTATTAGTGCTGTTACACCAAGGGACCCTGATTTGAGGAGTGTTTTCTGTCGGGTTTGTACTATTTAATTGGGTAAGAATGTGATCGGGATCACTCATCATCCTGAGCTGTACTGTAGCTTGTAATTACAGCCTACTACACTCTCTAGTGGTAAGCACATGTAACTGCTTCACCCTGGACTAGGTCCTCTGATATACAGTATAGAGATACCCTATATGGACAAAAGTATTCGTAATTGACTTTTCCAGCCATATGGGATTTTTTCCCTAAGCTGTTACCACAAATCTGTATAGTAAGTCTCTTTAAATGTGGTAGCATTCAATTTCCACTTTACTTGAACTAAGAGACCCAACATTTTGCAGCCTGACAATGTCCTTGTGGACAAAGGCAGCTTCATGAAAAAAGATATTCTTTACATGGGTTGGAGTGAAAGCTCTTGTGTGGCCTGCTGACCTCAGCTGTATATTCTATTCTACATACTATTTCTGAACCTTTGTAAAACTGTGATATTGTATTACAAGAAAAAATTTTCACCATTATGCATTTCTTATTGACATTTCCCACAAATGTTTGTAACAGAGATTTAAACTCGAATGAATTGAGTTTCTTGTATTGAATTTCTTTCTTTCTGAGACGCTTAACATTTAGGTTTTTTTTGTTCACATACCGATTGCTTCATTTGTTCGTCTCAGAGCTTGAAGATAGATTGCACCAGTCAAGAGTTAATGGTAAGGCACATAGCCACCATTTCTCTTACAACCAGTCCAATTAAGTCCAATCTTTTGTCTTACTACATACACAGTGTTGGACTTAAGTATTTCTATTTGGGGAAACTTTTAATTGAACTTTTTAAACTAAAAAGTTTTTGTTTTTTTTAAGTAGTTGAAAAGAAGGTTTTGGTTTCATGATCATTTGAATAGATATCAATCAGTGTTTGACTCATTAAGTCAAGTCAAATTTATTTATAGAGCACATTTAAAAACAACAGCTGTTGGCCAAAGTGCTGTACAGAATTTAAGCATATAACAAAATACAAAAAATACAAAAGTCAACATAGGACACAGCCACAGATATTACACTACAGTTATGCCAGTGTGCTTACTTATGATCATACGCAACAGTAAATAAATACGTTTTAAGAAGAGACTTAAAATCAGCGTATGTTGGTGCAGTTCTAAAATAGGGTGGCAACTTGTTCCATAACTGTGGAGCAGCCACTGAAAAGGCACAATCTCCTTTCGATTTCAAGCGTGACCTTGGAACAGTCAACTGAAGACTACTAGTTGAACGAAGTTCCCTAGAGACATTACATTGGAACAGAAGGAGATCGGAGATATAGGATGGAGCCAGTCCATGGAGACCCTTATAAACAAACAACAGTGTTTTAATTAATAGCATTCTATTAATAGATTTGTGTTTTAAGAGCATAGGAGTCTTTTCACATAAACTGAGTTGATTGAGCAAATGATGATAGGAACATTAAAACCATAATAAATCATAGTACATTTGAATTAAGTACATTTGAAGGCAAATACTTTTGTACTTTTCCTAAAGTGACAGTATAATAGGAGCACTTTTGTTTTTACAGTGCATGATTTGTGTACTTGTGTATGTCCACCACTGCGTATACCACATTCCCTCTCCTGGATCCAGTCCTATTTCTCTTACAGGTAATCTTCTGTATCACTTTCTTTCTCTTAATTGTCACCTTTTAGTATTTGTATTAGTAATAGTATCATTAAACAACCAGTGGTCTAATAGCTGTGCTGTGCTAGTCTGATTTAGCCGGTTCGTCAGTGTGCATGCAGGTTAAGGCGTGTGCATGTGTGACAGTGATTCATGTGTCTGATAGAACGTTCCAGAAGCCACCAGGGTGAAAAGCAACGGTGCTGCTGTAATTTATGTTGATTAGACTTTCGTCATTCCACTACTGCTGAGATTCATGTCTCTGTCTCTTCAGCCTGGGACCAGAGTAAAGAGCCATACTTGTTCAGAAGATGAGAAGAAAACAAACTAAAACAAACACAAAAAGTCCTGAAGGCATAATAATATGACGTCTGAAAAGATAATCATAGTGTTATTCTCATCAGTTTTCTTTGCCTTGAGGGAAAAACCGCTTTATTGTTTTATAGGTTTTGTGTTTTTGTTTAAATGATTCTGATTAGGAGTTGGTTGGTTAAAGACCTGGGGTTTGGGAGCAATGATCATCTGCAATTGCTCGTTTATTTATCATTAAAGAATAACATCTGTCTCCATTTGTAGTAAATATCTGCTACACTATCTGATATTTACTTCGTCTTATCATTTAAATGTACATTTACAGCTATAAACATTCGTTCCCTTAATAAAGTGGGTTTTCCGCTCTATTGGGGTAAATAACGTTTTAACATTTCGACAAGAAAAATAGAAAGCAAAATAATGCTTCAGGCTGACGACTGTCCTGTGGAGTAAAATGTGCAAGATTTTTTTACTTTTTTTCGGTGACACCTTCATCACACAGACACCATCATCACGAGCTTCAAAATACGCTATATGGACAAAAGTATAGGGATACCTGGGACATTTTCTTTCCTGTCATTATAAAAAAATACAGTTGTTGCTATAGAAATAGTAATGCATTAGACAGAACACATTAATATAAACCTGTGATTTCAAGTATAGTACTGTTGGAGTTGCTGTTATAGATAAGGATTTCATTCGAGTTTATTGTCATTATACACATACATCTCAAAGACAAGAAACTCCAAATCCAGATGATGTGTTTTTCCAGGTGATGAGTCCAGGTTTTCCAATCTTCACCTTGGTGAGTCGTAACGTAGCCCTAGAGTTCTTTTCTTTTGGAACCTGATGTGGATTTCTGCAGCTGTAGGTTATCCACCTCAAGGTTTTATGTTATCAGGGATGCTTTTCTGCTAGCAATGGTTGTAAAAAGTGATAAGTTTAGTTAATGAAGTCGTCATGTCAGCTCAACTGTTCTTCTAATCAACAAGGTCACGTTTTTATCATGTGTGAAAATCACAGATCACCAGAAATGCTCAAAATCACAACGATCCAATTTTGATCCCATTCCGATGTTTGATCTGAACAATTTACTATTTAGTTAGCTATTTTCCTTTATGACAATGCCTACGAGTTTTCCCAATTTCATTTCCAAATGCATTTTTCCCCCCAAGTTTGTAACCTGTAATAGGAACACAACTGATATGATGTGCTTATCAGTTCTCCACGCGAGCACCAGGTGGCAGTGCTGATCTAGAAACGTCTCCCCCAGACCAAGCCTCCACCCTTTTTCTCTTCCAAGAGAAGATATGGGCTCTTGTTGTTTTTTTTCATGCGCGTCACGTTTTCTCATAAAACATGTCTACCAGCACGTCCACACTCATGTTCTGATTCTCCATGTCAAGAAACGTTACATTAATGCTGCAATTATTAATATACACACAGATACACCGTGAGTGTGGATTTCCAGCAGGATGCTGAAGCCCCTGTCTGAGAGGACCACTTCTGTTCTCCATGCTGTGTGTGTGTTAGTGTGTGTTAGTGTGTTAATGTGTGTGTAGGCTCTTTAGGATGCCAGACACGTTCGTCTGTTTGGGCAGAGTGGACCCCAGAGGAGCAAGGGACCAGTCTGTCTCCATTTGAAAGCTTAAACAAGTTTGTGGTTTGTGTATTTAAGAATGTAAGAATTCACGCTTTCGCCTGCATGTATTATAGACGTGCACGTTTCTCTGATGTGCAACACATGAACTGTCAGGGGACATACATGTACAATGTATGTGAGACAAAAAAGGGGTCCAAGAAGACATGATGGGAATGGTGGGGTCATCACACACAGGTTTCTGAACAGCAGCCTTTTTATTTACTCGTTTATTTGGTCCTGCACGTGAACAGACGAGGAAAGACGAAGGAAAATGGCGGATGCTGATACGTGGCTGAAATGCTCGAACCACAGTCTCTATGCGCGTGGGAGAGGAGAAAAAGTATCACCATGGAAACCCCCATCATGCAGTCTCGTCTCTTTTTTTTCTTTTCTTTTTTTTTTCTTACCCCCTCCATTTTGCTCTCCTCTTCAGCCCGTTTTCTCTCACGTATTCTTATTATCTCCATCTATTTCCTCCCCCTTTCTGTCTTCCACTGAACCCTGGTGTGTTTCTTCACACCTCATCTTTCTGTTCACGTCTGTTACGTCTCTGTCCACCATTTTGTCTCTCTCTCTCTCTCTCTCTCTCTCTCTCTCTCTCTCTCTCTCTCTTTCTTTCTCTCTCTCTCTCTTTTTTCTCTCTCTCTCTCTATCTCTCTCCATCACAGAGTAGCTCTCAGCATTCTATTAAGCTCATGAAGGGGCGATTTGTCATTCCTGGGAAAATCCACAACTCCCACTTTACCCATGAGAAAACTGTTCTACCCCCACATTTTCACTTACCCCTTAACCCCCAACCCCCATCCTTCCCTTCAGCCATTTCTCAGATTCTCAGATCCATATGTTCATATTACTGATCTTCCTCCCTAACATCACAATCTCAATCATCTGTATCAAGGTTTCATTCCTTCTTTGTGTGTTTGTATCATCGTTTATTCTCTTTTAGCTTCAATCTTCCAGTGTTGTAAGTGTTGCAAATGTGTGAGTATTTTTTTTTTTTCCCTAATTAGTGAAACTTCCTTTTTTTTCCCGGATTGAAATCAGGTTACGAAGCTCAGCCCACACTGCTTTTCAAAGAGTGCTTCAGATCATCATTAAACCTCTTCAAATTGCACCGAAGATCTTCAGCTTACAAGCACAACGAGCCTGGCACAGACTGACAAGCTACACACACACACACACACACACACACACACACACACACACACACACACACACACACACAAACACACACACACACACAAACACACACATTTGGTTGCCTTACATATTTTTGTAAGGACACAAATATTACTGCAGCTTTAAAAAATGATAAAAATTCTGCTATGCTACACCAAAATCTAATGCAATCTTAACCTCAGAATGGAAACGAAAATATCTTGGCTGTTTTATTGATTATTATTGTTTTTATGAATACTGCAAAGCGAAAATTGGTTTCTTGAGATTCTTGAGCCCTACCATGATTAATATAATAATTTGCTGTACATATTACATATAACCACACACACACACACACACACACACACACACACACA
>JAAIIK010000100.1:2091578-2108671 GCA_014706435.1 Silurus glanis
AGATAGATAGATAGATAGATAGATAGATAGATAGATAGATAGATAGATAGATAGATAGATAGATAGATAGATACTTTTACAGTACCTTTGTGAAAGTCATGACAGCTGGTACTTGTGGAGAACCTCAGCTGCTCAAAAATGTTTGTTACAGTTAGTTGGGACTAATCCAGGGCCAGCTGTATCTGCTGAACAGTGCAGCAATCATAATGAGATAAACAGTGCAGAGTGTATTTATTATGTTGGTCAGTGCTGTGTCAGCATCATTTATGCCCGGAGTTTACAACCGTCTATTGCTAGTGATGTGTCCTATTTTCCTCAGTTTTAACGCTTGCTGTGTTTAACAGCAACCATCACGACGGAAAGCATTCGGTCGCTGGACTTTGTGTGTTATGTAAAGGTTAACCACATTGCTGGAGTATAAAGTCTTTTCCTTAAAGGGAAAAGTTTGGTTTTAAAATTGGCTTGATTTTTGTCTGTCAGTTGTCTGAACTGCTACATGGTCGCAAGATGGAGAAACGCTGCTGGTTGGCATTTGATTTGGAAAACTCCATCCAAGCCAGAGTCCACTGGGTATAGCCAAACACAACATCCACCATCTAAATAATATGTCAAAGCCAAACCGAGTCGAAATCCAACATGTCAATCGTGTGCCAAAGCAAAAGCCAAAATCCATCATGGACGATTTGTGCTGAGTCTCAAAATATGGGAATGTAATTTATACTGGAAGATCCTGAATTTTTGGTGGAAACGTTATTCAAGAGAACTGCTTTATGTACTAGAAGGTTAAGCTTTTCTATTCTGAAAAAAAGAAGCAATGAAGAGGAATTGTTTTTGCAGCTCGGTTTTTTGGCTCTTATTTTCTTTCAGTTACTGAAGAACTTTCCTTGGCTCTGCCTGATACAACATGGATGGTCAGCATTTATAACCTCTTATTATACAGAATAAAAAAAAAATGGTGGCTGTTTGGAAAGGCTTGTTTCATTGGTGAATAGGCTTTTATGTGTAATGTTTCTCCAGCTTTGGAGGGGTTACAGCATGTCTTTTTTTGGAAGGAATTTGGCATAGCATGTTTTCAACTCGGTTGTATGGCCTAGTTTATTATGCACAGTTTGCTTGTGTGTGTGTGTGTGTGTGTGCGTGCGTGCGTGCGTGCGTGCGTGTGTGTCAGAGAAGAGCTTTGATGCAGCATGTAGGACAGCAAAAACAGCAATGATGCTTGAAGCCTGATAGGATGAGTTTCAGAAGGAAGACCAACCAAATTTCTCCAAGAGACGTGTCTTTTCAGGTGTTAAGTTTATAAAAGAGAGAGAGGAAGGGAAAAAAAGATGTCTAAACCAATAGAGTCGTCGCTATATGTACAGAATTAGGTCAGCGTTTTCTCCTCCACATCTTCCCTGCCCCTCCTCCCGTTCCCTTGTTGCTTCTTCCTCGTGCTCGTCTTGATTATAAATTCTCTTTTACTTCTGTGTAATACAAGCAGCTGGTAGAGAGCTAGGACCAGAATTCAGCTCTCTTCAATCTCACTGCCTTATGTTGGCAGCATCGACATCTTTGTAGAAAGAGAGCAAGGAGACAATAAAGAAGGTATAAAAGATGTGACACTGGACATATTATCATATAATGGCGTTGACGTATGATTCGACAATGATACAAAGCTTGCGAAAAAACGTGTGTTCATCATCCTATATTGCACATTATTCACCTTCCTAATATTATTGTAGGCAAAATTCCAAACTTATGCGATATACATTTGTATGCTGGTGTTGTATTCTTAATGTGCAGCCAATCCCTTCAATGAACTTTGACAATTTTAGGTAGGTTATTTATTTTGTAATAGAGGAAGCATGGACACAAATAAAATAGTATCTTTTTTAAGACACATTTTTCATTTTGTCATTGCATTGAAATGCCTTAATTGTGTTTGGACGTCTTGACAGTTGTGCATGTAGTTGCATTGTAATCGTGCTTATTCGGCACAAAATGCTTCAAACTCCTGCATTTACCCCAAAAAAGCTGTGAGATTGTTAATGTCCAATCACCTTTATTCTGCATTAAAAGCTTAAAAAAAAAAATCCAAACCAGTTTATGGACATGTGTATCTAAGGAAGTGCAGCGAGCCAGTCACATAGCAAGCTTTAAGATTCTGAAGAATGTGGCCGGAAAAGTGTACATATGATATCACATGCGCAAACCACAAAGGTATACATTTCACAACTGGGATTGTGAAAAGAATTTACCTGTAACACTTCGATACAGCTGAGGTTCATATAATCGACATCTTAGATGCTTAGATGTCATCGATTGATTTCACACACAGTGAGATGCTGGTCTTTGGTGTGTTTGATGGCAGTAAAGCACCAATTACAGCCATTGCTGCAGCTTCAGCTTGATCCGATAGAATTAGTAAGTCTAAATTGCAAGTGCAATGCATTAGTCCTTCTAAGAGGCACATCAACATATACATTTACATTTACAGCATTTAGCATTAGCCCTTATCCAGAGTGACGTACAAAAGTGCTTCGAGTCTCTATCAATGAATAAATCAACACTGGTTTGCTAGATTATTGTTAGGCTGGTAGAACAAGCGGAAGCCGAAGTTCGACAGAACGGAGGTGCTTTAATGAAATACGGGAAAGCAGATAAACCCAACTAGCTGTAAACAGGGGAACGCAGAATAAACACCAACAAAGAGTAGTTCATGAGATAAATCCACAGAGTAGTTCACAGAGTAGCACATCCACAGGGTAAATCCACAACGAGAGAAATCCATAGAAATGGTAGTCAGTAAGGTCCTGAGATGTTCACCAGACTAAACGGTAGGATGAGGAGCTGCTAGGAGGAATGTGTGGTTCTAGTGAAGGTGTGGCTGGCGGATCCCTGACGATTATAAACTAAAGATACTATCATCCTAAAACTATTTTGAGAGGAATTATAGCACACATATAATATGAGCAAAAAAAAACAAACAGGGAAAAGGTGCTAGTTTAAGTGTTTCAGGAAGAGGTAGGGTTAGGGTTTGGGTCAGATATGTAGGTATCTGTGGTGAATAATGTGCAATATATAATGATGAAAACATTGTGTTTAGTTGAGTCAGTCAATTTGTATTTTGTTGTATTTATAACTCTGTATTCCTTACAAAATCTCAATTACATTGTCTAAATATTGTATCTTGTTACAGAAAGAGATGAGCAACAATGCATAGATCAATATGGACTGGAAGCATATAATACGAATGATTCTAAAGACATGAAGATACTGTTTGCCTCTTTGTGGATTGAGAATCTCTTGAAGTAAAAATTGATGTAATCCCAGAAACATTAGGATGGATCACCAACTGCTTGCCTCCGGATAAACCCAAACTTGAACAATTTGAATGGCAAAGGACAGCCACAGAGTAATCCTTAAGAGTCCTCATATAAGTTGCTCTGATCCCTGGGACCCACCATTTAATCTAGTCCTGAGGGATGGTGTCTGAAGCTAACCATATGGTGACCAGGACTCCCACAATTCCCAATCAGACTCATCTTGTGGGCTCATGACCTGCAATGTCTTAAATTAACCTATGCAGCAATCTTTAAAAAAAAGGGGGGATTAGGGGTCTCCTACCTTGGAAGACCTTGGAAGGGAACAGGCCTCAGGCTGGTCTGGGGATGTTCACAGGGTGAGATCCAGCAGGTAGCAGGTTGCAAGCTATCTCCCTTTTGTTCCTCGGGTAAGCAAAACTTCAGAGATACTTGAAGATGCGTGAGAAGGGAAAATGGCATTCGGTATCAAAATCCAAATGGTAAAATGTTATTAAACGTCTGTGCAGCTACATAACAGTGTGCAATTACAATACAAGGTTGCTAGTAAGTGTATTTAGTTCCAGAGCGCCTTTGTCCAGAAATCAGTGGTTTGTCTGTGGTTATTTAATGATACGAACTTCAGACTTGAAGTCATATGTTTGAGACTCTCAGGTAAAGAGAGGGGCAATGCTTGTCAACTGATAACCAGATAACTGTGCTTTGAATTTGTTGCATAGCGTATAAGGTAGATTTACAGGTAAACCCAGGAGACATTTCTTGGTAGTATCTTGACCATAGCGTCAATGAGGGACAAAAGGACATGGAGTCTCAACAAGCCATGTTCAAGTGGTCAATTGTAGAGGCTGGAAGGCTGCTCTAGTTGTAGAATTGTGTCAGGTGTGTCACAATGGACATAATAATATATCGCAGTTGCTTTGGAATATCTGGGGAATCTCCAAAGATGAGTGGAAGCCTAGGGAAAGAATTGAATAGACTAAACCTCTCAGCCTGTTGCAACAAAAAAAACCCACACTGTTCATAACTTCCTCCTTGGCCTTGGTTGATGTATGAAGCCATGACAGCATCCTTTACCATTATGTGCAAAGCTTGCTCAAATAAAACAGATTTATAGACCTGTATCGAGAAGAGATAAGGAAAGAAAACAAAGTCGTTTTAAACTGTGCATCCGTGCAGCACTGAGTGGAAGAGAAGAGGACACAGACAACTGGGATGATCATTAGTGTTTAAGATGGCGGCATGTCTGAGGTCCATCTATGATTTATGAATACTGGCACAGCTGAGTGTGGTTCTGAGTGATCTGTCATCTCCCACTTCTTTCTCTCTCCTTCACTCACTACCTCTCGGTTTCTTATTCACCCTCTCTCTTTCGGCCTATCAGGCCTGAAAGCTGGCCTGAAATGCACTGAAGTCTAATCTTTGCTTTCAGCCAGGAGACACACTGTGTGGCTTCATAAACCGTGGCCATTCTGCTTTCATTCAGTTGTTGTATTCTGCCCCTGTTATTAGTAAAAAATTACATTTTAGTTCTATATATTCAGATTTTCCACCAGATGCAAATAGTGCAGCACATTTGTCAATAGAATATGTGAACATTAAGACCAATTGCAGAAGGGCATAATCCATGGTTAGGTACGCGTTACATGATTTTAATGCAGCCATGACACAGCACCCCTGCAGCACAGAAGGTTAGGGGGCCTTGCTGAAGGGCCCAAGAGAGGCAGCTTGGCAATACTGGGGTTGAACCCCAGACATTCCAACCAGCAACTTAAAACCACTGATTTACCACTTTCCCCATATCAAAATGAGCTGCCACTTCCCCCCAGGTAATATGATTTGTGTAATATTGATAAATATTATCCTCTAATGATGCTACATTGTGCATTTGAACTTCAGAGATATCGAATTCAATGTTTTAGAGCTAAAATCCCTTAGAGGTTTGAAACTGAGCTTTTGCTCCTTTTGGTTTCACTTGCAGCGCCCCACCTGGCTACTATGTAAACACCAGGCTTACTGGAAATCCCCTGGGGGCTATGCTTGAAGTGTAAGAGTGAGTATGTTAAATTTGGGAAATTTTCCATTTAAAACAATACATTATCTCTGTTCACATCTCACAAAGAGCTCAGAGGAAAATAGGACAGGACTTGTTATGAAAAACTTACAGCAATTTACAACATGGACAACTGAGTGCTTGCATTATGGCCGGCTGATTGATAGCACAACAGCACCGTTGTTGTAAAATCCATTCTGAACATGTGGTCAGTATCAAAATATCTAGTTATGATTTAAAAATTACTTTTATGACTGTTATCATGGCACTTTCTTTACTCCAGAAGCTCCACAGGTGAAAAAAACAAACTTGTTTCTCTAGTGGCAAAGTGATCTGTCCTTCTGTGTATCAATCCTGGAGTAACCTCTTGCTCTGGATCTAAACTCAATTCATTAGCAGATTATCAAGCCACTTACTGAGGATAAAGACATGAAATGGAATTTCACATGATTTATTCCTGAGCACAGAGAATATTTTGGAAGGGATACAATTCATATGCCTTTAATTGGCATGTACAAATATGGAGAAATGTCTAGATGCTACAATGATAGCAATGGTGAAAGAGGTATGAGATTTAGGGGGTAGAAGGGGTAAAACTGAATTAATTATTAGGGGGGGCAAAAAACACTTGTTGTCAAAATAATTCCGACAAATGAATGATACATGTTCTTACTATCCAGAAATGTGTTAACAAGATATTTTTTTTTTTATTTCTGGTGTATTTTCTCACTACACAAAATAGATTGCATTGTTTCATTCTTTCATCCAAGTAGAAATTCACTTCTACTTCCATTCCATTTAAAAAGTATTTTTATTTATTTCTATGTTTTGTCTTATTTTCCTTCCCTCTGGTATTAACAGTATGCCCCAAATAATGAGATTTGGCAAAGTTGCATAGTGAGTGGTAACATGAATCAGACTTGACCCCTCACGAGAACACAAGGTCATCGGCTTGTCATTCCTCCCCCGGTTGCTCAGCATTTACAGACATGGCCGATTCTGATTGGCCGAATTCTGAATGAACAAAGCATTCACAATACCTGATTGAAAGGGTGCAGCCCAGTTTGGGTTTCCTCTATTGTGATTTAGGTTGTGGGGGAATTTAGAAAGGTCTGGGATGCTTTTGTTTGAAAAAAAAAAAAACCTTAATCACCACAACTGAGCAAAAATCCGATCCCGATTAGTACCATGACATCTTTATTGAGGAGACTAATTTGTTCATTTTTTTAAAAAAGAAAATGGTTAATGTTCATGTGTGTGACCTTGTAAAGCAGAATTATAAAACTTTTGTATCAAAAAAAAGGAAAGGGTTGAACCACTTCAATTCCCCAGAAACAATTACAATGTTTTATATTGAATCTTATGAAAACAATATATTTTTGGTTTGGGAAACAATGTCACAGGGGGTGAATTTTATTTTTTATTTTTTTTGTAATATTAAAAACAGATTTTTCTGAGAATCAAAACATGCAGTTATCCTAAGTGTGATTTCTCTTTTAATAAAGAAAGAAGGGACTCCAACAGGACCTAAAAAATGCAAGCATTTGTGTTTGGCTGAGTACAACAATTAATTGTGTTTCAATGATTCAACTATATTATCACTACATTTAAGTGCCATGGGGACAATTGTGGGTCTAATTTAAGAATTTTTTCTGTGTATGTTTTATTTTCTCTAGAAATGTTGCAACCCAGTAACACTGCACATGCTTTCCCACATATCATACACAAATACAATTTTGGTTGTAGCTCAAATTATAGGTGTGGGTAAATATGTGTGTGTGTGTATGTGAGACTGTCCCAGCTGTTGGGTCATTACTCATCCCCTCCCCCATTCCCTACCACACAAACACCCTTCCCATTGTTCACCCCAAACACAGAGACTAGTATTATTGACTCAGCATTGCACATATTGACCACAGCCTGGCCAGGTCCCAAGATTGCCATCACTAACGCACTACTCTATCACTACACAATGTCCTACTGCCTTCTCGCATGCTGCACACATTTGAATTGGCATTCTATACACACACTCTCTCTCTCTCTCTCTCTCTCTCTCTCTCTCTCTCTCTCTCTATTTCTTTCTCTCTCTCTGATGCTAGATCCCTCGCGTTTTTTTTTAGAGTACACACTCGACACCAACTGGCACCAAATGGAGGGGGGAAGGGTGACATGCTTAAGGGTTAGATGAGAAAGATGATGAAGAAGTTAGGGGTGTGAGGTATGGGGGGTTAGAGAGAAAAAAATTAACCAGAAACAATGGGTTGATTTATTTTTTTTTTTTTTAATGGAAGAAGCAAAAAAATTGATTTATTTAATAAATGGAAAAGCAAGAAAGAGAGAAACTGAGAGAAAGGAGGGTTGGGCTGATAGATGAGTTTGTAGTAGCCACACTGGGAGCAGGAGATCGTGACTAATTAGGGAGTCTGACAAAAGGCCTTGCATCTCTCTGTTACATACGGGGGGTGGGGGGGGGGGATTGCTAGGGTGGGTTAATCTTTCAGGGATCTTAACTGGAGTGGTTTAAGTGATTGCAGGTATTTCTTTTTCAATTCCACTCAAGACGGATGCTCATAAGATTGATTTTGCAATATTACTCTACTAGCATGTGAAGGACGGTTTCGGTTAGAATGAACTGAATAGTATTGCCCACCCCGGCATTCCTGCCTTGGGCTGTGTCCACTCGCGTACTTCTGCTCATTCTCATCATTGTTGAGGAATTCCAGAAATTCCGAGACTCTGGCGATGTAATTATGGCATGTTTAGGACACATAAGTCTTCATACAGACTCTGCAGGCTTGTACAGCTCTATTAGTTCTGTAAACACCAATCCAGAGCAGGGAGAGAACAAAAAAAGAGACGACGAGATATGTAAATGTGTGTGGTCTCATTTTCCTTGCTGCAAATTTGGTTCGTTGCTATTTTGAATACGCGCCTTTCAGCACAATCAGTGCTACAGGTCTTTAAGTATAAAACACATATGGTGCATAAAACACAATGGTGCATTAGGATGAGAAAGAATCTTTTTTTTGTTTTTTCCATTGACTGTAGGAATTGTTTTTGGATCCAGATGAGTTAGTTTGAGTGGTTTAGAAATTGCTCATTTTGGATTTCCATGCAAAACAGTTTCTAACATAGAATGTTGGAAAAACATTGAGTATTTCTATGGATGGAAAGGCTACATTGATAAGAAGGGTCAGAGAAAAAATGGTGAGACATTTACTGGCATTTGGCAGACGCCCTTATTCAGAGCGACTTACATTTTAATTAATTCATACAACTGAGCAGCTATGGGGTTAAGGGCCTTGATCAGGACCCCAGAAGTGGCACCTTGGTTTGGATAAGATTTTAACTCATGACCTACAGATCCAAAGTCTAATGCCGTAAACATCAAACTACCACCTCCCCAATGAGACACTATAAATTTCTTTTTTTCAAAATATAATTTTAATAGAGGGTAAAGGTGCTATTTACTTGTCACATGTACATTACAGCATAGTGAAATTCTTTCTTTGCATATCCTGGCAATGTTAGGAAGCTGGGGTTAGCCATGATACCATGCCTCTAGAGCACAGAGGAGTAAGGGCCTTGTACAAGGGCCCAAAAAAATCCAGCTTGCCTTCCCTGGACTTCGGATCAGAACCCCAAAGACTTAACCATACAAGTCATCGGGTGTATAAAATGTATGCGAATCATGTTGTGCTGTTATCATCATAACTGAAGAGAGTGAAGATCCCGACAGCTACTGCACCTCATTCACATCAAAGCTGGCAGCTTCACAAAGCCTGGCTTGTTTAAGGCCAACTAAAGACCCTGCATGCTGAATTGTAACCCCCTCACCACCACCACCACATCCCTTAGAAAGAGTTTTAATGACTGTTATACAATGTGTACTATTGTTCCAGATACACATTCTCACTGTCATGGAACTGCTAGATCTATATGCTTTACTAAGCTGCCATTAGAATTAAGCGTTTAACTGCAACACATGAAAAAAAGGGTCAAGTTGACATCAACAGATGCGCTCAAGTAATTAAACTGAGTTATGTCATGACACATTGTCTGGGTACAAGACTAAGCATCTCTAATGAGCCAGTGGCGTTTCTTCTCACACCCCTAGTTCCAGATTGGATTTATCGAGGCTGTATCGATATGCGGTCACTTTGAAGACGTGTTTGCCTCCCCCAAATAGATGTCAATGGCACGATTGTGATAATAATAGAGTCGTGTTGTGACAGTCTCCTGCAGCTCTGCTTCTTTCGGAACCAGCTACTTCCTGTTCACTTAGTATTACAAAGTTAGCCAAGAAAAAAGGAAGCATATGGATGTGATGACAGCTTTTTCAATCACAACATACGCATACTTGGCACCTATGCAAATACAGGGTGAAGTGTGGCAGAGCTGGTATTATTAAAAAAGGGGGGAAAAATCACATTCCCGGATGTGCTACGAGGGACTACGAACAGATTTTTGGATGACCTAGTTTGGCTGCGGTTCACATTTGGAGGGGGGTGGAGGGTATGGCGGGGCTAGGTGACGGCGCGTTCACCTCCACAAAAGAGGGGATAATGGCCCGTTCCCGCCCCTCTGCCACTCGGCTGAGGTCCTTAAAGCGGCCCAGAAGAAGCATATAATGAGAGTGATCAGTAGTGGTGCTCACCACGGGGCTGAATAACTCTGCTGTGGAATTCTGCATATCAGAAGGGGGGGTGGGGACAGAGAGAGGCTGTGCCAGTAGAAAAGCCATTCTCATGACTGAAAGTAAAAAAAAAGGTAGAAAGAAGCAAAGACTGTGTGATAGGATCGCTTAGATGTATTGATCAAGGCAGGCTAAAAAGGTTCCATTGCTTTTTCTCTTGGCGAGAGATCCGCCTCCAGCCCTCCCCTTACTCTGCAGACGAGTTCTTCCACACACACACTCACACAATCGCTCGTGAACGGAAAGGTTAGAGCTCCGTCCATTCACTATTAATTAGATTTAGACTCTGTCGACTAAAAGGCGAGCTTATCTTTCTCCCCAGGAAACCCATGGCTTGTTTGCTCTGGCATAGTTTCTCTTTATCACACCAGGAGTCCAGCTCCATCGTTTGCACGGCATTGTTGTCTCAGCGGCGCCCCTCCATTTTGTCACTTTGTGCTCTTTGTGGACAGTGCGTAATCTGCATACAGACTAAGAGCTGTTCGTGATGAGCTGTATCGCACCACTGTGCTGCTGTTGTTGTTTGTTTCTGCCAGACGTCTCCGTCTGCACTGGCTGTCCGCATCATAATCAGCGCAACAGAGTGTTATTATACGCAAGAAATGAACAAATAATGTGTTCCGAATGAATACAAATGTAGATAGGAACATGAATTGAACAATTATTTATTTTAGAATTATGCTTTCCCAGATACACTCACTGTGCATCTGGTTGAGAATAGAGGAATGCATTGGGTCTGGGGTTCTATGGGGTGTAAATAGACACAGAAATCATTACATTATGGGGGAAAATAATTATTAAGGCGAATGCATTGATTCATCCTTAGTCCCTGCCTGGTCAGTGCTGCATTAGTTTGAATAACTAAATCACAGTTGTTCGTTTATATGTTAGGAAAGTGGGTTACATGGCAGATGAGAAGAAAAACTACACAAAGATTTTTTTTTCAGTACATGACATGCTCAATTTGGGTTTACACCGAAATACAGAAATGAACATTTCGAAGAATGAACATGTAGATATAATTAACATCAGTGTGTTGCATCACTATAGCCAAAAAAACGGTGTGTGTGCGTGTGTGAGTGCATTAGAAAAAGCAGGAGGAACAGTTCACTAGGGCAAAACAGGCCCAGTGGCAGTGCAGCTACAGCATTAGTGGGTCAGTGTCCCATCATCCCATTTATCAGCATTATTGTCCACTCCCTTCCATTTCTCTCTGTCTGCCTCTCTGTCTACCTCTCTTTCTCTCTATATATCTTTATGTACTATGATACTTCATCTAAGACTCACTAAGCCTAATGCACACCCAGTGATAATATAAAGGTATATTATTTATATTTTTTTATCTACTAGTAGCAAAGTAAATCTCTACTTCATAGATACAACAGTATACAGTGTTATGTACTCTAAGCATGGTCTTCATGAAATAAGGGTACAGATGTTTAACACCCTTGGGGTTCCCTGGTGGTCTAGTGGTTAGGATGCGGCGCTCTCAACGCTGCGGTCAGGGAACCAACCCCAGCCATTAGGGTTGCACAAGCCTTAGTGCCGGCCCCAAGCCCGGATAAATGGGGAGGGTTGCGTTAGGAAGGACATCCAGCGTAAAAACATGTGCCAAATCAAACATGCGGATGGTCCGCTGTGGCGACCCCTAACGGGAGAAGCCGAAAGAAAGTTTTATGTTTAATTTCCCTTGAGTTTAACTATTGCACTAACAAGAATTTAATATACTATCTGGGGAAAAAAATTGGGGACACCTTGCCGTAAGATTCATAAGTGCTTTTTGAGCATCCCATTTCACATTTGGACCCCATTTTTTGTTAAAATATTGTCCACACTTCCAGGAAGATGTTCCACTAGATTTTGGCGAGTGCTTATGGAAAATTGTGTATATTCAGCCACAAGGGTGTTAGTAAAGTCAGGGGTGCAGGCAGCGCTAGATCTTCAAGGAGCTCGCTTTGTGCACAGGGGCATTGCCATGCTGGAACAGGTTTGGGTTTCCAAGTTCACGTGAATGCAAAATTTTATTATAGCGCATCTAAAGACGTACTTTACAACGGTGTGCCTCCGGCTTTTTGGTAACACTAGAACCACATGTAGCAGGAAAGGTCAGGTGACCCAATACTTTTTGCAATATAGTGTATGTACAAGTATCTGACATGTATTTCTATAGCTGTGAAATCCAATCATGAACAAAAAACATGGTTGTTTGTTTTACCAGCAGCTCAAACAGAAACATTGACTTTCTTCTAATTCTCAGCTTCACATTAATATTCTGGCAGCAAAATGTTATTATTCCTAATAAGCACTAATGCGCAGTGTTGGAGCGCCAATGTAAATCGATGTCTATTTTGGAAGGACACTGCACTGCCAGTGCTTTGTAACAGTTCATAGTAAAACTGTAACTTACAGTATTTTAACACAAATTAGCCAATCTGAATCAGGGAACAATTTTTTGTAGTGCTGTAATGTAAGAGATAAAATAATTGAACTGTTTTAAGGACACTAGACAGCCACAATATAAATGGATGGGAAAAAAAAGTTATACAATGAATTAAATAAAGCAACACGTTGGCACATTTCTGTGGTGTAGACAATGGGGAATAAAAGAAATTGGGACATTCGGTGACTGGAAATAAATACTTCAGCTTGGTAAGAGAAACTCACATAAATACACACCCGGCTGCTGTCGATTATCTTCCTATAACAGCATTTTGCATTCTGTTTGGTAATCAATACACTTTTGCTATCGTGTCTAGTTACTATGGTACCAGGATTGTTAATCTTTTCGCCATCAACATTGTTCTTACATTACCTGTTCTTTTGGGGGAAAAAAAACTAGGACAAGACATAATATAATAACCTTTCTTGGCTCAGGCATGATTTATTGTGCCTACACACTAGATAGCAGAAGTTCATTAACCTGCAGTGTTGAGATACAGAATGTAGCTTTATCAGGGTAAGATGTTTGCCATTTCATTTCTAGATGAGAATGTCTTTCCTAAGATGGTTCTCGGTTCCTCGTGCGGCGGCGAGCGAGTGTGTGCGCGCCTGTGTTTCTGCCTGTGTGTGTATGCATGTGAAGAAGCTGTGCTGCCCACGCTGGTGGTAAAAATAATCGCTTCTCTTTTCATTCTTTCATACATGTGAGCATGTTAACCACATCTTCTCTTCCAAATGCCATACTAGCTAAAGGGCAGGAAGGGAAATAAATAAATAAATAACGTAGATGGAGTGGGTACTGAGAATACTGAAAGAAAGTACCAATATATTGATCAGTTCATTGCGCAATATGTTGTATTGTTCTCTTCAGTTGGCTGTGGTTTCCATTATTTCCTCTCTTCACCATACGCATGAAGAACTGGCTACATTTGTGTGAACTTCTCACGTGATTTGAAAAAGAATGGAGAAAAGAAATATCTCTTCGCAATCGCCAGACAGCCCGCGTGGCCGTCGTAATCGAATTCACAATGCTGCTCTCTCTTCATTGTAGTCAACAAACCATTTTTATGATTTGTGAGATCGCTCGGTAACAGGCTGCACAGTGTTTAGCGAAGAGAGATGGCATGAGGGCCATTGAGTGGCTTGTTAGCGGTCAGGAGAGTAAAGGTTAGGCATGGAATCCAGAAATGAAATAAATCTGCAACTTTTGTTTTGTTGCCAGGCAAACAGCTCAATTACTTAGGCATACTTGATTCCTGATGATGATTCTTCCGTAGGAATACACACAATCCATTTTTGACACTTTATATTCTACATTATGGTATAATACTATGATTAAATTACCAAAATGATTAAACCTTCGGTATAAAAATGTTGTTTCTTCACGAATATAAGGTAAAGTTCCATTGGATTGCTATTGCTTTCATAAGATTTCTAGTATGTGTAATGCACATAGTGATTAACATGAGACATATGCTAATAGAGGCCCATTGGGGCAGGAGCCATGCATAAATCGGATTGACTGTGGAAAAGCAAAGGCAATGTGTAAGTGCAAAAAGTGTGTCTATGATATACAAAACCATTTATATTCTCAGATACACTATAGTGTATTGTGATGCCGGACATTTCCAGCCATACATGTTTCCTCCCTGATTGTAATTGTTACCACAAAGTCAGAAACACACAATCCTAGAATTTCTTCAGATACGTTAGCATTTCCTTCATTTGAAGAGAACCAAACCTGTTCCAGGATGACAAGGCCCTTAAGGGAACTACATTGAGAGATGGTCTATGAAGACCTTGATTGGCCTGCTATAGAGGTTTGACCTCAAGCCTACAGAATGCTGAATTGGAATGCTGACTGCATCCCAGTCCTTCTCACACTACACGGGCACCTAACTTTCCTACCACCCCTGTGGATAAACTTCAAACAATGTCCCAGAAGTGTGGAGGTTATTAAAAAGTCAGATGGGAATTCTTATAGTCAAATAAGAATCTTATGGTCGGGTGTCCACAAACTTTTGGCTAGTATATATAATGTACGTTTGCAGTAGTAAACTCAATGGTGTAAATGAATGAAGATAGTCATTAAAGAGCATAATTAGAGTACAACACACTACTGTTTGTACCTTTGAGGCAGAGATCTTCATTGTACCTTGTGGATTAAAAATATACCTTTACACTATTACTGGGTGTGCACTATTTTTAGTAAATACAGCATAGTACATAAAGCACAAAGAAATCTTATAGTGTCCGCAAACTTGTTTATAAAACATAATGTACATCGGGGAAATACGGAATAGGGATTATGGATTCATTGGGAAGAAATGCACGCACACCGTCGTGACCTTTTATAGTTTTTTTAGCTAGTTTCAGGTCAGTTTTTTTATTTCGAGTGTGTGATTGTAGTGTGGTTAGACAATAGCACGTCAATGGGGAATACCCTAATATGTAACCAACTCCAATATGAAAAATTTCACAAAATAATAGCTTTGACGGCTTCTGGACCTCATTTTTGTCTGAAGCAATGTCAATAGTAATTTTGTTCTTCCCACATTAAAATATTTGGTGAAAAAGGGGGATTTCCGTAACAAATAGACACTCATTTTCCTATCTTTATAGTAATGGTTTATGGCATTGCTGCTTCAATTGCTTTGACATTCCTGATGGGATTTCCCCCTTGAAATGCAGCAGAACGAGTGAGTGACAAAGTGAAAGCAAAAGTCAATGACACGCTTTAATGATGTGAGCAAACAGTTTCGGGATTTCCAGTAAAAATCCTTTTACTGAGAAAAAGAAAACACCTCACAACCCTGACACGGGTCTTAGGTTACTGGTAAACAGAAGCAGCTCTTGTTTAAGCATTTATGGGTGACGTTGTCATGCCAAGCTCCGCTGGGGATTGCAGGTGAATTCCAAAGCAAAGGTCATTATTGTACTGTAGTAATGCATGGAAAAACACTGGCTGATTAGAAGAAAATGGGCATGCTAACTAAAAAAAAAAAAACCTAGTGCTTGGAGTGCTTAAGAGCATAGTACTTCCTTGAAAGTGTACCTGAGAAAAATGGATGATATTTTTTCAGAAACAGAGCAGGGGAGCAACGAGCGGGTCAGAACGCTTTCACCCCCCATGGCATGGCAGTTGGAATCACAATGAACATGCTGGAGGAATAGTAAAGGTACCTGGCCTTTGACATCTTGACCTCGCAGCAGATCAGCACTAATGTTCAAAGTGAAAGTCAGGATCCTGTGTTTTTGTTCTCTGGCTATCTTGAACATCTGTCTCATAGTCCTCTATGCCATATGCTCATGTTGTTGGAACTCATGCTAAGGTTTGAAACTTTGGAAGCCTTGACCTGGAATAATAAGAAAATGTTTTTCTATAAAAGGAGAAATTAAAGAAAGAAAGAAAACCCACATTATAACTAAATTCTGGTGTTTTTCTTACTTAGCCTTTATCCTCTTTGGAGTGCATGGTTTGTACACTGAAAAGGCACAAATGTTTATTGGAAACATTTCTCTTGGAAGCTTGGTGATAGTTGTTTACTGTTTCAAGCTGTTTCCAAAAGAAATAAAAAAATCTTGGTCCTTTCCTCAGTATGAGGAAGCATGACGGAATTTCCCTTCACGGTAATTACACGTGTGTGGGAGATAAAAAAAAAAAAAAGAAAAATCACCTGCAAACAAAAATCTGCGCAACAGAATAATGTTGGATTTATGGTCAATTTTGGGCAATGGAGCCATTTCTATATTGTGTTAGAGACACTGTATTTCTGTAAGGTAACAACAGATATACCCCATGAGAGAAGTTCTACGTATGCCTAATGATCAACTCTGGTCACGGTGTAAGTCTGAACAAGTCTTGTTTCAAATAATGTCATTTGATGCAACCGCTGATTAATCTTAGTATTTTGACCATTCGAATTAGGCTATGTTTAAGTGGTGCAACCATTCATCCATATATCCATCAATGTAATGCCAATGTTTTCTCTCACTCATCTTTCTCACTCTCTCCAGCTCCCTTTCCCCTGAGCCTCCCCTCACCCCAGCTTGTGATGCTCATCAGTTGGCTTTCTGAAGAGAGAACAATGGGTCCTTTTCAGGATATAAATCTCACTCTGTGTTCAGGCATGAAATCTGGGCAGGCAAACAAAAAGAACCATTGACTCTCATAGGGAGGAAAAAAAAGCGAGAGATAAGATGCCCCACGTTGAACATCGCTGAAACCGGTTCACTGCCTCAGGGTTGTAGTGAGAGATGAGGGCAAACATGTGAGATGCTGTAAAGAGTTTAATAAATCTTAGATATCAGAAAAAAGTAAGTGGAGTCACTGACTTGGCCTTTTGTTTGTCCTGAACTCACACGCTTCATGAAATCTGGAGAAAAATTGGTACTTCCCTTACGCAAAGTTTAAGAGTTTAAGGTTGAAAAGTTCCCTGTTAAGTAAGAGCTGACTTCACACACACACACACACACACACACACACTGAACAATGTTTTTCTTACTATACTTCCTCTGACACAATTCATACTAGGATACTTCAAAATCTACTCCTTCTCTGTGTGTGTGTGTGTGTGTGTGTGTGTGTGTGTGTGTGTGTGTGTGT
>JAAIIK010000100.1:2115251-2133265 GCA_014706435.1 Silurus glanis
ATGAGGGATTATGACAGTTTATATGCTAAACAAACTCCAAAACATCTGTTTTACCTTGACTCACTGAAACCCAGTAATGATGAAAAGTAAATAAAAACAGAATGCAATGATTTGTAAATCTCATAAACCTATATTTCATTCACAAATGAACATCAACACATATGAAAGTTTAATCATGTTTAAACTGAGGAAATGTACCATTTTAAGAATTTTTTTTTTAATTTAGAATATTATGGCTGCAACACATCTAACAAAAGTCTGAAAAAAGTAATTGTTATTAAAATTAAACAGTTCGAGGAACTAATGAAGATAATGATTGGGTATAAATATATATATATATATATATATATATATATATATATATATATATATATATATATATATATATATATATATATATATATGTTATATAAAGTGTATTTTAGAGAGGAAGAGTCTTTCAGAAGTAAAGGTGGGCAGAGCTTCACTAATCTGTGAAAGACAAATTGTTTTTCTACAACAATTTTAGAATAATGTTTCTCAACATAAAACAGTTGAATCATTTACAGTGCATAATATCATCAAAAGTTTCAAAGCATCTACTATGTGAGCCACAAATGCAGGTTAAATCTCACAAAGAAGAAGGCATGTGTGAACATGATCCAGAAATGCCACCGTGCTCTCTGGGCCAAAGCTCATTCACAATGTACTGAGGCAAAGTTCTGTGGTCAAACGAATTAAAATGTATTTTCTTTTTTGGAAACCATGGACACCATGTCCTCCAGACTAAAGAGGAGAGGGACCATCTGGCATGTTATCGTCCTCAGTTTAAAAATCCGCATCTCTGGAAGTATGGGAGTGCATTAATGCCTCTGGAATATGAAACTTGCACATTTGTAAAGTCTCCGTCTATATATATATATATATATATATATATATATATATATAAAGGTTTTAGAGCAACAAATGCTTCCACCCAGAAAAGTCTTTTAGAAAAAAACATTGCATATTTGAGCAGGACAATTCTAACTGCTTACTGCATCTATTACAATAGCATGACTTTTGTCTTATAATAGTATTAGAAGAGTTCACCATTTAAAAACCTTTGGCGCAATATGAAACAAAAAAATACAACAAAGGACACCCAGAACTGTTCAGCAGGTACAATCCTGAATTAGACACATATATATACTTTCCTCTTCCAACACTTCAGCAACATTTCTTCCCAGATGTTTTTGTTTTGCATAGCATCCCATACTTTTTGGAATTAGGGTTGTATGTATTTGTAGCACAGTTGCTTAGTTTGTGTGCTTGGTATGTAGGTGTACCTCACTTTGGCAGTAAAAGAGAAATAAACATGGTCAGCTGTCAAAATTGTTCATCCATTATAGGAAGTGGTAGCTCAGTGGTTAAAGCCCAATGGTTTTTGCTCAGATTAAATCCCAGCACCTACTATTGTTAGACCCTTAAGAAAGGCACTTAACCATCAGCTGTACAGATAATTATAAGTTACTGTTGGATAAGGGTGTCTACCAAAATATAAAATCAAAATCAAAATAAACCACAAATCATATAACTGCTTTTCAAACTTATTTTGCTGCATTTCCCTTGTACACGCATGCATTATTCCTTACTTATTCCTATTTATTGTGTTTGATATAGCTACAAGTCAAGTCAAGTCAAGTTTATTTGTATAGCGCTTTTCACAACAGACATTGTCTCAAAGCAGCTTTACAAAAAACATGTCGGTATAACTCAAATTAATCAAGTATTTCATTCATGTGTTGCTAATATTTGGCAGTGTTTGTCCTAATTGAGTACACCCCTCACATTTTAGCAAACATTTTTAGTATATCTCCTCAAGGGACAATACTATAGAAATGAAACAAGAGCATGAATTACTAGAACCATGTCCTGTAGTCTGATGAGACTAAGATAAACTCAGTTGGTGTCCAGCATATGTGGTGATGCACTGGTGAGGAGCACCAAGAGAATTGTGTCTTGCCTACAGCATGGTGGTGGTAGCATCATGGTCTGGGGCTGCATAAGCGCTGCTGGTACTGGGGAGCTGCAGTTCATTGAGGGAAACATGGATTTCAACATGTACTGTGACATTCTGAAGCAGAATGGGCAGAACGGGAGTTTTCCAAAATAATAACAACCCTAAACACACCGCCAAGAGGAACTGACACTTTTGGACACAGTTTTGACATGTTCACTTAGGGTGTACTAACTTTTGTTGCCAGTTATTTGGACAGGCTGTATGTTAAATTATTTTTAGAGGACAGTAAATCTGTACTACTATACAAGCTGCACATTGACTACTGTCAAATATATCTAAGTTTAATTTCTATAGTATTGTCCTTTCAGAAGATACACTAAAATGGTTGCTGAAATGTGAGGGGTGCACTCACTTTTGTTAAATATTGTATATTAGGTGTGTAACGGTACACAAAATTCATGGTTCGGTGCGTATCACGGTTTTTAATTCACGGTTCGGTTCAATTTGGGTACAGTTAGGGTGAAGAAATGCAAAGCGATTCAAACATCAACACTTTACATTTTTTAAACATTTTAAAATCAAATGCCTGCTTGGTTCCAATAAAAAATAAAATGTATAAAAATAAAATAGAATAAATAAAATCAATACGCTTTTTTATTATATTGATTAAATTAAGTAATCGATTAAATAGGCACGAATTAAAATGATTTTATACAATTAAATACATGGAAAAATTGAATTAAATAGTTTACATTTGTTGGACCCTATTTGGGCAATGCAGATGTGTATGTGAATGTGTGCGTGTGTGTGTGTGTGTGTGCGTGTGGGTGTGCATGTGCGTGCACGTGTGTTTGAGTGTGTGCTTGTGTGTGTCACTTGTTGCCCCATTTCTCTTATCTATGTTCAATACATTTAAATTCCAGATATTTCATTACATTAAAACATGTTTCTTCACTACAGTGTGTATCACATCTACCCAACACTTTATCCTGATGTGACTTTCTTTTCTCATTAATTGACCTGTTTATATAAAAGCAATATCACACACGCAGTCCTGCTGTTGTGCTGAATGCTGATACGACTTGTATTACATTTACTTGGCTCACACCATGCTATTATTTAGTATTTCAGCAATCTTTCTTGTGTGTTGATGCTTTAATGTGACAACGCAGTTCACTGTAAAGGGGGGGGGGGGTCTATTTAACATTTATTGAAGGAGTCTCCAGTGTAAGCTCTTTGTAGCGATCAGCACATTTCCCACCATGGCAAACTCTTGGACAGGACACATTGCGTTTATGTTTGGATATTAATTTATTTGTCTCACTGGCTTCATTAGATATGAGAGGCTGAGGATGGAAAGACATTGCTGTTATAAGTGATAGCAAGTTGTCTAATGGGAGTTAAACATCATTAAATGTAACTATAAGCAGTGAAATTGTTAAAATACAGTATGATCAGATGCATCGTTCATTTATCAATTAAGAAAGCATCAGCATAATTATTGATTATTATTTGCTATAAAAGCACACCTTTTATATTTGATTCATTACAAAAAAAACTGCATTACAACTAGAAAACCACATCCTCATTTGTTTCTGGGCAAATTGGGCACCCATTTCTACCCCATTGTTTTGGACAATGGCAATCAATAGAAAGCAAATTATATCATATATAATTATATTGCAGAATATTTTTTTCAAATAACATACGATAGATGATGATTTGGACAATAATAGTATTTTTAAACTGGTTAAACTGGAGAACATTCCCCATAGCACCAGAGAGTTTTGAACTGAAAGTGGCAGAAGTGTAAGGAAACCTAAGGGAGCAGTGTAAGGAGCTGATTGGCTTAGGGGCACGATGTCCCGCCCATAAGGACGAAAAGCTGAACGATGATTGGTGCAAGAGGGTCGGAGTCAGGTTGTAGTTGAAGCGAGCGGCAGGCTTCAGCCTCAGACTGTAACTGGAGCTAAAATGGCGCTGACTTCTCAAGGAACAAAGAAGAAAGTTTGCTATTATTATGACGGTAAGAAACCGGGCACGGTGACTCGGAATCCTATTTCCACGTCCACAGCGATTAAAATAAGCTTTCT
The DNA here is from genome assembly GCA_014706435.1 of Silurus glanis. Taxonomy (NCBI): domain Eukaryota; kingdom Metazoa; phylum Chordata; class Actinopteri; order Siluriformes; family Siluridae; genus Silurus; species Silurus glanis. The sequence goes on from JAAIIK010000100.1 coordinate 2,119,326, forward strand.
TTTCCCCCCTTTTTCCATTTTGCTAGACTTTGGACAAATCGGTTTCCTGTTCTGGCTTGATTGTTAGCTCGGTTTTAGCCGGTTAGCATGATGCGCTTCACGTTAGCTAGCAAAGCTAACAAGCAAGATTCATACTCCGCACTATTAACGACGTCGAATGCAATTGCGGCGTTTGGTTTTAGTTTTAAACACGGTCAAAAAAGAGTATTTCTAGCGTTATTTCCAAAAATTGTGTAATTTTTATTTTGAAACGGCTAATCGCTAGGTCGTGACTAGCATGCTAACACGCCTGCGCGAGAGAATAGGTGGCAAGTTTAGCTTCAAAACCCAGGAAGTTTTCTTACAGGTGACTGAGTTTCTGTAAGAATATTTGCCATGCAGTGTTCAGGTTTTAATTATTGAATACATTTACATATTTTTTTTGTACAAGTTTTTCAGGATTTTGAGGATGTATTGAATTAGGCATCTAGACAGAACAATTACGCGGTAATAATCCGGGATGTGCAGGTTTCTTTCAATGCAAATTTCCCTCCACTTTTTCAGACATTATAAAGTAAAACACTTGTACATTATTTGCATATTATTAACATATTATATATTATTCTACATATTTCTTGTAAACACTCCTAATTTAAACCATCCTTCTAGGTGATGTTGGGAATTATTACTATGGCCAGGGTCATCCCATGAAGCCTCACCGCATCCGCATGACCCACAACCTCCTCCTCAACTATGGGCTCTATAGGAAGATGGAGATCTACGTAAGATCATTTATTGGTAACTCCTCCATATTGAGATCCACTGCGCGTGAAACAAAAAAAAAACCGAGTAGTCAATACTGTGTGTGTTTGTATTTCTCGTTCAACAGAGGCCTCATAAAGCCAACGCTGAAGAGATGACCAAATATCACAGCGACGACTATATCAAGTTCCTCCGCTCCATCCGCCCAGACAACATGTCCGAGTACAGCAAGCAAATGCAGAGATGTGAGTGCACTTTCTAGCCTGAATGCTTTGGAAACGGTGCACACGTTCTCAAAGCACTTTTAAACCATCGAATTATGAAAGTACAAATCCCATACAAACACACACCCACCCAAAAAGTTCAGTTTAACGACCTCAAGTTGAGAATGAACGATAAATCTCCTGACCTCAAGCATTAACAAGAACGCCCTTTTTTTTACCCATTATGGATGTATAATTTGGTTGCTGTAAATCTATATGGTCTGTGTGCATTGCATTCGTTTTTGTTTTTTCTCTCCACAATTGAAAAGCAAAATTGAAGTGTGTTATGATGCCTTCGTTTTGAATTTACGAAGGCAAGAAAAAAATTGAGCAACATTTTTCTTGTTTCTGAAAGGAAAAATGTCAAATGAATTACTTTTAACTATTACTTTTGGTGGAAGTTATAGCCATAATTGTTTTCTTGCCCCCAAGACACAGCTGGATATTAATGCCAACATTAGTGGCATGCCCCTATGCTAGTACTTCCCATCACTATTTGAGTTCAGAGATGAGACTGCTATCTATCTAGTCTTAATGAAGAACTTCACTTTGGCACTGAGGTAGCCAAGCCATGTTGTCTTCGGAAAACAGTGATTAAACTCTCCGAAAAAGCTTTAATGTTCATGAAATTAACCTCGAAATCTGCCTGTCAATCCTCAATACATTTGCTTCAACACATTTCATTTGTATAAATCTCAACAGCCAGTGGATCTATCAACAATAGATTTACCTAACAATAGATTTCTTCATATATGCAGTTTGTTCCATCAACTGCAGATATGCACACAGTTTGATTGTACAGAAAACAAAGGCAAACCTTATGAATCGTGTGGAATGGTGCTGGTAGAATTAGCATGGGCTCAAATTTACAGTGAAGTGTTAGTTTGTTTGTGTTATTTATTTGATATCCAAAGCAGTAATACTTATTGTATTAATATTTCTGAGCAACACAGACAAATGAAGGAATTCCTTTACACATTTACAGTGCCAAACCAAAATATAGACATGTTTAGTTTTTATGGTTCTTGAGATACGTGCGTAAAGGAATTTAACTTCTGTGGACAGAGGAGTCTTGATGTTTTTCTCTCTAATAGGAGATACTGCCCTTACACTCAGTCATACATGGAGGTGAAAACCTAATGGTTTGTCGTTGTTTTGGAGCAGGAAAGGTTAGAGACTTATTCTGAGGGGGGGGGGGAAGGTATACTGAACAAAATGGCTACCATTCCATACTTCAACAACATGCAATTCCATCTGGACTGCAGCTAATTGGAACAAACTTCACCATGTAACAAGACTATGACCTGAAGCATACGTCCAAGCTCTGTAAGTGTTGTTTAGAGAGCAAACATTCGACTGGAGTGATCTCTATTATGGAATGACCTGCCCAGCCATTACGTCTAAATCCCATTGAACTGCTCTGGGATGAACTGGCTTTCAAGGTCAAAAAGAAATCTCCAACTCGTGAACGCTTTCGTCTAGCGCGGTTATTTATGCCGAAGGAGAATTTCTTTAGTAAAGTTTAAGCTCAACATCTGTACATTTATATATTTGTTTGGTCAAAGTAAATCTTCACATCTGTTTGGTGCATACAAACATTCATATCTGTCTCAAAAATAATAAGACTAGGTTTTACCCACCTTTTGACAGGCTCTGTATAAATTGAGTGTAACCAATTATACAGAAATAAATTCAGTAGTAGTGCTGCTCAGGTGTAATGATCTTTTACACCATCATATTGCTGCTCTGCTTCAGTGATTACTGTGAAAACAAGAACTAATCAGACCATGATTAAACCCTCCCTGCAGTTTTCTCTTGTCTTAGTGTGAAACTGGAGCGATGGTTAATGAGGTGCTGGGGAGTAAGCTGTGAACAAACATGTCTGCTTTTTGATGATGCTACTTGTGACTAATTGTTGGTCTTGTATGCCATTTACTAGTGTGAAAGTGATTTATTGTAAAGAAGTTATTTAATAGGATGTTCATAAAAAATTGCCCAGAGACGTCTCTTAGGGATATCGATGTGAATTGCTTACTTTTCAGTGTACATTTCGCTAATAATGTGCTCATTTTTGTTTCTCTCTCAGTTAATGTGGGTGAAGACTGTCCCGTGTTTGACGGCCTGTTTGAGTTCTGTCAGCTTTCAACTGGCGGCTCTGTGGGTAAGTGCTTGTGTCTAGACAGGTTGGGTGTCTCTATTTTTCGCAGAATTCCTAGATGGCAAACCCACTACAGATGATTAAAGACTGTGCTTCTGTGTCCAGCGGGTGCCGTAAAACTAAACAAGCAGCAGACAGACATCGCCATTAACTGGGCAGGCGGCCTTCATCATGCCAAGAAGTCGGAGGCATCTGGTTTCTGCTACGTCAATGACATCGTGCTGGCCATCCTGGAACTGCTCAAGTGCGTCTTCTGCTCAGGGTTTTCACCTCAAGTCTGATGAAGGCTGGAATCGTTATGTCATGCAGCTGATTAATATTAAAAATCAAATATTTGGCGCTTTACTAGACGGTCATTTCTATTTCCGTTTGACATTTGGCAGAAGCCACTTACCAAGAGCGGGAATATTACTTAACGTGGCAGGATTATTTCATTGGAACATAAGTGTTTGTAGTTAAATTGTGAATATGTTGATAGAATAGGTATAGTAGGCATTAAATAAAACTGATTAAAACATTCTGAAATTCAGAGGTTTATCATCAGTGTTGTACACTTCATCTCAGAAAAGAGTATTGTGATGTAATTTATCACAATGGTAGTGTGTTATGTTTGTATCACAAATACCTAGTCATGCCTTTTTGTTCAGTAAAGACATTTGGTGCATGTTTGTGTTTAACTGTTTTCTGTAAATGTATGTTAGAAATTTTCTACTCAGGAACTCTAAACTCGCAGCTGATTAATAATGGAACGTAAAGTCATTAGGATGTTTAATCCTTATAGTTTTTATCTCATTAACAAACTTAATTCTTTTTGACCAGCCATTTGAACTGACAAGTCTTGGTGTCTTTGGAATTATTTTATCAGGTACCATCAAAGAGTTCTGTACATTGACATCGACATCCATCATGGTGATGGAGTAGAGGAGGCCTTCTACACCACGGACCGTGTCATGACCGTGTCTTTCCATAAGTATGGAGAGTACTTTCCTGGCACTGGTGACCTCAGAGTAAGTTAAATTTTTTTTATAGGTGTTGGACTTTGTGGTTTATTCCCCTATTATGCTCTTGGTATTGTACCAACACGTTGCTTAACTCTCAGATCAGAGTCATTTTACGTGCAGCAGTGCCGGCTGTGTGGCAAATAACAGATTTAGACTAAAGCATTCATTCTAATGTAGTATTGTTTTTGTAGTAACAGCAGATTTATAAGGAGTTGTATGACAGACATTGTACATACCCTTAAAACAGAAAATAAACAACTAAAAAAAAAACCCACAACACATAGCTGTTGATGTAGTGGCAGCAGGATGTGTTCCTTTCCATTTTTTTTCAATTAAATAGCAAGTTGTGCTTTTGTTTTAATAACCAGAATATATATTTTTTTATATAGTATTAACTTTTGGCAAGCAGTGGTGTTATACAATGGTCTTTGGTTCATTAACAGTAGTATCAGGGCTCCAGCTATCACAATGGCATTATATTGTTTTTAAATTTAGAAAAAGTAAGTAGGAGATCCCATTGAATTTATACAATAATTCTATTAATTCCTTGCCGGTTAGGAACATTTGCTTGCAGTTGTTTCCTCATTTGTTTATATATATATTTTTTTCCCCCTCTTGAATACGCACTTATTGGCATCAGATTGTCTAACGTCCAGTTTCTTGCAGGATATCGGTGCTGGAAAGGGCAAATATTATGCTGTGAACTACCCACTCAGGGATGGGATTGATGACGAGTCTTACGAAGCCATATTCAAACCCGTAAGTCATTAACGTGGGCTTATGTAATGGCGTTCGGACTTTGATCTTGCGTAACCAATTAGATGTGTGATGTTTTCAGATCATGGCCAAAGTGATGGAGATGTACCAGCCGAGCGCTGTAGTGCTACAGTGTGGTGCCGACTCACTGTCGGGGGACAGGCTGGGGTGCTTCAACCTCACCATCAAAGGTCAGCCTTGGATCTTATCCACATGTTAGAGGTCTGTGTATCCTTAAGTGTTTTTGTGTGTTAACAGTGAGCCTGTGTGCTCCCCAGGTCATGCGAAGTGTGTCGAGTACATGAAGAGTTTTAACCTGCCCTTGCTCATGCTGGGTGGCGGAGGCTACACCATCAGGAACGTGGCTCGTTGCTGGACCTACGAGACAGCTGTTGCCCTGGACAGCACTATTCCTAATGGCAAGTTTTCTTTTTGGTATTTTATATATAGGATATATAATTTATGATTTCACTAACAGTAATATAAGCTCCAATTTGCCATAAGCAAAATGTTGAATGTCAGGGAGAAATGTTTTACAACAAAAATGGATGGGGCACCGCTATAGGCCTAGGATGTGAATTGCTGATATTTAGTAGATTTTTATGCCTTTTAAATCTGTATCTTGACTGTAGAGGTGTGTCCTCTGGGATATAAAAAAAGTAAATTTTTTTATAAAGATTTTTTCAGGCTGTCCAATACAAAACTCACTCAATGAAGAAAGGCTGTGGTGATTAAAATACGAACATACTAGATAAAGAATATTTGTTTTTTCTTTCTTTCGGCTTCTTCTTCCATCAGGGGTCGCCACATTGGTTACGTATTCGTGATCCGCATGTTTACAAAATATTATATATGTTTATATTATACTGGTCATGACCAAATACTTGTCTAAGGACAAAGTATTGGGAGATCTGGCATTTTTTTGGATGGAAGGTTTTTGGATGCAATAACATTTACTTTTTCTCTTCACTTGAACTTTGAGACACAGACCTGTTCTAGTATGACAATGCCCCTGTGCACAAAGCAAGCTCAATTACAATAAGGTTTACATTGTTTGGAGATTAAGATCTTGATTGGGCTGCTATAGAGATCTGACCTCATCCCTATTGAACACCTTTGGAATGAGTTGGAATCCTGACTGCACCCCAGTTCTCCTAACCTTACATCACTTGATTTTACTAACACCCTTGTGGCTGAATGAGCACAAATCTCCCCAAGCACACTCCAAAATCTAGTGTCATATTACAAATTTTAAAAGCAGTTCTGGTTCGATTGTTCCTTAACCATTCCCTGATTATAAATCTGATCAAAATTCCTTAATTAGATTTAATAATTTAGTTTAGTTGAACTTGGCTCCTGTCTAATGTCTTGGTGGAATTTCAACCTTTCGTCTATGTTCTGAAGTAGCCAAAAAAAACATGCAGTAATGGCAGTACTCAGTATTCATCAGTTCTGCATTGTGAATAGATGCACATTTCAGTCAGTCTTCTTTTTCTTTCGGCTGCTCCCATTAGGGGTCGCCACAGCGGATCATCCGTCTCCATACCACCCTGTCCTCTACATCTGCCTCTTTCACACCAACTACCTGCATGTCTTCCCTCAACACATCCATGAACCTCCTCCTTGGTCTTCCTCTTTTCCTCCTTCCTGGTGGCTCCATCCTCAGCATTCTCCTACCAATATAATTCATGTCCCTCCTCTGCACATGTCCAAACCATCTCAATCTCGCCTCCCTCACCTTGTCACCAAAACGTCCAACATGCGCTGTCCCTCTAATAAACTCATTTCTAATCTTGTCCATCCTCGTCACTCCCAACGAAAACCTTAACATCTTCAGCTCTGCTACCTCCAGCTCCGCCTCCTGCCTTTTACTCAATGCCACTGTCTCTAATCCATACAACATCGCAGGTCTCACCACAGTCCTATAAACTTTTCCTTTCATTCTTGAGAGTAAATTGAATAAATGTCGTGCTGTAATTATTTTGTACGGTTCTCCATAGTCATTATTTTGCTCTTGCGATTTCAGAGCTTCCATATAACGATTACTTTGAGTATTTCGGGCCCGACTTCAAGCTCCACATCAGTCCCTCCAACATGACCAACCAGAACACAAACGACTACCTAGAAAAGATCAAGTGAGTGTGTTGATCTTGTTGTTTTGTAACTTTTTTTTTTTTCTTGGACATTTTGTATTTTTTCTTTAAATTTTGCTTATTCTCTGTTTTAGGCAGCGTCTTTTTGAGAACCTGCGCATGTTGCCCCACGCTCCCGGCGTGCAGATGCAGGCGATCCCAGAGGACGCTGTGCAGGAGGACAGCGGGGACGAGGAGGATGACCCAGACAAACGCATCCCCAGTGAGTATTCTATTAATTACTTGCTCGCCACTTGGATTTCCTCCAAATATAACATGCCTGGTTACACACAATATTGTCAAGTATGCTCCTGTTTATTGTCTGAATAAAATGACCATTTTCATATAAATGTAAAGCAATTATTTTTAATGCACACACCTGTATGTATCATATATTACTTAATCTGACCCCCAGCACATGCAGGGGGGAAAACACAATTAAAACGTATCAATATTAAATGCTTAATGGATACAAACTCAATGCCTAGTCCTCATGTGAGTGAGTTTGGGAGACCTGGTTATTCCTGCAGAATCGTGGAGGAAAAGAGGGTAAACGACGACAGCAGGATTATTTTCATTATCTTGTGTTAACAAACAAGCCTAAAAGCCTCAAGCTGAGTTTGATAAATGTTTCCTGTGGTCTGGGAGAAGGCATGCACTGCAGTAAACAAAGCTGCTGCAGTGAGCTTGCAGGGGCAAAATGAATGCAAACTGTTGGAATTGTGCCTTGCAAACAGTTTCTTTTACAAAGCGGTGTTCACCACATTAAGCGATACGGCCAGTATTTTATTTAAAACCATATTCAAATGCGTGTGTTTGCCAGTCCGTGCCCACGATAAACGGATAGCCTGCGACGAAGAGTTCTCAGATTCCGAGGATGAAGGACAAGGCGGCCGCAGAAACGCAGCCAACTACAAGAAGTCCAAGAGAGTGAAGACCGAGGAGGAAAAAGATGGAGAAGAGAAGAAAGGTGAGCACCACAAACACTGTCAGCTTTCTGAAACGCATAGTTTAGACCTGAAGTGTTCTACACACGTGGGTCTTTTCCAAACTGTTGCGCCAAAAAATTTGAGGCAGGGTTGAAGACATTGCTGGCTTTTTTTTTTAACAATTTGACTCAAACCTCTTGATCAGGTTTTATGTTTTCTGCTCTGATCCTGTTTAAAAATGCCATGTGGACATGTAACATTTTGCTTTTTCAACTAGGACTCAAATTGTCTAAGTTTGCAGCAGCACTTTATTTTACATTTAGATACTAAGCGTTATATTGCAGGACATTTGCTATAATGTTTAAAGCTTAAACTTAAGTGATCAACCCACAATATAGTCCGTACAGTTCATGGTTGTCTAAGAAGCGTATTGACTATTTAAATTTAATTTTTTTTGCCATACAGAAATTCGTCTTTAATCACAACTGTTTAATCCTAAGTTTTGTTTGCTGTCATGGTTTGTGTGTTCTTTGTGTGTCCACGTGGCATTCCTTCCACTGACCAGAAAGCATGCCAGCAGCTGGATCAGTGTACCTAAATTTCTCCCACCAATCTCCCAGTGTTTTTGTACTAGACTTCAGAACCACCACAACTCTGACCAGCATGCACCATTTACTAAAGATGAATGAAGGTTGTGTGTAATTATGAACGTGTTAATGAACCGTTTCATATTTCGCCCCCCTGTAGATGTGAAGGAGGAGGAGAAAACCCCAGAAGAGAAAATGGATACAAAAGGGTGAGTTTGGTTATAGCTTGATTACATCGGAGTGGTATGTTTTTTTTTGTTTCTGCTCGTTTAATAACAAGACTGTAGCGAGCCGTTCTCTTTGTGCCAGGCATGAAGCTGCTGTTTCACTCACTGTCAGATGACCTTTACATTGAAATGTTTCTGAATGCAGTGCAGATTGGATAAGAAGTGATTAAGTGACTAATTAAAACTATTGGCTTGTAGCGTGTGGTCTGATGTGTTGAAGTTAAAATGATTCAACACACTGTTAGAAGTCATCGACATTGGAACAGCAGTAGATAAAATTTTCCTTCAGAATCTTTATATAAATATAGTTCTATTTTCTTATTTCTTTATGTGGTGGTGTGACGATTTTTTCTTTTTCTTTTTCTAAAGGCCAAAAGAAGAGCTGAAAACAACCTGAGCACCCGAGTCCAAAGGGATGCATGAATTTGACTTGTCCCATACTCACATGATGTTAGCCTTCAAGCTAAAAGACTGTAAATTATTTTCTAAGACTCCTTTTACTATTTGTATTCTTAATGGGCGGTATAAAGTTTTTTTTGCATTACACGTGAAATGTAGGCTGTATCCTTTCCTTATTACACCCCCCCCTTTTGTTTTCTTTTTTTTTTTTTTTTTTTTTTTTTTTTTCATTGTTTTTTCTAACTTGTTTTTTTTTTTTTTTTTTTATTATTATTAAGTTGAAATAGTAGCACCTCAAACAGGACCAGAGGCAGTTGAGATGCTCAATAGCTCTACTCCACCCAAACAGCTTCACCTCTAAGTTATTTGGATTCATGGACTTCAACACACACAAAAACAAACACACACACATATCCGAATAATGTTTCCCGTATTAGGTCTTGTCTTTTAGGGATGCTGCTCCCTGGCCCAGTGTCCTTTACCTCATTTTAAGAGACAAACTTGTTTGTTTTAATGACGTGTCTGTGTTTATGGCTCCAGTGGCCAGAAATAGCAGTTTTAGGATTTCTACAGTTCAGTGGTTTTGAATTGTCCATACTATATGCTTTTTTTTGGTAAGGTAAATAAAGAGAACATGGTCTCATTCTTGTAAAAGCTTACATTTTTTTTGTGCACTCGCATGTACTTTGTACAAATATTATAAATAACACATCTGTTTATATTCTAGTGATTACCCAGCCAGTAAAAGATCATTTAAAGATTTAAATCTACAGATACAGGTTTCCGCAGGGTCTTAAAAAGTCTGGAAAAAAGCCAAAAATTCAGTTTTAGACCTTAAGCTCTTAAAATTTAAACAGATCTTAATTTTCTGGTGTCCATGTAACACTACCCAACGCTATGTTTATTGAGATGAAAGGTTTTTGTAAGTTCTTTCTTTCGGTAGTCCAAAAATTCTTTGTATTACAACTACAAATTAGATCAACATTCAACAGCCAATCAGCTTTCTGTTATAGTTGCAAATCCCTCTCAGATCGTACCACAGACGTAAAACGGATTTTATTTTTCAGCTATGGAGAAGTGCAGGTTTTTTGCAAAAAAATAATTTAGCAACTGGCCCTAACCAAGACCTAACAGTATATTTGTGGGGTTTTTTTGTTTTTTTTTTATGTGATATAGGTCTTGAATTTAATTCTTATTGTTCTTAAAAAGTCTTAAATTTTACTTTGTAAAACCTGCAGTAACCATGCAGCTAGATCCACAGTTCTACTACTGAATGCTGGTTAACATCTCTGATAAAGTCCTAGTTTGGTTATGATGCAGGGAAAACAGGCCAAAACTGACATTTCTGTTGATTCAAAGTTTCAATCATAAATGTATATAGTGCTAAATAACATACAGCCATTATTATCTAAATAACTGGCAACAAAAGTACATTAAGTGATAACAGCTGTATGTCATGTAACCGTGCAAAGCCACATGTCCTATTTATTATGTTCATGTTTTTGTCTGCTTGACAGGATCATAAAAAATTCTCTCATATTGACCACTGTTCATGTTCAATGTGGCCCCTCATGACAAAAAAACTCTGTGGAAAGCAACAATTCAAATCCCCAAAGATGCCGAGTCTATACGAAGATCGTTAACACCCTGAAACTGAGTTACAGTACAGTGGCCAGGGTCCTACAGAGATCTTCCAAGACTGCTTTTATTCAGAACAGGCTTCGTAAGGATCGATCAAAGAAGTTGAGTCCTTGTGCTGTGCGTCAGGTGCAGAAGCTGCTTTTAAAAAAAAAGAGGCACGTGTGCTGCAGCATTGCTTCAGAGGTTGCAGAAGTGGAAGGTCCACTAGTCGGTGCTCAGACCGTACGCCACACACTGCGACAAGTTGTTTTGCATGGCCATCTTCCTAGAAGAAAGCCTCTTCTGCAGCTGGCTTACAAGAAACCATACAGTCAAGCATGGTGGTGGTAGCACCATGGTCTGGGGTTGCATGAGTGCTGCTGGTACTGGGGAGCTGTGGTTCATTGAGGGAGACATGGATTCCAACATGCGCTTTAACATTCTGGTGCAGAACATGATGCCCTCCCTCAGACTGGGCCGATCGGCAGTTTTCAAACATAACAAACCCAAACACGCTGTTAAGATGACCGCTGCCTTGCTGAGGAAGCTGAAGGTGATTGAGTGGCCAAGTATGTGTCCAGACTTGAACTCTATTGAGCACTTGTTGGGCATCCTCAAGCGGAAGGTGGAGAAGCGCCATGTGTCTAACATCCAGCAGCTCCGTGATGATGTTATGGATGAGTGGAAAAGAATCCCAGCAACAATCTGTGCAGCTCTGGTGCATTCAATGCACAGAAGGATTAAGGCAGTGCTGGATAACAATGGTTACAACAGCATTCAGACAAAATATTGACGCTTTGAACACAGTTCAAATGTTCATTTAGAGTGTAGTCACTTTTGTTGCCAGTTATTTAGACAAAAATGACCAGTTATTTTTAGCATGATTCGTCCCTCCACAGAACACGTCTCCACTGCTCTAGAGTCCAGTGTCGGCGTGTTTTACACCACTGCATTCGATGCTTTGCATTGCACTTGGTGATGTAAGGCTTGGATGCCGCTGCTCAACTATGGAAACCCATTTCATGAAGCTCTCTGCACACTGTTCTTCAGCTAATCTGAAGGCCATGGGAAGTTTGAAGGTCTGTAGCTATTGACTGTAGAAAGTTGGTGACCTCTCTGCGATTTTACTTGGTCTAACATTTTGTTGCTGAGTTGCTGTCATTCCCAAATGCTTACACTCAGTTGACTGTGGAATATTTAGTAGCGAGGAAATTTCCCGACTGGACTTATTGCACAGGTGGCATCCTGTCACGGTATCAAGCTGGAATTCACCGAGTTAAGGTTTCAGATCATCAAACTAGTGAACACAACATTCAGTTTTTAAATTAAGGTTTTTATTATTGAGAGAAAACAAAATCCAAAAGTACATGGTCTCTTAGGAACCTTAAGTGCAGCAGAAATGTTTTTGTAACCTTGGCCAGATCTGTGCCTTGCCACAATTCTGTCTCTGAGCTCTTCAGGCAGTTCCTTTGACCTCATGATTCTCATTTGCTCTGACATGCATTGTGATCTGTAAGTTCTTATATAGACAGGTGTGTGGCTTCCCTAATCAAGTCCAATCAGTTTAATCAAACACAGCTGGACTCAAATGAAGGTGTAGAACCATCTCAAGGATGATCAGAAGAAATGGATAGCACCTGAGTTAAATATATGAGTGTCACAGCAAAGGGTCTGAATGCTTAGGACCATGTGATATTTCAGTTTTTCTTTTTTAATAAATCTGCAACAATGTCAACAATTCTGTGTTTTTCTGTTAATATAGGGTGCTATGTGTACATTAATGAGGAAGAAAATGAACTTAAATGATTTTAGCTAATGGCTGCAATATAACAAAGAGTGAAAAATTTTAGGGGGTCTGAATACTTTCCGTACCCCATCAGCATGATGGTTGCGGATGATATTGTGATTTGTGGTGAGAGTAGTGAGCAGGTTGAGAAGAGCCTGGAAAGGTGGAGGTATGCGCTGGAGAGAAGGGGAATGAAAGTCAGTAGGAGTAAGACAGAGTACATGTGTGTGAATGAGAGGGAGGGCAGTGGAGTGGTGCAGTTGCAGGGAGAAGAGGTGGAGAAGGTGGAGGAGTTCAGGTACCTGGGGTCAACAGTGCAAAGTAATGGAGAGTGTGTTAGAGAAGTGAAGAAAAGAGTGCAGGCAGGGTGGAGTGGGTGGAGAAGAGTGATAGCAGGAGTGATTTGTGATAGTAGGGTATCTGCAAGAATGAAAGGGAAAGTTTATAGGACTGTGGTGAGACCTGCGATGTTGTATGGTTTAGAGACAGTGGCAGTGAGTAAAAGGCAGGAGGTGGAGCTGGAGGTAGCAGAGCTGAAGATGTTAAGGTTTTCGTTGGGAGTGACGAGGATGGACAAGATTAGAAATGAGTTTATTAGAGGGACAGCGCATGTAGGATGTTTTGGTGACAAGGTGAGGGAGGTGAGATTGAGATGGTTTGGACATGTGCAGAGAAGGGACATGAATTATATTGGTAGAAGAATGCTGAGGATGGAGCCACCAGGTAGGAGGAAAAGAGGAAGACCACGGAGGAGGTTCATGTATGTGGTGAGGGAAGACATGCAGGTAGTTGGTGTGAAAGAGGCAGATGTAGAGGACAGGGTGGTATGGAGACGGATGATCCGCTGTGGAGACCCCTAATGGGAGCAGCTGAAAGAAGAAGAAGAAGAAGAATACTTTCCGTACCCACTGTCAGTGTTGGGCAAAGTTACTTTTAAAAGTAATGCATTACAATATTGAGTTACTCCCCAAAAAAGTAACTAATTACGTTACTTAGTTACTTTGTATGGAAACTAATGCGTTATATTACTTTTGCGTTACTTTTGCGTTACTTGTATCTCTTTCACGCCTTACAGGTGTAATATAGATAATTGCCATTAAGAAATGTTATATTAGGGCAAAAGACATGTCTTAAACATTTAAAATGTTTAATAACTTAGAGAACAATAAGATGATCGACTACATTTTGACCACAAGGCTGAACACTTTCCAGTCGCACTTCTGTACACTGCTTTTCAATCTGCCTTCGCCGTCAGTAATGTAACTATCGTTAGTGTATATAAGGTTAAGGGTGTTCTCTCTCTCTCTCTCTCTCTCTCTCTCTCTCTCTCTCTCTCTCTCT
>JAAIIK010000100.1:2149124-2164178 GCA_014706435.1 Silurus glanis
AATAATAATAATAATAATAATAATAATAATAATAATAATAATAATAATCGAGTAAATTAGCCCCTGGTAAGTTTGGCAATTTATCAAAAGTAGAAAAATAATATTAGCCAGTTGAACATACAATGGGATACACATTTATTACATTTATCGAAAAAGGTCATATTTGCATTGTTTAAATAGTCTTTACTGGCATAACCCTTTGGCTACTTATTATTATTTTAATTATGTTTGAGTCTCTCCCTATTTTCATGTGAAAACCTTTAACTTAGTCCAACTTTTTTTAATCAAGATACTCATCAAAAGACTTTAATAAAATCTGGAAAAATGGCTTTTTGGATCTCACATCACCATTATGAATTATATATATATATTGGGGTGACCCCGAATAGGCGAAGATTCAATGCTTTGATAGGAGGATCCTGATTCAACTACTAATCTCACAGTCAAATCTTCACAGAGGTGTTATGAAATGAGAATCATGCCATTATGGTTATATGATGGTGCTCAATGTCTGATTTCACAGTGATTTACCAGTTTTATATATTATATAGTTAATACTTTCTTTAATATCCTAATCGTGTGAATAATCAGCTTTGTGATATATTTACTTGCAAAGCAGGAAAGCTAGCCAGCTTGCTAGTTAATTCATCTCACCGAAGTGACTCCTCTCAGGGGGCTGTAGTTCAATGGTAGAGTGCATGCTTAGCATGTATAAGGTCTTAGGTTCAATCCCCACTCTCTTAATGTTGAAAGTGAAATGGAAGTTCTTTTAGTAAATGTTATACTGTTTACCTTATTTACATATTTGATAGATTATTATAGATATTATGTCTAATTTGGCAAATTGACTCATTTGACTGATTCACCCGACTACTGCCTTTTATTATTCTGACCTTGATCCTGCCTTATGTTGTAAAATGAGAGCTCAGTCTCCAACCATTACCATTTCAGCTTCCTGAAAATCAAAATACCTGATGTGTCAGATTTTCACAGATTTTTTTGCTCTAAAGTGTAAAAAAAGGATGAGCCACCTAAAATACTCTTTTCCCCTGGCATTACCTTTACCTGGAATACCATAACACTGGTGTTTTAGATTCTTTATCACAGTATACTGTTATAACATCCTACATCACTAACTGGAATCCATTGTGAACCAATTTGTTCCCCAAATTCTTATGACTTTTTATGGCAATAGATATTACAATTTTCTTTTACATTAACATTAAATACATTTATCTCATCTTCTCACCATCTCCCACCAGTTGCAGCAAAGCAAGGTCTAGAGGTCGCTTCCAGCGTGAGTTCTTGTGCAGAGCAATGCCATATCCTGTAGTGGCAAACACCTTTCCTGAACCAATGGTCATCACTTTACAACCCTCATCTTTCCGTGCCATGTAATTTAACACAGCCGCGTCGTAGATAAAAGCATCCAGTTTGCTGTAAGTGTAAAGAAGTAGAAAGCGCCATAGAATGAGGGAGGAGAAAATGATTAATTGTTAAGGAGCAAGAGAGAGAGAGAGAGAGAGAGAGAGAGAGAGAGAGAGAATTAGTGAGAGTCACAATATTTAATAAAAAAAAAAAATAAAAAAAAAAGTCACTGAAAACCGATTGTTGAAAATGGACCTATATACGAGGGGCGTCAAATTGGGACCTTTGAGTTTATAAATTAAAAGAACAAATTTCAAATAGTGGAAACTGCATTTAATTATTTATTAACTTAACTAATTCCAAGAAAAATTTGTTATAGAAATATTTGTCATCCCACTTCATCTTCAGGGTATATATATATATATATATATATATATATATATCAATACGGCATATTTATATTAAAAGTAGCTATTTCCTGAAATGAGATTCCTTATGTAACTTATGTTAACTGAAAAATGTGCACTGTTGAAATACCAATGTAACTACTACAGAAGAATGATCCTTCATCCTTGTTTGAAACGCCGTTTCAAACAAAAAACAAAACAAAAAGCATCGTTTTTGGGAACTTGTGTTTTAGAAAAAAGTAGTAATTTCAGTGCAGTTATGGTGCTTCCAGTGGCTTCACACAAAGGGTGTGCTTTCACACCCACTCGGAGATAGACAGAATTCGACAGCCGACAAAATAATTAATGCCTATGCTGTGATCCACGTTGTAACCCACATCTGCCTTTCATGCTACATTAACGGAAATCTAAATTTTCCAGTACACCATTAGTCAGCTTGATGGTTTCGGGAGCTGTGCTATAAGACAATTGATATCTTCTTTTTTTTTTTCTTGTCTGCAACACATTAACACAGCTTTTGCATCCATATCCTATAAATCTGCTCAATTTATACAGTATTACTTAAGGCTCCACAGAATTAACTACTATGAACAAATACTGTAGCTCAGTTTGGTAGTCAATGCTTATATTAGGAAGAGTTTATTAGCTCCAGTTCTTTGTCAAGAGATATCATCTGCTCACCCAGTCTTGAGGTTTTCTATGGCCTCCTCAACTCCTCTCTGGTTGTTGCGCACCATAAACTGATGCATGTTAGGGTAGTTGCTGCGAATATTCTCCTCCGTGCTGCCATTTGGGACTGTGCCAAAGCGAAGAGGAGGGTACTGCTCGGCGGGTTGCTGGAACTACAGGCAAAAAAAAAAGTGGGAAAATCTGAACAGATATATAAAAGGTTTTAATTTCCCACAATACAACAGGATAGTCCAACTGAGTATTTAATTTGTTATTTAAACTACTGTTTTGATTCAATTATATGATGCCGGGGCAGGATGCCGGGGAATGAAGTTCAGCTGGAGATATGGAATACACTGTGTTCAAAATGTATGGGAATCACGAGGCGGTATCAAAAAGTTTCAAGACTAGTTTTGTAACATGCCAACAGATGGCAGCACGCATAGTCACAGGGAGCACCAACCTTCATAAGTCAGGGTGCCAAAAGACATCGTCCTGTGTACATTAGGAGCTGTGCTTGTCACCGATTTTCTTGCCGGAAACAACATGATCTTACTTCCGCACCCACCCTACTTGCCAGATTTGGCTCATGCGTACCTCACCTTCTTCCCGAAGATTAAGATCCAGCTCAAAGGTAAATGTGTCAATTTGACACCATTCCAGAGCTGGAAGGAACACTGTATTGCTGTACAAGGGGACTATTTTGACAGTGACAGTGTGTAAACATAGACAAAATAAGTTTTAAAAACCTTTTGATACCACTTCGTACACTTCAGCCTCACTTAGAAAGTAATATGCCAGGGATCTTAGATGAGACTCTATCTAGGAGATGAAGCAATGCATGTTCCACTTCTATGGAATACTGGACCAGTGTTTTACTCATGCAATGCTTCCCATCAATGCTTTGAGATGTGGAGTATTCCAGACCAGTCCACATGTGTTTTGTGAATTTAGAGATGGCCTATGATGGTGTGCCTTGACATTGTGAAAGGCACTTAAAGTGTATGCACCACTACTGTGATTATATATTTGTATGAACATTTGTCTTCATTCCGGTATGTGGTTTTTTAGAACCAGAAAGAAAAGGCACAGTCAGTGTTCGAAAAGTGTTCAGTATATTTCCAGATGAGGTTGCTCTCTTGGCATCAACTGACGTTAGACGTCCAATATGAATGTTTTCCTGCTGTGAGTCAAGCAGCCAGGATGAAAACCAACATCTCTATTTTTAAGACCATGATTCTTTTCAGGAAGACAGTAGAATGTTCTCTATAGGTGATGGGATAGACCTTGTCCTAGAGAAAGATTTTAAATATCCAGGGAACATTTTTATGAGTGCTGGAGTGTGAGAACTGCGGGTAGTGAAGAAGAATAAGGCCAAACTGACTGTTGCCAGGGTTCTGGGTATCATTTCTGTCTTAGAGTAAGAAGACTGGCAGATCTAGAAAGGCTTGGAGTAAAGGGTCTTCTCCTATGAAATAGTAGAATACGGTTAAGGCGGTTTTGGGTAAGGATGCCCTGATAAAGGAACATTCAAACGAATGATGATATAGAGTCAGACCCAGGACCTGCTGGAGAGATTATATTAAATGGTTAGGTTTGAAGAGAATACATTGGAGATGACAGAATCTATGGCCGGTCTGGGATAACCTTCTCAGACTGTTGCCACAACAACCCCCACCAGGAACGGAATGGAATAAAAAATGCATAAATATTAAAGTCAAAGTCATTTGTATTTTTCATATGCACAGTAGGCTGGAGGTTATTGTAAATTAACATGCTTGTGGTGAGACCTAAAAAATCTACTCAAAGGGCACATGTATAGCAGGAAAAATCTAATAAAATAAATAAAAATATAAAATAAAAATAAATTTTATATATATATATATATATATATATATATATATATATTTTTTTTTTTTTTTTTTTTTTTTTTTTTTTAAGAAAACTAGGTAATAAATTAAATAAATGCAAATAGCACAAATTAAATATAATATTGGATTGTGCTTGGGGACAATATTTACTAAGAGAGCCACAAAAGAATAACTGAGAATGTACAGTATAGTTAAAAGTGCAGCAGAGGATCATTTATTATGTGCCGTCAGAAACAGAGCAACTGAGAATAAAGTGGTAAATGTCCCATAAAACTAAAGTTAGTCATGTGTTTGCCACCTTTCATTCACTCAGCTGCCTTTAATACTCTCTGTAGGGCTTTACGATTGGTAGCAGTGCATCTGCCAAAACTCAGTAGACTCTCAGTAGTACCGTGGCAGAAGTTTGTGAGGATGTTATTGGGCAGACGAAGCAAGTTTCACTGTGAATCTATTCACAAGAGCGCTATAAAAGTCTTAAGACGCATGCGCTTCCTCTTTAACCTTCTAAAAAATCACCAATTATCTCTTTAGCTTAATTTGCACTGAGACAGAGGTTATTGTTACACCATCATCATTCATAGCATTCTGATCTGGTTTCTGTATGCTGAGACTAGGGATAGTAGTGTTACTACTTCAGGATGACCTCTTCAAAAACTTCAGGATGACCATTGAGCGACACAGTTGTGCATGAAATTGGAGAACAATGGGTTAAGCATTCATCTTGTGTGATGTCAATGTTCAGAGTTGCCATAGAGGACATCTCTTCACTTCCTGTGGTCTGCCAGTCAGTAAGAACAGTTTCCATTGACACAGGTGGATGTCCAGGCCTGAAAGCATTGAGCTTGGAATTATCTTAGATTTCTTTCTACTGTGCATGGGGTTCCCTGGTGGTCTAGTGGTTAGGATGCGGCGCTCTCACCGCTGCGGCCCGGGTTCGATCTCCGGTCAGGGAATCAACCCCAGCCATTAGGGTTGCACAAGCCTTAGTGCCGGTCCCAAACCCGGATAAATGGGGAGGGTTGCGTTAGGAAGGGCATCCAGCATAAAAACATGTGCCAAATCAAACATGCGGATGGTCGCTGTGGCGACCCCTAATGGGAGAAGCTGAAAGAAAGTTTCTTTCTACTGTGCATATGATGGGTAAAGACTTACCTCTTCCTGAATCACTTAATCTGACAATTTTTTCTCTGCTTTTCTTTGTATATATATTAAAAAAAGTGTGCTATAATTCGTCTCAACAGAGTTTAGAATGATGGTATTTTAAGTCTGTAATCTAATGAACCATTGATTTATTGTCTGCTAAATGGCATAAATTTAAATGTAAATATAAATATTATTTTTATTTATTTTTTTCTTTTACAAATACAAATAAAAATTAATACAACAAAAAAAAATATAACAACATGTTCTTGAACTGAATATAATCAAAATTATACATAATCATAAAATGTTAATATATAAAATAAAAACACTATAAGTATAATTGAATTACCTTTTTGTCACTGAGGCCAGACACTGTGTCTATGTACTCCTCTTGGATCATGAAGGCAGCCAGGTTAGCAGTGTAGCTTGCCAAAAAGATAACAGCGAAGAAAGCCCAAACCAGAACCATGATCTTACTTGTGGTTCCTCTCGGGTTTTCTACAGGAACTGAGTTATTAAAGACCAGAGCCCACAGCAGCCACACGGATTTTCCTATGGTAAACTTAGATCCTCCTGCCACTGAGAGAGAAATAACAAACATTAGAACAACTTAGAGATGGCAGGAGGAAATGCAGGCAAAAGACTGTACAGTATGAACGCAGAATCAGACATGCTCTGCTGATTCAGATTATTATAAAAAATTACTGCATATTTTAGTCTGGTAATAACCAAAGTTATGCACTGCTGATTTCATTTCTAGATGTGCCGGAGGGAAAAAAAAAATCCTTTTTAATAATTTCACTTACTCTTTCCACTTTGTAGACTTCGGTTGTATCCAACAGGGCTGAAAAACTCAAAGATAAAAACGGTTACGGCCACCACAGACAGGCACATGACGAACATCATCACCCATACTGCAGGACTGTAAGGCTCTGATTGTAAACAAAAAGGAAAGTATACAGGTGGGGTTGGGGAGGTGTTGGGGGTAACAAATAAAACAACAAGGGTGGGGAGCCAGAAAAAAAACACAAAAAAGATGATTCACATGAAAAAACATCACCACAAAAAGGCAAGATACTCATTGTTCAATAGATACAGATAAACATTTGACACAGAAATCAAAACTCGGGATTAATTGTGTAATACAGGCACCGAAGGCCGACTAAATGCCACCAAGAGCTGCCAGAATGCCACCAGAAGCTGAAAGAATGCCATCAAGAGCTGACAGATTGCTAAAGATGCTATAACTGCCATGGACCTGCACTGGAAGTTCATTCTTCCAGGAGGTGTAATGGTTGTCTAGAGAGCACTCTTTAATATATCCAAAATCTCCTATAGGTATTTCATTGGGTTGAGGTCTAGCGTCTGTGAAAGGTATTAAAAAACTTTACATAATTTTCAGAATAACTTGGTTTCATTGAATCAATTTGCAGCCACCCTCACCAAGTAGATGCAAACCATGCCAGCAAACCATGTTGTCACTGCATAACCTGTCCCAAGCACCCTGAGTGTAAAGGATATGCCTATATACTGTAGTTCTCTTGATGGTATGGTACCCAATGCTATGGCCAATTCATTTTGACAAAAGAGTATGCCAAAAATTACTTTTCCTATGTATGGAAATAGTAAATTATTTGTCCTTTCATATCGTAGCACCACCAAGATTCTGCTCCTGTGCCTCCGAGAAGACCCTTAACACTGAATATGTTCAGCCATATAAACAAGATAATTGTAAGTCACTCTGGAAAAAGGTGTCTGCTAAATGCAGATCAGTGTAAATGTAGACCAATGACTAGGCTTTTTTTTTGCACCAGTGAACTCTCGAATGTGAGCTGAGCAAGGTGATCTTTTTTGTCAATCTAAATGTAGATGAGATTTTAGCCACTGTTCCTATTGAAACTCAAGCCAGTTGAGCAATCTTTGCGACTGAATCTCCTGCCATCCGTGCCCAAAGTGAACATCTTGATGCAGAATAAAGGTCAACTTGACATGCTCAGCATTTTCTAAAGTGGAACAAAGCATGGTACCATGTTCACTGATTAATTGCATCATGTTTTACACCAGCCTGGAGTCATCTGCCCTCATTCATTTAGGTTTTTCTTTTGTCATCTGTATATTTATTAGATCACGAGTTTAGATATATGTACAGGAAACGACTTGTAAAAAATGTTCTCCCTCAAGCACATCATGCTTTTAATCTAAAACATGTGGTCTTTATTACTGTGTGGTGACTTTCTACTGTAGCCACATTGAAGGTAGAGTTATATATGCACTATATGTGGACATCTGAAATATGTGGACACCTGGACACATATGTGTCATTTCCACTCCTAACTACTGCTTTGAGTGGAAAATTTTGGTGTCTTCTGAAAAAACGTTTTGAATTTCCAATTCAAGTCTCAAGAAAGTGGTAACTGTATATATGTATTTCCTGAGTTATTCTGAACCTATAACATTTTAGATACGCCACCTAGGCAAATTTTTGTGAACATCTGACCACAAGATTAGTGTTTTCTGAGCATCCCATTTAGCATATAGTCCCCATTTGGTGTTATAATAACCTCCACTCTACTGGAAGATGTTACACTATATTTTGTATGTGTGGTTATGGACGAGGAGGCCTGGGGTGCTATCAGCATTGCAATGCATCCCAAAAGTGTTCAGTAGGGTTGAGGTCAGCACTCTATAGCAGGACACTCAAGATCTTCCACTGCAATCAATGTAAACCATACCTTTATGGATCTGAGTGTGTGTCTCCAACTTTGTGGTAACAGATTGGGGAAAAACCACACATGGCTATAAAAATAATATAATATATTTGTTTATGTTGTGTAGGTTCCTTTTTCAGTAATCCCCCGTTTATCGCGGTGGTTACGTTCCAAAACCGCCCACGATAAACAAAAAAAAACGGAAATGGACCACCCCAAAAATGCTATTTTATGTATACAGTACTGTACCGTATTAACATTTTACTTTATTTTATAATTAATAATTATATTTTTATTAATACATTTTATAAAACTCCAAAAAAAACAAAACAATTCCCTATAAGTTTTTTGGTCTTTTTGGAAAATCAGCCAAACAAATTAATTATGTGGCAAACGCAATTCCAGGATAGACCTGCCGTTTTCAGTCCTTTAACCTATTGCTTGTCCACCACTGGTGAATCTTTCCTGGCTATCACGCACTACAGACGTAGGCTAGCAAACAAAGCTAATAACGAGCAAGGTCATCTCTGACCCTAACCTCAGCAAAGGCAGCCAACCATTTGTTTTTGGCTAGCACCTTTACAATGCCTGTCACAGGTAGCTGCTGACTGAGGAACCAAAAAAAAGATGAAGATGATATATGTGCATGGGGATATTCATTAATAACTTCTGGTGCCATCATTCAATTCTGGCGACATAACAAGCATAAAATATGGATGGTGGTTCGTCCGTGCCTCAAACATCCACTTAATTTTGGAAATAATTGCCTAAATTTTAGGGGCTAGTGTGCTAGTGGGTGGTATTGGTATGTAGTGTAATGGGATGAAAACCTGAGCCACCCTGAGCTCACTTAGTGGATTATGCAGTGGAATACGAGGGATTAGTGCCACATGAGAAGAATCTGTAAACTTTGTGTTGTAAAGGAACTCTTCGGCGTGATCTCCGTGCTCAATATACTAAAAGATTTTCTGCCCATCCAGGGCACTTTTTCATTTTATGCACACTTCACAGATTTTAACGAATGATTAGAAATTATGTCAAATTGTACAAGCTCTTACCATCCTCAAATGGATAATGGAATGATTAGTGGAATGATTTCATCAAATGCTGTGCTATAGCTTGAAGAATGTCAGCCCTGGCTGTATAAATAGGAGAACTTGGCTGCACAAGTTTTCACTTTGAGATCAAAAGGGTTTCTTCGAGTCGGGGCATTGACAATTAGATAAGGTAACCAGATAGAGGCAATGCATTGTAGATAAGCCACCTAAATCTCCAAAAAAAAAAAAAAGAATGAAAAATCCACATGGTTTTGTTCACAGCGATTTCTTTTTCCCCCGAAAGGTACCAGAGGTGAATCTAAAAAGTGAGACTAAATCCACTCATGTGTGGAAACCACCTTTTCCTTTGGCAAAGATCAAAGTTGCAGGGGGAGACTTCCTATGTGTTTTCTCCTTAAGCTGGTCACAGTAATCTCATAGAGCATGACATTGAGTTTCCTCAAGGAGTGGTTGTGAGCACCTGCCAGTACTGATTGCCTGAACATAAAACAGGTGGTTTTGCAATGAGCCCTAGGCTCTTTCTCCATATGTGGGTAATTGAGAAGTCCCACAATGACTGGTCAAGCTCCATTGTCTTTGTGCCAAAGGAGGAGTATACGGTCCAGTTTTGTGTGAAGAATCTCAGAATTTGATGCTTACACATTGATGAACTGATCAGTTAGACATTGCTCGTTTTAGTTTGACACTGGATTGGACTTAGGGTTATTGACATTTTATTGCTCCGATGTCTCATGAGAAAACAGCCTTTTTCACTCCACTTGGTTCACACCAATTTATCACTGTCTCTTTTAGTTTGTTTGGATTTCCAGTAATGTTTTAGTGATTCATTGTCAGAATCTTTCAGTCTTATGCCGCGTTTCTGGATGACATTCAGTGGCGGTTTGTCTGTACAAGGCCAAAAGGGCAAAGCACCACCATTTATATTTACCATTCAATAAAATGTAAAAAATTATAGTCTTTATTCACAGCCCTAAACATTTAAAACTCTGCTGAAACGCTAATGACCTCTTCTGATTATAAAAAAAAGTAGTTATTTCGCAGATAAAAACCAATGTTCCATTATTGCTCACAATCTCAGGACAGAGCACATACTGTGAATTTCCATAGAATTATTATTATACCTAGTTCACTTTCAATTATACGATATATTGCAAACACAGGGAGATAAAGAGAAAGGTTATCGAGAGGTGATGTCTGTGTATCAGAAATATGTTTGGTGGGTATAAAAATCTACAAAGCTCCGCTAAAATGGGCAAAAAAATTAAAACACATCATATCTTAACTTTTTCCACCTTATTGCGATATAGCAACTAAGAAAATTCAAGTGAAAAAGAAATAGATCCACATTAGGGAAAAAATTTAATCTTAAAGTAGTTCAGCTTTTTCTTCAAAGCAACTAACAAGGATGAAACCTACAATCTAAGCAGTGCAGATTAGAGTCCAACATGCTGCCTGTGACAGTCGGATTTGAGCTCAGAATTTTCCATCATTATCATAGCATCTGAACACTGAGCAAACAGACACAATAAACAGGATGGGAATATAGAGAATTTGGAAAAATTCAAAGGAAAATTAAATGTTGTTTTTTTTCTACGCCAGTGCAGACAATTGTGTATTTAGCTCTGTGGTTGAGAAGGTACTAGAACAAAACCCAAGATCACAATGACTCACCCAGGAAAGCAGATGGAGAGACGGTGCCGTTGCTCCGAGAGACCATAACGCTGATGCCAGTCTCCACAAAGGGAACCGAGAATTCAACAACTTCTGACCTCTCTTCATTGATGGTTAGTGAGCCGATTGCCATGTCTGCTCGTTTGGACACCACCTGGTAAATAATACAACCAGTCTAAGTCTTAGAAATGGAAGGAACATCTGCAACATATAAGTACACGTTGACTTGTTCTTCATTTTAAAAAAGTAGCAAAGAAAGCTTACAGCTTTCAACTGTTAATGTACCTAAATATAGTGATTTTGCAATCCGGCAGCATACCACAAAGCCAAGTGACCTTGGATAAAGGATTTAGACCATCCTAAAGGAGCTATTTATTTAAACTTGGGGACCAGGTTTACTGCCAAAGACGGCTTCTTAGTCTAGAGATGCCTACAAAGCACTTCCACTTACAATAAAATCACCTCGCTGCATGACTCATCCTAACATGCCTTCCCAGCAGAACCACTTCTACGGATAATCTGGGAAACATTAAACTGCTAATCAAGCTGCTGGACTCTCCAGCAATGTCCTCACCACTTATCACCACCGAGGAGGTCTGCAAAAAGTCACGAGTCCAGACTCTGAAAGCACTCCGAGAATATCAGTGCAGAGAATATCATCTCTGCTTATCAAATGTTTAAGGGATTATGCTCTGGAAAAATGTTTCAGAGCAATGCTAAACGGCAAAACATTAAAAATACGATTCTTTCCATAGGCAAGATATCTAATAAAAATAATGATGTTACTCCTGTGGCTCTGCAATGTGCATTAACTATTAATGTATAGATTTTTGCACTAAAAAGTGCAACTGTATTATTTGTGTTCTCCTTTTACTACTTTAAAACTAGCTGATGAAGTATTGTTGCACTGTTGTATATTATGTTATGTGACTTTTACTACATATTTGATTACATTATTCTGGTGAAGCAATGTGAACCTTATTACAGTGGTCCCCAACCCCTGGGTCAATTGGTTCCGGGCAGCACAAAAACAATACATAACTTACATTATTTTCGTTTTATTTATTATCTGATTCTGAACGATGTTTTATTCTAGAAAATTACTGGATTCTCTCCGCCACATCTGTCTATGACTCACTCTTGAAGCATGTGAAGATGTTTGCTTCGGTCACATGTCTTACCTCCATCCGCTACCTTCTTAAAGGGGCTAATACATTACACATAATACATTACCGCTAAATTGAAACCCCCAAGCTAGCAAAATGAACAAAAAAAAACAACACAGTGGATTCATGTTTATTATTATATTTAGTAAATACCAGTTTTCATGGCGGTCGTATCATTTTATTTTGTTGTATTTATCCGCCACTTCTTAAAGGCCGGTCCGTGGCGCAAAAAAGGTTGGAGACCACTGCCTTATTATATGTATGAACAGATAGTAATATACTTTGGAAACCAGTGGTAGAGAGTAACAAAATGAATGTAATTCGTTAGTGTATTAAAGTAGTTTTTTTCACATATCTGTACTTTAATGAAGTATTTTCATTCAGGGAGTCTTTTACTTTAACTTCACTACATTTCAAAGTCAAATATCTTACTTTTAACTCAACTACATTTTGCGAAATCAGTCGTTCCCTTTTATTTATTAGCAGATAAAAACTTGACTGGAAAATCAGGCAGCAAGCCACCGATCAGGGTTGAGCGTGCGCGCTGTTTTGAACTCGTTTTGATTGCTGTTTGGCGTGTCTACTTAGCGCGAACATAACGTTCAGCATCAGTTCAACAGCAAGAAGGAAATTTTGAAAGAAATATATGATGGAAGAAACTCCTGACTCGCCACAACACCCATGATCTTATTTGTTTTAAGACGTTGATTAGAAGTTTTTGGGCTCATGATCATTTTTATATATATATATCAATCAGTGTTTGACTCATTAAAATCTTTTTATTAATAGACTGGTGTGTTAAGAGTAACACTCGAGTCTTTTCACATAAACTGAGGTGATTAAGCAAAATAATAGGAACAGCCATAATAAATCATAGTACTCTGGATACTTAAGTAGATACATAAGTAGGGCACATACTTCTGTATTTTAACTCAAGTGAAAGTTTTGAGAGCTTTTTTTCTAGAGTAATATTTTACAGAGTAAATCTCAAATTAAACCCGAATACATTGTTTGTGTACTTCGTCCAACACTGGTAGAAACATACTACTTCTACAAATTTTTTGCAATAATAATCATTTTAATGAGAAAAAGAAAGAAGAGCAGTACAGAAGCATGAATCAGTGCTCAAGTTACTATCTGTGCAGAGTTTTTCATGCTCTGGAATACTCCGGAATAATCCAAGTTCAATCCTTCAGCTTTGCAAATTAAAACAGCTTTAGAATCAATTCATTCAATTTTGTACCATTATATTAAAAGTAAGTCTTATGAACAAATGATATAAACAGCATGAAGGAAGATGAGTATATAAAGGCCTCTCACCTCCCCAACCATCCCATTCCATTCTCCATCTAT
This sequence comes from Silurus glanis, assembly GCA_014706435.1. Taxonomy (NCBI): domain Eukaryota; kingdom Metazoa; phylum Chordata; class Actinopteri; order Siluriformes; family Siluridae; genus Silurus; species Silurus glanis. The sequence goes on from JAAIIK010000100.1 coordinate 2,162,539, forward strand.
GTTCTTCCCATGCCTGCCATTAGTCACCAGGTAGAGATCATATGTGAAACCTACAATTTTGGCCAGTCGCTTGAGGATATCAATGCAGAAACCTTTGCAGCAATGCTTCATGGAATGTATGCCTTCCAACACCACGCTGTAATTGAAGAAAAAAAAAATACTGTGAGAGAAGCTTTGTTCAAAGTGAAGTAAAAAAAAAAGATATGACAGGAAGGAAGTTGTGAAACAAAGAGAATAATTCCAGCATAGAGTCCAGAACCATGTTCAGCACAATAAACCTAAATTGCTGATATCATTGAAGGTACATCCTAAAGCTACATCTCATGCCTAAGCACTGTGGGTAGAAGAAGTGAATAATGAAGGCAGACTGAGAACAGGAAAGCAGGAGGCATCTTGCATACAAACATCAATATCAAAAAAGCGACAAGACTGCACGTATTTGTTTTTCGACATTACAAAGAAATGAATCACTTCCATGCGCACAGGCTGCACGGCTAATGGCCTCTCATACATTGTCCGTTTTTCATATGAAACATTTTTTTGGTTTTATATATACATTCAAAAGTGTACAAGGGATTTCTAAAGCCATATACTTCATAAACCCAAATGAATCAACATGAACTATATAATAATGAATATTCGTTTATTTCTGCATGATCTCACTGAAATAGAAATTTGTAACAGATTTATTAAAATGTTGTACATTTTATTTGCAAGTGAAATATTTTTTACCACGAATAGCAAAAACAATTAAATCTGATTCCAAACAAACATATTCATTTGTCAAACTGTATAATGTATCTAAATAACCTAAAATCATAATAGCAGAGAAAATTGAAAAGGGAACTCAGTGCTGTACTAAATGTTCTTACTGAAGAGTGTGTCTTCATCTTGAGTTCAGGAAATACAAACTCTTCAGTAAGAACATTTATTTGATGCTTTCTTTGCTAGTTTGTGATGTAAAGCATGCCTAATGTTCATGATGTAGGTAGATAACATATGTATGCACTGCTTACACGCAATGAACTTAACTAGGACTTAAACACGACCAGATTACTACACTAATACAAAGTGAATATTGATGCCTACAAAAATATTAATATGAAACTCTAAATTGGCAAAAGTATCGGCTGATGTTTCCAGACGTGTGGTTATTCCACAAACTGTTACCACACAGTTGGCACACAATTGTATAGGACGTGTTTGCAAGCTACAGCATTCAATTTTCTCTTCAAATGAACAAGGAAGATATGGTTTACATGGCTTGGAGTGAAAATCTTCAATGGCCTGCTATAGGGCCCTGAAACCAAACCTATTGAACACCTTTGGGATGAATCAGAATGCTGACTGCACTCCAGGCCTACATTAGTACTTCACTTTACTAACACCCTTTTGTCTGAATGATCACAAATCCTCCACTCTCCAGAATCTGGAGAACATCTTCCCAGAAGAGTAAAGGTTATTGTAATAGCAAACGGGGACTAAATGGGGAATGAGATTTTTTTTAAAAAGCGCATTTAAATCTTGTGATCAGGTGTCCACAAATATTTGGATATATAGTTTAAGAATTCTGTAGTACTTATTATGAGGTGAACACAATATCACACAATAAATACGTACAATAAAAAAAATAAAAATGT
>JAAIIK010000100.1:2164578-2198773 GCA_014706435.1 Silurus glanis
ATGATTCAGCTTCCATCAGTTCATGTTGCTTTTCCAGCATGGGAAATGCATTTATTTCTGCCCTCTGCACAAACATCACAGCAGTGAAAGGAAATCACTGTCACTTTACAGCTCCAGAGTCATCAGCAGACTCAGGGGACTCATTCCTATAATTACCTCCTTTTTTAAATTGTATTAATTATTTTTTTCAAAGCCTACTGATTCTTTCAGAGAACAATCTAGCTAATAATAAATACTACCAAGTCTTATTTATAATTTAATTCTGTCCAAGTAAAAAAAATATATATATATTACAGCCTAAACAACAGGCAGAAAATGCGCCAGCGCAGGCCACCTTGCTTGACAATTCATTCTTAAATAATTCACATTTTAACATGTTATTAGGATTATGTGTTAATCGATACATGATTTGTTCATTTAGGATCAATTCAGTGTAATGTGATTTCCGTAAGTGTCTTTGTTCTCTTGTGACGCATGTGTCTGTTCCTCAGGTCATGATGTTTTTGTCCTTGCTTGTGTTTCTCTCCTAGCTTAGCCTTGGGCATTATCATATGGTTGTGCACGTTCTCTTGCACGTACACGTCTGTATATAAACGGATTGTTATAAAATGGACCTCCAAAAACATTTACAATAGTATACAACCCGAATTCCAAAAAAAAGATGGCACCCTGTGTGAAATGTAAATAAAAACAAAATGCAATGATTGGCAAATCTCATAAACCCATTTTATTCAAATAGGACATAGAAAACATATTAAATGTTTAAACTGAGGAAATGTACCATTTTTAAAAAAAAAATCTCATTCCTCATTTTGAACTGAGGAGACTAGTTGCTGGGGTTTTGGGAGAGCAATGTTGTCCCATTTGTGTCTGATACAGGATTCTATCTCCTCCACAGTCCTGGCTTGTCTTTGTCATATTTTTCCTTTCACGATGTGCCAAATGTTTTCAATTGGTGTCAGCACCTGGACTCATTTACTACGAAGCCATGCTGTTGTAATAGATGCAGTATGTGGTTTAACATGGTCTTGCAGAAAAATAATGTCTTCAATGAAAAAAGACTGTCTTGATGGATGCATTTACTGAGCTAAAAACAGTGTACTTTCAGCAATGGTGACTTTCCAGATGTGAAAGCTGCCCATTTTATAGGCACTAATGACTAATCATTAATCACTCTCCCATACATCAGAGATACAGGTTTTTGTACTGAGCCCTGCTAACAAACCGGATGATCCCTCTCCTCTTTAGTCCTGAGGATGCAGCATCATTGGTTTCCGTTAAGAATTTTAAGTTTTGATTTGTTATCCACTTTGCCTCAGTCCATTTTAAATTAATTTTGACCCAGAGAGGATTGTATCGTTTCTGTATCATGTTCACGTATGGCTTCTTCTTTTCATGATAGAGATATAACTTACATTCGTGGATGGATTGGTGAACTATGTTTATAGACGGTGATTATAGAGGTACTGTATTTTTGAGCCAATGCATTGATTTCCTTTACAGAATTATACCTGATATTAATGTAATGCCACCTGAGGGCCAGAAGATCATGGACATCCAATATTGATTTTCGTCCTTGTTTCTTGCAAACAGAGATTCACCAGATTCTCAAAATATTTTGATGATATTATGTACGGTATAAAATGAAATAATCAAAGTATTCACAGTTTTATGTAAAGGAATATTATTTTGAAATTGACCCATGATTTATAGACGCAGTTTTCTGCAGGTTGGTGAACCTCTGCCAATCTTCACTTCTAAGGGAGACTCTGCCTCTCCAAGGTACTTTTTTATACCCAATCATGTTACTGACCTGTTGCTAATTAACCGAATTAGTTGCAAAATGTTCCTCCAGCTGTTTTTTGGGTAACACTTACTTTTTAAGCCTTTTGTTGCCCCAAACCAACTGACATTTTGCAGCCAGTAAATTAAAAAATTACCTTATTTTTATCAGTAAAATGTTAAATTTCTTCAGTTTTAACATTTTTATATTTTCTATTTTATCTTGTGAAAAAATATAGGTTTATCTGTTTTTTATTTACATTTTACACAGTGTCCCAACTTTGAAATTGGGGTTATATATTGTTATTAGAAAATAGCAAGAAAAAGAAAAGAAATCTCTTGCTCTTGACAATGTTCTTCCAAACTTCATGAATTGAGTCTGGATTATTTTTTTAGGTTTGTGTAGGTATGTGCTTTGGTTTATGTACATTCATTGGGAAACTTTATGGAAATAGACCTTAAAAACAGTATAGTAGCTTAGCTTACTTTTTTATTATACCTGCTTTGCTGCTGTAAAAAAATAAAATAAAAATGAATCCAACTTTGATCACTGAGCACTAATAATGTGAAATTTCACAGACGCAGAGAAACTTTTCAAACCAATGTTTAAAATATCCATGTGCGCTACTGCCTGCAGAAAGCCTCTCTTAGCACAAAGACAGACATATTTCTGACTTCAAGCGCAGCCTTATAAAGTCTTGTTTAATATCTTACAACCCAGTTTCATGGAGGTTCACTATTCATATCATTCCCTCTTCAACATAATTAGGCTACTAAAAGCCTATTCACACTAAAAGCTTTCAAGAAGCATCCATTATAAGTTTTCCGTTATATTTGGGTTTGAATCCACACTCACCGTGTGACGTGCTGTCACACGCATTTGTTTTTACCTGTAAGTGGAAAGTAAATTGACATCTGCCCAGATCCATTATAACTATGTGGAAGTTCGATCAGTGGATAAGATGTGAGAATTCTGATGGGAAGGTTGTGAGTTTAAATCCCAACTTCAACAAGCTGCCACTCCTGGGTACTTGAGCAAGGCTCTTAACCCTCAACTCTTCAGCTGTTAGTCGCTCTGGATAAGCGCGTCTGCGGAATACCGTAACATTATTAAATAACATTATTGTACCAGAGAAGAAAATATCTCGCCAACATTAACACGCAGATTACCTAACAAACAGCACCTTTCCTGAAGTAAATGTTACTGACTGCTTTGTTTGAAATGTGACGGTTATTTTAATGAGCTTTTGAGGGGAAACAATTTCCGTTCAATCAACACATTCAATCAACTTTCCTAGTATAGCGCTTTCTACAATGGACATTCAACAGAAGGGACAGTTTTCTACATAATGTGTCCCTATAACCTTATTCAAATAAATGTATCCCTTAAGACCAAAAGCGATTCGATGAGAAGGAGAAAATGTTATAACAAACAAATCACTTAGCTAACATGAATTTTGATCTTTAGAAAAGTACTGTAAAGTAAATGACTTCCAGTTTCTCGGACCCCCACACATAGTGGTATCAAAAACTTTTAAGACTAGCTCTGTGTACAGGAAAGTACTTTATTTATCTTTGTTTACACATGATCACCTTCAAAATAGTCCCCTTGCACAGCAATACAGCACCCAGCGTTCCTGCCACTTCTTGGAATGTGTCCTGGAAGTCTACTTTTCAAAGCGTGTCAAGCACATTCTGCAATTTGTGCTGGATCTCCACAATGGTGTCATAACAGCGAGGTTTGAGCTGGATCTTCATCTTCGGAGCCAAATCTGGTGAGTTAGGTGGGTACGGAAGTGAGATCATGTGGATTGCTCTCAGACGATCAACATGCACATATTGCCGAATGGTTTAGACATTTTTGGGGGGTTGAGCTCGTTGAAGGTCTTCCTGATCACTCCTCGTCCTCCAGTGATGTTCTTCAGCTCAGCTCAAGTGTGCGTGCCAATCAAAACACGACGATCGGCTTTTCGATTTAATGGACATTTTGTGACATTGTGACAATGTTTATTGTTTAAAGTGCTATTCAAATACAATATTATTGAACTAAATTGAATTAATTAACTCGATCGAACTGAACTGAATTGAATATATAACTTTCTGCATGAGTGAGATTTTAAACTGTTGGCATTGAAAATAAAATTGTGTATCCACAATTGTTAAAAATCTGTATATGGACAAAGGAACTGGGACACCTGATTTCCAGCAATATGTGGTTTTCCCCAAATTGCAAACTATAATATAGGATGTTTTTGGAAATATTTCCTTCAGTTAAACTGGGAAAACCCAACCTTAGTCCAACATGACAATGTTTTTGTGCACTCCATGAAGATATGGTTTATATGGGTAGAAAATGCATATATCTATAACATCTGCAAATCTCTTTAGCAAACTGTGATTGATACATTAAATACCGTATTTTTCGGACTATAAGCCGCTACTTTTTCCCCACGTTTTGAACCCCGCGGCTTAAACAACGAAGCGGCTAATTTATGAATTTTTCCTGGGTTTTTCCCGGTTTCACAAACTTCAAGCCAAAAAACTGAACCCCATAACATTAGACCGATGAAATTTCCGAACGGAAACGAAAAAACGCACCTCACCTGTGTTCTGAGCTGCACGGCATCGGGAGAAAAAACTTCCATCGGGTGATTTTTAAACGCATGACGATGCCAAAAGATAAACTCCCGAGAGAAATAGTTGTGAAAGGAAGGAGGAAGACAGTGAACAATGACTTTCTTGGTTGGCTACTGTTTAGATACAAGCCGTTGTAACGCGCTGAGTCAGGGTGAAGGGATAGCTCGCTTCTGGCATGCTATTCCCAAAATACCGCTATGCTCCTAAAGGAAGCGCAACATATTTCACCCGTTACACCGTGTGTAACGTGTCTTTCGTTAAAGCCTGTGTAAAGTACATTAGTGTAGACACCTGCGGCTTATAGACAGGTGCGGCTTATTTATGTTAAAAATAAAAATATTTGTAAAATTCAGGCTTATATATGGGTGCGCTTTATAGTCCGGAAATTACGGTAGTTATATACACTGTCACATTTTTTAATGCACAATTGAAATCTGAATGAAACTAATGGTTTGTTTAAAAAAAAAAACCACAAATTTCATGTTAGAAAAACACATTTTTACTACTGTCTAGTACCAGTGGATCAAGATGTATGGCTTAATAAATCTAAAGTAATTTCATCAGTCACTAAAGAGACTTCAGTGTTAAAGAGTACTGGGAACCCCCCCCCCCCCATTATTCTCCATGTGTGTGTGTGTGTGTGTGTGTGTGTGTGTGTGTGTGTGTGCTTGTGAGATGCATATTATTTAATGAAACACCTTCATTTCCCATGACATTAAGGTCTGTAGTGTAGAGAAGCATTAGTTAAAGTTATAACAATGCCTTGAATTTACTACTGCTGAAATGTCCTGTCAACCTTTTCACCATTGTTCTTACTTTTAGAAAATAAATATATAACGTGGGTCACATTTTTTATAAACAGAAGAGAGAAATGAAACGAGCCTCTGACCTGGTGTTAAGGGGTAGACGGCACGGCACAGAGTCACGGATGCACGAGCCAGTTCCAGGGTCAGCTGGCTCCACAATGACAAAGGGCCTCTCCTCCAAAGTGACTACCCGCAGGTGTTGACTGTCATCGAGCGGTTTGAGGAACGGGCCGTAACGTGACCAGGGCGGGTATCGCAGACGCAGCACGCCATTCTCCCACCAGCCCACCTACATACGACCGAATGTTACTCATATAATATTAAGGCATTTTTCTTCAGCCTATTATTGATAATCCTGTTAAATGTGGAAATCATCCATTAAGGACGTGATAGGAATTTTGACAGACTTTAATTTTGACAATCAATAAATGTACTCGTTTTGGATACTTGAGTCTTGGGGTTCTGTTTTCATGCCAATGTGAATATAAATTGCGGGCTAGCCCTGGCATGTTAATGCTGCTGTTTCCCATTTAGCTTGGATGCAGGCCAAATGTTACACTGATACAGTAAATAACATTATTTTGACTAAACAACTGACTAAAAGAATGAATGTAAAAGATGAATAAATAACTGAGTGACTGAATGAATGAAGGAATGATGCATCATCAAGGCTTGGCCTCACCTCCTCCCAGCCACGACCTGCAGTGTAGGAGATTACATCCACCAGTGGATTGGCTAAATAGCCATCATCATTAAAGGAGTAGTCTCGTCCCGACAGAGTGATGTTACTGAAGTATCTGAAAGAGGAACAAAAGAGAGAGGAGTGCAGAAAGAGAGGGTGAATGATATAGTGAGCAAAGAAAGAAATTACAGAGGAGAGCGATAAAGAATTGAAAAGTGGGAAAGAGGAGAACTGAGAGGAGAGCGTGAGCTGACAGTGATAAAGAGAGTGAGAGATATGAGTTCTATTATTTCTCTTTCCAAATGGGTTATTGTGTGCGTGTGTGTGTGTGTGTGTGTGTGTGTGTGTGTGTGTTTTGCACTGAAAGCTTCAGGGTCTTTTTATAAAAAATATCACAAGAAATGTGAACAGGAGAGACTTGGCGCTCAGTGTATATAACAGTGTGAATTAGTGAACAAATAAAGGCACCAAGAGATGAATCAAGATTATTTGGAATGAAATGAATGAATGAATGAATGAATGAATCAACAAATGAACGAATGAACGAATTGACAACTAACCCTAGAAAATTACACATATAAAAATTGACAAGTTTGATACAAACAAATGCATATCTGCAAATTTTATGACTAGACTTTAGTATATATAACTGTTTAATAGACTTAAAAAGTAATTGTCTGTGTAGCACATGAATGACGATAATTAATCTAAATCTAAAAATCTAGTTTAGTCGTGACGAGTTGATAGTGGAAAGTCTAGCTATCTAGGTGAATAACAGGGCTAATGATTGGAATAAGGGCACCATCTCAATCGGCGTGAAATTTATCCCAAGCTTTTAACAGCATGCCAACCTGCAACTGCACTCAACATGTTCTCAGTCGCATGATGCTTCCCTCTGTGGCTATTACCGAATTGAGCGCTAATAAAATTACCCAACGGCTAAGAGCTGAAGTTTGCCTTAACACCAAAAGTAAAGTTATAAGGAGAGGATTTAGAGATAATAATGTAGCTAATGGGTGTCTTTTGGTTGTTTTTTGAAAATATGACTTTATGCATTATGACTAGATCATTTCATAAAGATTGTATTAGAAAGGATTAGAAAGGATTAGAAAGGAACATTGCAACACATTATGGTACCAGAGGCAAGATATTTTTTTTTTTGCTATTTACTAAACACCAAAAGTGGCAGCGTCCACATTCATATGCTCCCACCTGATGCAATTCTTTCTGGTTCTAAGATTAAAAATCTCAATTCCGCCATTTATTATCCCACACTTTCCTTTGAAAAGTGTTATTTTGTATAATAAATGGCAGAATTGTGATTTTTTTCCACACACATTATTCAAGCCACCTTCACCAGTATTCGCCATTTATAACATTATTCTTTTAAACCAAACCACGTATATTTTCTAATAGTAATAATAGGCAACTTAGATGTCAAACACTTCAATTTGTACGAATTAATTACCCCAGTATAATTTCGTACTCAACAATTTATCTCAGTCCTAAATACAGATACATGTAAGGGATTGGAAAATGAGTTAAAATTCATGTTTATTACACATAGGTTATAATTCATCATCACCGCTGCCTCATTTTTCAGTATTCCACTGGTTGGAGCTCTTAGGATACTTCGGAGATTTTTCTCACTGAGTCGCTATGACAACAAGACCTTTAAGCTGTGCTGAAATGCAGAGAATGAGCAACTTGGGATCCCTATGAATAAAAAAATTGAAAAAAAAATAAAATGCTCCTCCTCTCCCAATCACAAATGTGAGCCGTCTTCATTAACAACAATTTGTCGTAGGTTTATTTAATATTTATTTTGTGACGTCGTTCTTACATTTATTCCACCCGACTGTATTATTGATGTCGGGTCCAATTTTAATGCGATTTCACACTCGGATTAATTTTTTTACTTCGAGGAACGGCATTATATAGATTCTGATGGCGCCTGTTCGGTTCGTGTTTTGCATACTGTCTGAACGAGGAGTAAAGAAAAGGGGATGTTTTAAAGGCCGGTTCATGAGCTGCAACACCAGTTGTTTATAAAGAAGCATTTTTGTCAACATATTGAAAAAATTCTATTGTTTAAATGTTGCATGTCTCACACATTTCCCTGTAATCCACATCTCTCTTTAAAACACACCCTACACACAAACACATACCCACACATATTTGTGTTTAAGAATTGTACACTTTTCACCTCAATCACAGTATACGCTTATATTCTTCTCCTATTCTAATGCAGTTCAAATAGGGGAAAAAAACATGTGAAGTGTCTCTTTTTCAATCTCTCTTCCCATCTTTTCCTCTCTGACTCGCTATCACCCCCTGCCATGTTGTCATAGCGACACAACCAGTGACATTACATGTGTTCCGCTAATATACTTGAGGAACATGTGTGAACAAGAATCAGGACGCATAGCTATGATGCTGCTGGGGGGGGGGGGGGGGGGGGGGGGGGGGGGGGGGGGAGTGCAAAGTGGCTTTGGAGACAAATAGCGATCAGTTGAAAATTAAAGGATGGATGGATGGAAGGCTTTCTCTGTGACTATGATGTGGGTGTTTGCATATTTGTGTGGATATGGGAAAAGAGACACTGGCAGGCTTCTTATACACTAAAGAAAAATAAAGGCATATGTAGTTTTTGGTGGATCGTGTGACAAGTAGAGAGCTACCACATTCAGCTGAGCTAAACGTGGGCATGGCTAACGCAAAACAAAAGTGACAAAGCGACAGTGTGGGAAATAGCAGAGAGCAGAGATTGATGACAGAGGGGCAGAAAACACAAAGGTGAAGTAGCAGAGGGCAACAATGGCTGTTCATCCATCAGAAACCCTTAAAGGACTTAAATGTTTCTAATGAAGCAGCATTGGTTTGGAAGATTTAGAGATCAGCAGCTTCTCCATTAACATACTGTTGTGTAAGAGACTGAGACAAGGAAAAAAAAATAGTGCCTCAGAGTCTCAGTGTTTCTTCAATACCACTGTGTATACTCTTAATACTTTTAGCATTCTACTTAGTTATCTTGTTTTTACATTTGTATAAGGGCTTAGTGCATTTTCAGCACTATCACAGTGTACGCTTGTGGATACACAAAAACGTTCTTTAAAGCGCATTTTCCACTGGAAATGAAGCTATAGAAAGAGTGTGTGCGAAAACTGCACACTACCATTATTTCTGCAGCCTGAGGCTATCAAGCCTTTGATTGGAGCCGAAGTAGCGAGTGAAAGAGAAAGCACCTGTTCACGCTTGCATACTGTTGACAGCCGCGTGTGGCTAATGGAGCGTTAAAACAAGAATCGTACCTAATTTGATAGTTCGGGATTGAAATCTAACTCTTGAATGCTACGTTCATTTGATTCAATTCAATTTCATGTTGTTTGTATGGCAGTTTTAACAGCAGTTGGGACACTTAAACTTAAAAAAAAGGTAGTTTTTCAGGATTATGGACAAGAAATATGTTTTTCACAAGCCAATGCACCCTAATGTACTATATCCAACATTTATTTGAGCATCTGATTTACAATTATGGTAATTGGCATCTGTATATATGTATCAGTTGCAACGGTACAGATATTCGTAGCGAAATGTTTTGGTACAGGGCTTTTGGTTCAGTGCACACACGTACCGAATGCAATCCTTTTTACGAGCGGAACATATATTTGGGCTGTCAAATAACAGGTTAATTATACGTTAACGCGTACGTTAATTTTTACACCACTAATTTTATTACCGCGCGATTAATGTAGCACTTGTTGCGGTTTGACCATTTTTATAATAAATATACAGAAATAAATATACCTGAGGTAAAATTAAAACCTTTAACACAACACACAATAATTCACGACTGCCTTTCTTTACTCCGATATATAAAAATGAATCAACTTCACCAAAAAAATGTTTTTCATCACTAAACATTTGTTTGGTCTCAAATCAAGAACCAAAATCCACCATGATGCACACAACCGGCAATTTAAACCGTCCAGGTGCAAACGAAGAAAAAGTTCAGTTTGGTGTCCTGATGATTAACATAATTTAAAACACCATAATCACGTTAAAACACTTACGTGTATATTTTGGCTTCATGCTTTATGTTGAGTTCGGTTTCACTAATAATAAACATACATTTGCATAAAGCATCCATATTTGCCTGTGCCCATGTTGATTAGAGTATTAAAAACTGGAGAAATATTCATTTAAGGTAAATTTCATAACAGATAGAAATGTGTAATCAAGTTGAGATTAATGTATATTATTATATATAATAATATAATATTTATTATATATACATTAATGTATAATGTATATGTAATGACATGATGAAAAATGAAAATATAATGATAAAAATGACATTGCTATTGTCCATTGTTTGGTGATTTGGTTTCATTTTATCAGTGTTTGTATGGTTTTATATATTAATTATTAAATATAAAATGTTTTCCGCATTTGCTTATGTTCTGTGTTTGCCTCATTATATGACAAGATTAAGAATCAATATTAAAATTCATACATTAGTCCCTATAATTTTATCTCTAATGAGCAAACCAGTGACAATGAAAGGAAAACTCCCTGAGGAGGAAACCTTAAGAGAAACCAGACTCAAAATGCAACCCATCCTCGAATGGGTGACATTGGTGACATTTCTCTTGTTTTGTAAAGAGAACCCGAGTTGTAATGTAAGACGGAGACATGCTATTTTGTCCCAATATATACAGGCTGAATACAAAAATTGGATGAATTTCTTTTAGCATATTTTATGATTTTGGTGCAAATAAGAATAGTTGCAAATAAATAAAGGTCCCATGATGCCACAAATGCTAAAATCCCACAAAGGATGGTTTTGCAAAAAAAAAAAAAAAAAAAAAAAACATTTTTAAAGATTAACAACATTCAAGAGCAATCCACCTTTATACTTATCTATTTACAAGATTTTTTTCAGGTCACTCCTGAACACATAACTGGTTCAGCTGTTAACAACGACACAAGGGAACAGTGATGGAACTGTAATAAATGTACATTCGGTGCCATTCAGATGAAGATTGGTTCCCGTTTGAGTCTGGTTCCTCTCAAGGTTTCTTCCACATGCCATCTCGGGGAGTTTTTCCTTTTGCCACAGCCACTGGTTTGCTCATGAGGTATAAACTTACAAATAAAAGAAACAAACATATACATTTTCTAACCACTTTATCTCTGTGAAGCTGCTTTGAGAGAATGTCCATTGTGTAAAAGCGCAATACAAATAAAATTGAATTGAATTGAACTGAATAGTGTTTGACCTGGAACAGTTACATGGTTGATGGGGAGCTTGGGGAGGTTGGTGATGCATCTGACGGTGCTAGTTGGTTGCCGTTTTGTAAAACATGCTTCACTTTTAGGGGAAATCAGAGTGCACTTGCATGCACGATGACACATCTGAGACAGCCAGGGGGAGCAGCACTTGGCTGGTGACAGTATGTGATATTTCCCAGTGCATTCTCTCACTGTAACCAATTATCTTATTTGCATGCAAAGTGACAACGAGCGTGTGCCCCGTTTAGTGTTGCCTGTGAGGCAGAGATGTGAGCAAAAGAGAAATGAAGGGAGGAGACACAATTCAAATCTAATAGAAGAAAAGTCCATGGGGGAGGCCAAGAAAGAAAAAAAGAGACAGCACATGCATGAGACACAAAGAGAAACGGAGTAGAAAGAAAAATATATAAGATCAAATATCATGCAGCAGTGAGGATGAGAGGAAGGCAGATGGCACTGAATGAAAGAAAACAAGAAGATAAAAAAACAGACAGATGGACATGGTAGGACTAGGAATACAAAACAGTGATAGGTAGAGAAGTGAAAAAGAGACAGAAACAGAGAAAATGGCTATGACAGAAACATTTGTGCTCCTAGAGCACATGCAAAAACCAGTGGTGGGCCGTCAGGGCCAGCAAGGCCTTCTCTGCTGGCCTAAATTCTTTTAGAGGCATTTTGCGAACTGTGATTAGTGCGCTTTCTGACCATCCAATTAAAGACGCCTGCTAGAGGGCCTCGGAGTGGTCAAATTGCAGTCTGATTGGTTAAAGCAACAACTCCAAGCAACATGGTGCTGACTCTGAAGGCCTTATGGCAGACCTTTGACCACGGATGTGATTTGATAATTCTGTAAATTTGATAAATTTACACCCAAGAGAAACGCTATGAAATGGAGAAACTAGACGACTGGGAATATATATTAAAGTATTCCCAGTAGTCTAGACGGCGTCTAATCCCATCAGCATTTTCACATCGTTTGATTGATGGTCAGAGAGCGCACTAATCACAGTTCACAAAACGCCTCTGAGGCAAACTGCACAAAATTTCAAATATATTCATGTGGGTTTAATAATGTTTTTCCATTACACAATGACTGACAGAGGAGAAGAAATCGAGTTGGTCACAGATACAACCAGGCCATTTACAAGACGGACTTTTTAAGAAAAGCTGCACATCGCGAGGAAAGGTCAGCAGGAAACAGTTCAAAACAGTCGTTAAGCTTTTCCATGAACCATTAACACTTTTGCATTTTCTTTCCTGTAGAATTTGCACCAAAACAGACAATTTGTCTTTATTTCAAATTCCCAGAAAAACAATAATGCCAGGACAAAATGCACAAAAATGCTTTAGTAATGGCATTCATTCACACTATATAAGATACATGTCTGCAATGCAGCGCTCAACACTGCATTTCTGTATAATATTGATGGTTTCTATAGTCGTGGTGTCATAATGATGGTATTAAGATGTGGATTGATCCAGGTAGGACACCACTGAAGGCCTTGGCGTAAAATGACTAAACCACTGGCAAAACCAAACCATTCAATTGCCATTTTACATATCTATGGAATCCGGACCATTAGTGCAGGTTGGAAGATGGTGCAGTGACACAGTTGAATTGTTAATTTAGGGCAGAATGAATGAATAAATGAATGAATGAATGAAATTGTTGTAATTACATGTGATGCTGAAATAACCAATCAGAACAGCTTTTCTCTGTAGCAGGTGGGGCATGGCTTTCTCTTTCTCTCACGTTCACATAGCAGTGAGCTGAGCATATGTGTGTGTGTGTGTGTGTGTGTGTGTGTGTGTGTGTGTGTGTGTGGCTGTGGCTGTAAGCAGAGCAAAGCCAAAGCCAAGCAGAAATGCAAGCTGGAAAACTGCAACGTGATTTGTTTTGAAAACCCTGGGTCTGCAGTGTTCTCTAAGTGCCATACTGCAGAGATTTTTTTTCCTGGTCTTGAAACCAGGGAGCTGCTCAGAGAACAAAGTAATGTGGACATCATCCTGTCATCGCTCTACCTGTAGGACTAGCAGCACTCATTTCTTCTCAGCAGAATCAACAGAATGAGATGAACACCGATAGTGCGCAAATGTAAGCTGTTTCGGACAATTATTGACTACAAAAAAAGCAGAGAAATGCTTTTCTACATGGTTCGCTATAATCCTATTGTAAGATATTGTAACTGATGACAGATAAAATACAACTCGGTTAAAAATTAAATAAAATAGTTATTTTTGGAGTGTAGGTGGTGTGAACCATGAGCTACTGAAACTGCCAGGCCAAATGTGCCATAGTGCCATTATTAAGAGTTCCTTCAAATCAACTGGTATGTATTTCACTGGGCCATTAGATCAGGCTCAATTTTCTATTCAAGCTTTAATGATGCTGGATTCATTTCCATGAGCTGGGTGTTATTGCCCCACAGTATATACGCACTGCTTACTGTGAGTACACCCCTCACATTTCAACAACCATTTTAGTGTATCTTTTCAAGGGACAATACAATAGAAATGAAACCTGTCCTCTGAAAATACTTGACATACAGCCATAATTGTTAAAATAGCTGCCAACAAAAGTAAGTACACCCTACGTGATTACAGCGGATTGTCGTGTGATTACAGCGGATTGTCGTGTAAACATGCAAAGACACACGTCCTACATCACGTTTATGTCTGCTTGGCAGGACCATTCAAATTTGTATATCTTGTAATAGAGCAGTTTAAATTTGGTGCTTTGCTTTTTTTTGGTACTCACTTTGAGGATTGGAGAATTAGAATTGTTGCTCTCCACAAGATGGACAAGGCTATAAGAAGATCGGTAACACCCTGAACCTGAGTTACAGTACAGTGGTCAGGATCATACAGAGATTTTCCAAGACGGTTTCCACTTGGAAGAGACCTTGCGATAGTCAATCAAAGAAGTTGAGTCCTCATGCTGTGTGTCAGCTACAGAAGCTGTCTTCAAAAAAAAGATGCATGAGTGCTGCCAGCATTGCTTTAGAGGATGTAAAAGTGGAAAGTCATGTCAAGTGCATGGCCATCCCAGAAGGAAGCCTCTTCTGAAGCTGGCTTACAAGAAAGGCCGCAAACAGTTTGCTGAAGAGAATCTGTTTAAAAGCATAAATTTCAGGAAACAGGTCCTCCGGCCTGATAAGACTAAGATAAACATATTTGGCTCAGATAGTGTCCAGCATGTGTGGCAACACCCTGGTAAGGAGTACCAAAAAAATTGTCTTGCCTACAGTCAAGCATGGTGGTGGTAGCATCATGGTCTGGGGCTGCATGAGTGCTGCTGCTACCGGGGAGCTGCGGTTCATTGAGGGAAACATGGATTCCAACATGTACTGTTACATTCTGAAGCAGAACATGATGTCCTCCTTTAGAAACTGACTGAATATTCGAAGGATTCAACAATTTTCTGTCCACACAGGCTGCCCAGGTGCTTGTTCAGTCTGAGCGCTATTTGTCTACTGCAAATTATCCAAAACGCCCAAGTTTGCTTTGTTAAAAAAATAATAATAATCTCAACAGAGTTGTAGGCTGATTCATCTTAAATTGTAATTTTGCATACCAGTGTAGAATTATTCATTGATAGAGACTCGCTCTGGACAAGGGCGTCTGCAAAATACTGTCTGGTCCAATGCTTTAATACAGACCAAGGATTTTTACCTGATAAACAAAAGTTGAGACTCCTGTAGAAATTTTCAAATTAACAAGGGTTAATTTACTTCTGTTGCTGCAGAACAGCTGTATGTTTTAAACTTATTACTCCTTCCCTAATAAAAATAAATAAAATTAACTTTTGTGTAAGTCCAGGATAACTAGTTCAGGCTATTCAGTGGGCTTAAATGGGGAGGTGGTAGCTTAGTGGTTAAGGCATTGGACGTTGCAGCTGAGGGCTGTGAGTTGAAATCCTTGCCACACCAACTGCCACTCTGGGGCTCCTGAGCAAGGCCCCTAAATCCATAGCTGCTCAGCTGTATAACATGTAAGTCACTCTGAGATAAATATAAGTCACTGTGGATAAGGGTATCTGCCAAGTACCAATATTTAAATGAAAACAATAATGAATAAATGGGGGTGTTTTGAAGCTTTTTAAGACTGGTAGTGTGTGAGTGTTGCAAGAAGGTTGCTGGTATAAATCAGATTTACCCCAAAAAGTATCTGGGCTCCCCTTTTCATCATAGATAGGTAGATCCCAAAATTGACTTATACAGTCACTCTACTTAAGACCAAAATGGAGATGAGACTGGCACTGTGGGATATTACCACTTATTAGGATACCCTAATACTTTCAATTCAGAGAATGTGTTCCATGCACTGTTTGGTGTCTGCAAATGAAGCCTTTACTTTCACTATTTTATGGTGCTGCAAATTATAATTTTGTCTGCATGAAAACAAGTTCCTTGCTTCTCAAACCCAGCTGAGGCCTGGTTTTCATGTAAAACAGAGTACAAATAGAGGAGCCTTTCCATATCCTTACTTCAGTCAGATCAGCATTTTCTGGTGACACACTGACAAGGATGGTTTAAACACAGATTTATTTGTGGTTCGTCAGTTTAGAACGTAAATTGCTTGCCAGGTGGCTTCTTCTCATAGTGCATCCTGCTGTCATCTCTTCCAAAGGTAACACAGACACACTTGGCCATCCACATAATGTAATAGAAAATGAGAAGCATCAGAAGTTTCATTGCTTCATACTCCAGTTCTGAAGGAATGCTCATTGAAGGCATTTGTGATGGTGGATGGGAATCAGAGTAGCCCCCCCGAAGTCCGAAAATAAACAAACCAGTGAACTGTCCAAAGGATCATGCAACAATGTCTGCAACAACTTGGGCTGCAGCAATGTTGCAACAATATTGTTCTTCCTTAGACAACTTTTGTTAGGTACTAAATACTACATATCGGGAACACCATACAAGATTGTCAATTTTAGAGATTCTCTGGTCCAGTTATCTAACCATGTCTAAGTCATATATCCTAATGCCCATTTTCAGCTTCCAATATATCAACTTTGACACCTAACTTTTTCACATGCCTAATATATCCTTGTAATATATTACTTTCCTCACCAACTGGTGTGTTTCGTAGTCCCTAAGAAATTGCTCCTGGTCTATGATTTGATTTTATAATAAAATTTTTTTTTTTAAAGGAAGTCAGGAAGTCATTTGATTTCATATTAAATTTTTAAAAAAAGGAAGTCAATTTTCTAATCAACTAATCAACTTTCTAATTTACATATAACCAAAAACATTGAATACACACTACACCTCTGCCACATTAACACACTTGACAGGAGCTAAGTAAACCAGCTAAATATGATAAACAGTAAAGAGTTTAAGAGCAAACGGTGTAAAAAAATATTCTCCCTCAGCCTGAGGAAGCAACATATTCCATTACCGAGGAACTCCAAGTTGATTAAACACTTTTGAGAATTGCCTGTCACAGAGCCACAAATTCATACAAATTCCCTCTCTTCCAAATGAATAAAATACAAAAAAGGAATTTTCTCAAGCAAGCAGCGGTTAGAAAAAAGAATAATGTGCAGGAAGATGCACAGCCAAAAATACACAAAAAAAAAAATCACATTTGCTGCAAACTAGTGATTACTGCAACCGACACTAATACTGTAGAGCTAATGTAGACATATATGGTTCTAGAGTGAATATCATATATGAATAAATGTTTTCTTAGAAAATAAAATACATAAAAGTAAATAAAATTAATATATCCAGATATTTTTGCTTCTTTTCAGCCATGGTGCCAATAACACTAAAAAACGAAGAAGAAAAAAACATAAACAAAAAAAACCCAAAACAATTCTGCTTTTCTGGCCACTTTAAAGTATTGTCTGACAAATATCAAGCAATTATTATTTATTATTGCAAAGCACGGTTATAAGTATCCTCCTTAATCAAATATAAGCATTCAGTGATAATGTTTTAAAATTCCTTATATATTATTCCCTAAATGCTACTCACAATAGTAGTACTCAACTTATTGATAAATTGAATTCTAAACAGTTTTTATATAATTTTTATGAAATTTTATATTTATTTAATTTTATTTAATTTTGATAATTTCTGTATTGTTTCAGAAGCCAATATCATGTCAGGCCGTAATTTTTTCTTTATTTTATATTTAGCTGAGGTAATGTTAATCAGTAAACAAGTATAAAGGAAAAAAAATATCCTAAATTCTATCAACTCTTTCCTTACACTTTAAATTGTAATTCTGGAATTGCTTGCTATGGCTTAATATTCTCATTAAAATGATCAAGAAGCGTAAGTAAGTGTCAGAAAAACACAACCCGAGCACACTACCAGAACTAGAACTGTGGAACTCATCATCTAATGTTAGGATTAAATGTAAAAGTCAGCAGACATTACAACAGGACAAACTACAATATATGATATTTGATTTGTGATTGGATTTGTGATCCCATGCAATTTTTACCTTATTCTGTCAGGTATCCTTTGTGTCTGGTTTCCATCAGTCATGCAGTTTCCGGCAAAGCCTGTCCCCCTACCTCCACCATACTCCCTTCTTAGTGCCATGGCCCCGTGCGTTAGAACAGAAACTCCTTTAGCAATGCGACGGCGTGGCTCATCTCGCCATCCCTGAGGCCGCACAGTAAACAACGCCTTAGGCAGGCCTTCCACTCCAAGTCCGGAAAGGGCTGGGCCCACAGCAAACCACATGTGTGAAGGGGTAGCCTGGCCTGAGAGCCATGCTGCCTTAAAAATCTGCTCCGCTTCTTCATGTGAGCAGTACAGGAGCCGTACCTATTTATGGAAGGGAAAAAAAAAGGCATGATAAGTAATGCGTTGTGAATGTAAGAAATAAAGCTACATATTTACGAAATGTTTAATTCTCTGCATTAGCTTCTTTAGGACAACCTGTTTTCCTAAAAAAAAATCTAATATTCAGTTATTTTTTAGGGAAGTGACCCAGTAGATATAATTGTTACATTTGGGGTAGGCCCTTAAAACAGCAGTGCTTCGATATAATAACTCTGTATGGATTTGCAGTAATTATTCCATGTATATGGATAAGCAGACACAAAGCATGCCAGCAAAATGAGCACCCAGCATAAAAGAGCCACCAGACCACTCACTGTAGGGGCAAAAGCATTTAGGCTTATACAGTTAGACTCATGGTGCACCTAAAACATGTGCTAATCCATTAGTAAAAAAAAACATAAATAATGAGGATGACTAATCAGACTATATCTGATGCTCTAATATTTTTCCACTGGTATTGCACCTCTAAATGCACAGATGTATTCACCTTCCAGAGAGGTTCCTATGCACTTCAACCCTTCTATGTATTTCCTTTATATGTACCTTTTGCCTTTAATGTATGTAGTTGCTGAAGGACTCTTCCTGCTAAAGTCTTAGCCTGAACTGACATTCTCAGATAAAAGAACACTTGCTAAATGGGGTTTCCTTACTCAGAAACACCAAAAGCCTCAGTGTTTGCATATATAACGAGTTCTAGATTTAGTTTTAAATCCTGGGATTTCAGCTTTCTCCAGTCCACACACCTGCACATAGAAAGAATCTGTTGAACTCAACCTCATTACTTATGAAATCAAATTTTAAATGAAGGTATCAGGTTTACCTATGATGAAATTCATATGTACAGACTTTCAAACTTAATGTGAAACATCTAATTTTGTTGGCTTCACATATACATAACAAGAAATGATTTACCACTTACACATTGCTCCAAACATTGTGAACCTAGCTGTATATATCCCTGTATATTGTACACTTGAAAAAAGAGTTGTCCAGAAATACATATTCCAGTCAAACATTCAAGTCTTCTTAATAATACCCCTTCTCCCCTGGGTCCTGAGGAATACATGCCTTAGACTCCATCTCCTCAGCATCTCAGAAGGTCAACCCTAGAGTTCTTCATGACTTGGCCTCAGAATACGACAAAGGGCAGGTTTTTTGAGGAACACTGAGATCAATATTGGGGGCCACGATCTTGGAAGGCCCAGAGCTTGAGGTTATGTTCACACTACCAGGGTGAAGAAGAAACTAAGGAGTTAAGGCATGCCATTGCTTTAGAGTATACATTAGCTATTGTGTCACACTCTGTTTTAACAGGAAACAGACCGGTCAGAATCGGTGGTGCAGTACTGCAAAGAAAAGAAACACTATGAAATGTGATGAATTGTCATGGATAAGTGGAAAAAGATGACTTGGCTCAGTGGTTACCACTCCACACTCCAAAGTGAAGGAACCAGTTTCTGCCAATAGAATCCTTGATCTGACACAGTCACCCCTTTTATATAAAAAGAAAAAGGCCTCTGTTGCCAAGGAAACCACACAATATGACAAATCAAGTGAAACTCAGAGTAAAAAAAGGGCAGGAACATGTTTAACGTCTCACATTTTAGCCAATAACAGAGGTGCCAGGCTTGTGGCTGGTGGATGTACAACTGGAACAGACTGCTTGCCCAAAAATATGTGTCGCTAATGAGTTTTTATAAGCACTTTCTTACCACTTTTTGATACTGTTGTCTTTCATTTATGCATTCCTGTAATGTTATGTTTTTGTATTTTTTTTCGTTTGGACTTTTGAAATATGTTAAGTCTTTTATTAGTTTGT
Organism: Silurus glanis; assembly: GCA_014706435.1. Classification (NCBI taxonomy): domain Eukaryota; kingdom Metazoa; phylum Chordata; class Actinopteri; order Siluriformes; family Siluridae; genus Silurus; species Silurus glanis. The sequence continues at coordinate 2,184,406 of JAAIIK010000100.1, forward strand.
GTTTGTATTAAAGTTTCCCTCAAAATAATTCTAATGATGATTATGTTGATGATGCTGATGATGAAAGTGATGATGTTATAATGATTATTTCCAAAATAAAAACAAAATTTCACACAATCATAAGCAATGGGACTATCAAGACATCTCAAGATCAAACGTCATACACCTAAATGAGCCTCAATTTGGTGAGGCTTAGTAGTCAAGGGTCTGAAAGATGATACTACAAATTTGAAATTCTTTTTTTTTTTGGAAACCATGATTGCTATGACCGCCGGAATAAGGAGGAGAGGGACCATCCGACTTCTCGCCATTGCTCTGTTCAAAAGCCTGCATTTCTGATGGCCAATTGAAAGGGCAGCTTGCACATCTGGAAAAGCTCCATCAATGCTGAAAGGTATATACAGGTTTTAGAGAAAAAATGCGTCTTTTTCAGGAAGGCCTTTCATTTTTCAGCACAACAAACTCCATACTGCATCTATTGCAACAGTTTAAGTTTGTGACTTGGCAAAACATTTCTAATGGCATGTTTTTTCTTGGTCATTATGGATTATTTTTATAGATTAGTATAGTGTAATTATATATAGTATAGTGTATTAGTGTAAGAAAAAATAAATGTTTTCCTGCACAGCACCTACAGTGCATAAAAAACTGGCCCACAGATCCTGTGTTCAGTCCTGGGTGACTGTCTGTATAGAATTTTACATATTCTCGCTGTGTTGGGTTTGCTCTTAGTTCTCCAGTTTTCTCCCTCTGTCCAAAAAAAGTGCATGTCAGCAACTTCACTAAGCAAAATTGTCCCTAGGTATTAATGTGTGTGTTTCAATGGTGCCCTGTGATGGGCTTGCAACCCATCTGAGTTGAATTCTCCTTCCTTGTCCAGTGTTACCAGCACTTTCTCTATATCCTCTATGGTTAATGAAAATGTTCTCATGACTTGTTCATGCTGTCATCATCTCTTAAAAGCAGATATAGTTTTTTAGCCCTGTAATAGTAGCTTATAAGAAGTAGTTATTGAAGCGTTGGGGAAAAAATAGGATGTGCTGTAATAAGTGCTATTTTATAGCCTAGCAGCCAATTAATGTGGGTGAACATTAAATAAAATGGTGGCAGTGATTGCAAATTGATGCAATTACCCTGACTAGGATACTTTGCGCATCCTGCTCACAGCAATTATCTATAATATATTTGCAATAGTTTAGATTATTAGACTATAGATCTTAGATTTTATGAGATAAGTAATGTATTTATATCCCCCTAGTTCTAAAAGAAATATTTGGCAACCTCAGACGCATGAATTGCACATGGGTAGGTTTAATAATATGAATGAGTTGTCTAGAAAAACAGAGAGAGCGTGTAAGTAAGCCCAAAAACTTCAACTGCATATAGTGTTCCTAGTTTTTGAACTTCATTTGTTTAAAATCACCAACATTGAAATATGGTCCAAAAAGATGTATAAATATTTTAGCTGTTATTATTAAGCTGTTATGGATATAGTGTTGACTGTAGATCTCAACCATGAGAACGCCATTATGAACTAATAAAAAACATAAACAAAAAACCCTTCATTTCACTTGCTTGCATTGCTTGCATTGCAATAATTAGTCAATAATTACTATGACTATTGATGACTAAATTTTTTAAATCATATTACTATCAGCGGGTAGAAATGCTTTATCAGTCTGCATCTATTTATTGATTTTTTTGTTCTATGGTTCAAAGGCAAGTAATTATTTGGGGAGTCAACAGTAAATACTACTGCAAAAGTCATACCCCACGACAAGAATGGCAACCTCAAAGTTAAGTGAAATGTACACAGGTACAGCAAATTCAATAAATTTGAAGCCACCCATGAAATCTAGCTTAAATATCAACTAACAAAAGTTGTACCATGATCTTAACAAATCAAGTCTCTAAGAGCCTAAACACAATAAAATGATGTAATGTATCCCTATACAAACAAATCTTTGACCCAGTGTTGTCTTTTGCCAAGTGTTTAAACAATATTACACATTAGTCACATGACATAAAAAAAAGTATGGATTCTGTTTAGCAATTATTGTAACTTTGTCCCTCTCTTTAAATTGTTTTATGCTATGATGCATTTTAGCATTGCATAAAAAGAGTATCTTTTGTGAGAAAGGCAGAGTCTCTGAGAAATAAAGATGGGCAGAGGTTCACCAATCTGTGAAAAACTTGTCTACAAATTGTGAAACAATTTCAGAATAATGTTTCTCAACATAAAATTGCAAAGAATTTTAATATTTGATCATCTGCAGTACATAATATCATCAAAAGATTCTGAGAATCTGAAGAAATCTTTGTGCACAATCGTGATTGCTAGATTGCTAGACCTCTGTACTAATGAGGAGGGGGACCATCCAGCTAGTAATCAGTGCTCAGTTCAAAAGCCAGCATCACTGATGGGACATGGATGTGGGTGCATTAGCGCCTATGTAATGGACAGCTTGCACATCTGGAAAGGCACCATCAATGCTGGAAGGTATATACAACTTTTAGAGCAACAAAAGTTTCCATTCAGTATGCGGTTTAACTTCCATCTAAACCGCATACTGCATCTATTATAACAGCTTAAGCTATAAGAGTCAAGGTGCTGAATTTCCCTGTCTGCAGTCAAGATGTTTCACCAGTTGAAAGCATTTGGTGCACCAGGAAATGAAAAATATGTCCTATATTAGACATAAATGGGACATCAAATGGTACACTTACTCAGTTTAAACTTTCGATGTGGGTTCTATCTTCTATTGTGAATAAAATGTGGGTTTATAAGATTTGCAAACATTGCATTTTGTTTTTTACATTTTGCACAGCATCACAATTTTTTGGAATTTGGGTTATAAGAAGCACCAATACTTATTCAGTAAAAAAAAAAACATAAACAGAGGGCTGTGTTGCATTCAAAGGCATAGCATTTGAATTATTACAGCAATGCAAATTCATCTGCAAAATGCTAAATAAAAACAACTGTAGTTAAAACCTTTTTTTAACTCTCACACTCCTATCACACACAGTTTCTTGCCATTTATACTTTCACTACTTTGCCTGTTTTTTTTTTTTCTGTCTGTGCAGGAGACACGATGACATGCAGTTTAAATCAGACACTGATTAGGGTCTCCAAAGTCCCACTTCTTTGACACTGGGGAGAATTAATCACTCAAGTCAGTGAATGCGGAGAATGGCTGCTGGTGTGTGGCAGCCCCTATGGAATTGAGTCAGTCACCTATGTGTCAAATGAAAACTGTCATTTAATGTGACGCTGATCAGTAACATTACACATGCCAGCCTCACTATTCCGTCTCCCAAAGAACCATGACATAAAGGCCACAGTTTTACTCAAAAGAGAAAAGAGATATTGATACAAAGAACTGTTAGATATTTATATGTCGATGGTAATATTCCTTCTAATACTGCTGTTTTATTTGCAGTCATTAGTTTTAAAAGTATATTTGAGAGAAATGTCCTGATGAGAACTGGGTTTCCAGTCCGTCTTTAGGGCACATTGGTGATGTCCACTATTCAGTGAACCATCTACTGCTTAGAAAAGTAAGAACCTGTTTTTTCCTCTGAAGCAGACAAACAGTTAATCTGAAGATTGGGAAGCAGCCAATTTTTCCACTGATTCAAGAAGTTGGGTGATTCAACAAGAAGGAGGAGTGATAAGCCAATGTAACGTCAAAGAGAAGCCATCCATCATCATTCCACTAGAGTCTGGCTCCACTCCCACCCTTGTGCTGGAATTCATTAAAGCCTCTTACAAGTCTAGGCATCCAACAAATTTTGCTGAAAATGATTGCTAGATTATAAAAAGACATTTTGCATCATGAATAATCTTAGATTAAGTGCCCTTAAGGAAATCCACCACAAACAAAAGAGTCCATCCTGGGGTCAGAATAGCACTAGCATCACAAGCAGTCTTCCATGGGTCCACAGGAGGATCTGCCATGGCAGCCTTGATATAGGAGACCACCGATGTTGTTGTTGTTGCGATGTGCACACTCTTCTTGGCATTTAGTCTTAACCACAGCTCCATAATGCAGGCGTGAACGACATCTCGATGCCGTTTGCCAGAAGCTCTGATCAATCTAATATCTAATAATATGATATAGCTCAGAATGCGGACGTCCAAGTCAGAGCCGCATTCATACACTTTGTGAAGGTGCTGGGTGAGAGCACAAGGCCAAACGGAAGGAACCCGGTATTGGTCAGCTTTGCCCCCAAAAGCAGACCTCAGGAACTTCCTGAGAGAGGAAAGGATGGATATGTGGAAGTAAGCGTCCTTTAGATCTATCGTGACAAACCAGTCCTCAGACCTGATTTGAGACATGACCTGCTTGAAAGTAAGCATCCTGAACCTGAGCCTCAGTAAGAGAGGAAAGGAGTGCAGATCTAAAATAGGATGCAACCCCCCATCCTTTTTGGGAACCACGAAGTACCGGCTGTAGAACCTGGACTCTCTGTCTAAAGGAGGGATCACCTCAATGGCCTAATACCTTAAAAGAGTAATTACCTCTTGTTCCAAGACCAGAGCCTGCTCAGGTCCCACCAGAGTGGGACACACCCCGTGGAAGCGAGGAGGGGAAGACCCAAACTGAACCCAAAGAGAGAGTGCTAGATCTGGCAGGTGAGGCGGAAGAAAGGCACAAGCCCGTCTCTAAGCCCTCTGCCAGATCTGCCTGCGAGCCCCATGACATCTGATGCTGCTTTGCCTCAGCAACAGCGAGGCCAGAGCTGCGAGGGTAAGTGCCCTGCTCGAAGAGCGCTCTCTGGGAGTGGAGGGTCTGAATGGAAATGCCTCTGCAATGCGAGCAGTCGACTCCCTCAAGAACCAACTGAGCATGCTCCTCTCCCAAGCAAGCTATACACAGCCGGAAGTCATGCTTGCTTTTCTTTTCCATTATATATTTGTTCTTATTTTCTTTCTTATTTTTCTCGGCTCCACCACCTGCGCGTTTCATTGCTTCCTGGTCGTGACGTCACCGCGCCGGCGCCTCTCTGTTGGGTGGATTGCACACGTGATTCAGAGCATGGACAATGCGGAAGCGTTCCCAAAGCGTTGTTGTCGCAGCTAGAATTCCAGAAAGGGAACTAGATTGTCATGCCAAAATTCTGCCAGGGCACACTTAATGCTGTGTATAATGTTATTAGTTATTCATCCCATATCCTGACATAGATTCCACACTGCTAGAAGCAAATTGTCAAATTACAGTGATTTCTCCAGTGCTAGCAATAAAATTGTTAATATATTGGTAGCACACTTGACATTCAATACAATATCATGAGTCATCATTAGAGCATCAGCAAAGTGTCTGCATTTAAAACCTGGGCGGCACATATTTAGATTAATGAGACCACCTACTCTACTACAAAGGCATGAGTGGAAAGAATACGGCTACATCCAATGTGCTTGTAACCCATCACACAGTTGAGTACCACAGATAGCTTGGTTGTTATCAGCCTAGATAATTTCCTGTACAAGCATGATCTTTAAGGTTTTCTTAAAATGATCTCATAGAGTCAATTCGGTTGTCAACTCTCAAGGAACAAATTATCCAATTAAAAACCAATGTGCAAAAAAATTCACACTATACTGAGTAGCTTTTGTCCATTTCATTTGGTGCGACAGTGGTGTTTTCGCTTTCCTATCATTTGCGTGTCAGTACTTGAATGAGTAATTCAATTTGAGATTTTACAAAACCAATGAATCAAATACAGAAGAAGGAACAAAGAAATGATTGAAGATACAGTAAGAGCTGATAATACAGAGAAAGCTAAATAACGATACAAATAACAGTTTATAGAAAGTAAAAAAATGCATATGGGTAAATAAATCATAATGATTTGGGCTTATGGCATGGGGAATTGTAAAACAATTAGAAAGAATGTGAAATAATAATATTGCATTGCAGTTTATAATTGTGTCACTAGAAAAACCAGACTGAACGGAATATAAGTATGTATTAAAATAAAGAGCAAGACTAGTGTAAGAAGCAAATGAAACTTTGACCCATTTTCTACTTGAAACCTGAAGAACAGGAGGAACTCCTCCTTTTTTCTGACCTGCGCCTCATTCTCTTTCAGCAGCCTGCGAGTTCTTGCCCCTCCAGGATCATCTGTAAGGTTAAGCATCACCGAGCTCTTTCTCTCCCAGCCAATAAACGAGCCATCGGTGATACCCTCCACCATGTCCAGGAAGTCCTCGTAACCATGTTGGCGAGTGGTGACTACTGAGAACGATGTCCAGTCGAACTCCTCCAGTACTTCAAAGACGACCTCGAGTTGTAGTGCAGTGGAACATGCGAACTGCAGGTAGACTGAGCCGCTCTCCTGTGTACACATGAAAAACATAATGTTTGTTAGAACTCTTACATTCAAATACCTGTGTCGTCTTTAGATAAAGCTCAATAATGCTGAGAATCTGTCTTTGAAAACATATGGGCCTAATTTTACTAATGAACGTGACCAACTTTTTTTTTTAATTATATGCAGATTACAGAGATTATGTATGTGAAAGCACCTTGCCTTACAAGTGGGAGCAAAAGCCCCTTGTATGCCTCTGGAACCTCAGTTTGTAAGGAAGATGTGCATGATGATTATTTCTGTCCAATGGGGTAGTGACCTCCTTTTGTTTTGAATACCCTGAATCACTAGCAAGCTATTTAGAGTCCTTTCACTGAGACAATCATATTCAAATTACAGAGATTATGTTCTACAGAGGGTCTAGCCTGAGCAGAACAAGAATTTATTAAAACGTTTAGTCGCCGGTACATTTAATCTCGTAATTGCTCGCACCATAGGCACTGCGAATGCCGGGATGATATTTGTGTACTTGTGTGCAAATCATTGATATACAGTAAGTATGAGAAATATTTTGTCTGGTAAAAGAAATCGCGTTACAATTGTATTTCTCTACATGCAAAATGCATGACCTTTGAAGGGAAATCCAGTATTACATCTCCCCAGTATTACTTAAGTTTTAGAATTCATTCTATATTTCCATGAAATACAGAGGATGCTGATTGTTAAAGCTGTTTTCTTTTCATACCTCAACCTCACACTCTTCTGATATTCTTTATTTGATTGACTTACAGTACTTTTAAGCTTTCCCACCCTGCTGTTTCTCACAATGTGTCCGTTCCTTTAAAAAAAAAGTGAGAGAGAAGTGTTATGTAGGGCTTTTTGTGCTACACAAAAGCTTGAGATTCAGTTGACATTAGGCGACCTTGAATGATTCCCCTACACTGACTTCCATTTCATTTCACTGCTTGGGAATTCGGCCATTCCACCATAAAGGAGATTTATAATGCTGGCAATGAGCTGTACGTATAACAGTGACAAACTGCAGCGCTTCACTTGACACTTGCTAATGGAAAATGCATACGTCATCGCTCTGTGCTCTGAGAATGCAGAACGGCGCTTGTATTATTCCTACTGGTGGAGTTAAGCTTCTCGTCATGATCGCAATTATCTGCCATATTTACTTACTGCTGTTGTTAAAGTCTTTGAATGTGAGCTCTGAAAAGATCGTTATCCTGCAGATGTTCCAGAAATGGCACAGCAGTTAAAGAACATTAAAGCAAATGTTTAGAAACGAGCAAAGCAATTATAAGTAAAAAAAAATATTAATTAATTGGTGTAATAACAGATCAACTGTGACTTTGAATATTCAAATGATCTTATCTATTACACACTTCATAATTTAAGTAATAAGTGAATCATTTTTGTTTGTCAGAAGCAAATATATTGCCTTTTTATTTGAACTTATTATTAGTCTTCTCTGTTCTTCTCCAATTTTGAACACTATTTTTTCCTAGAGCTATCAGTCTAGACTCAGACATTCAACCTGGAAACTCAGGTTTCTAACTTACCCAAATTGCAGTTTTCTGGTACAGAACAAAATGGTTACTTCTACCAAATTCCACAGCATCCTTCATAATGTTCAGACCGATCACAGCCCAATTTTTCAAACTGATAAGTTTTACAGTTTTCCTGTAGCAGACGATCAAAAGAATCCCAAAATTTCAAGCGAGGCTCTGAACATTCCATCAATGTAAGTGAATAGGAGTACTTATATTGATGGAAAGTTCAGAGTCTGGCTTGAAATTGTATAACTCACACACCTGCATGTGTACGGCATCAAGCCCTACTTTTCTCCCTTTCACATTCTATCTATCGATCCATTATTTCAGACAGTTTTTTTCAGTCAACATCAAAGTTTGTCTTGATTTACCATATCTCTCTAGTTGCCTACTGTAACTTTCTATATTATCACAGAACCTTTCTGTTTGCTTTGCCTTTCTTTCCACCCCAAACCCCACATAATTATTTTCACAGTATATAAAGGAAGTTTAAAAAAAATTTAACAGATTTCTGATTCACACATTTTAATTCTTTCAGCAATTGAGAGATTTTATTTACAAAACCTACCAGATCCCCAGGTCATGGAATAAATGGTATTAAACTAAATAGAGATGTGCCTTTTTTGTCGATGGTTTGCCCCAGAAGACAACCTAAATATTGCTTTCCTGAGCTCTGGAAATAAAAGCATATTTCTGTACGAACAATAGAAATGTGACATTTTCATGAGGACTAGAGGACTTGTAAAAAGAGGTATATCTCTGCTGGGTCTATAAAAATGATAATAAACGTGTGTTTAAATAAATAAGTGTTTCTCTCATTTGAAATATTAAAGTTCTAATATTTAAAATATTAATTCTACACTACTATATTATTCATTCTACACTATTTATAAATAAATACAGTTCTGAAAAATCCTACAGGAATAATAATAAAATGCTGTTTAAAAGACCTGAGAAACACAGAGAGCTTTATAGTACATTTTGTTCTATTTTCTTTCAAGGTTTCGAAAAAGTGTTTTGTTTCTCCAAATTTTTCCAAAGACACTGATATTTATATCTGAAAATGTTTAATCATGTCTTAGCCAAAAAAATTCTTGCCTTTGCAAACTGTGTTTTGGTAAAAAAAAAAAATCCCTTCGATTCTGTTTTTCTCCCTGTTTTCTTAAAGGTCCTGATCAAGCTAAGCCTTGTGCGTGTACTCTGCTCGTTTATCTCACTCGCGTTCTCGTTCCAGTGTGCGTTCCCTTACCTCTGTCATCTTATTTTCAACGTCTTATTTGAAACCTCTGTAGTTTGCACCTTGCTTTACATGCTTCGTATCATGTTTTCTTGTCTAATTCCTATAGACTCTTTATTCCTGTATGTGTGTCTTAGAAGGCTTTGTTCTACTTACACTAACTGAGTGTTGCTGTACTGTGTCGCAGATGGTAAACAGCATGTTGCGAGCCAGACAGTAGTTGAAAAGGAGAAAAAACAATCTATTCATACACTAAAGCCCTCAGATAAATGTACCCAAAGTCAATCAATAGAAAAATGTGTGTTCTGAACAAGAATAATAATCACCTATAGTAATAACAATAATCAATACTGCATCCTATGTTCTGTAGAACAGGCTCCAGACCTACTACAACCCCAATCAGGATCAAGCTGTTACTTAGGATGAAACAACAACTCTCTAATAAATGGTGTATTTTTTTAACAATAAACTAGATGTGTATCTGTAGCAGTGCAGCCTGAACTTACAGTATATTGCGATTGTAAAAACGTGATCACCATATTCAAGATATAAAGATAAATATATGATTTAATATGTATGAATTCGAGGCAAAACCGCGATGTATCTCATTTTGAAAGTGCAATAGTGTGACTTAAACAGGCTTCCTGCCCATAACTTCTGTTCTGGTATCATTGCTGCTTTAATGTGGTAGGATTATAGCCACACGAGTATTTAACTGCATCATGTAATTAATTGTTGCCCTAATTAATCCTATTAAACACCCTCCTCCATGCTTCATTTGGCAGTTTTGTGAAGAGTAAGAATAAACCTCAAGAGAGATGCCCTGTTCAAGCTTGAGTAACCTCCACATCTGTCAATTCACAACAGAGTCTTCTAGACTGCTTATTAAAGCATAAATTGTGGTTAATGGCTGGTGTATGGGAAAATGCATGAAGGTTGCATTAAAATGCATTGAATACTAAGAAAAGATAAAAGAAACAGATCAATAGAATTGTAATTTTTTGTCATGTCTCAGTTTGACTGAAATCATAAATATATGGAGAATGATATATGAAAAAAGAGAGAGAGAGCCTGTAGCAAACAGACAAACTGGCACTAGATCAAAAGATGTATTATACAAGATTTATTCAGGAGATTTTCCAAACTAGCTCATGCTCCACAATGGAGAACAAGTTTGAGATACATGGCAGATCAGAGTTTACTGGCAAAGTATGTCTATGTACGGCTCAGTACAATGTACAAATGATTCATCATATTCCATCACCACAATAACATTAAGAAACTAAGCCTATTAGCATACGTAGGAAGCACTGGAACACTTCACATCCATTGATGCATTTATTGTAAATGTAATGTATTGCAAATGATGTATATATGGTGTTTATATATATATTAGGGCTGTCAAAACGAACGCATTCATTTTAACGGCACTACTTTTATTAACGCGCGATTAATTCAGAGTGCATTTCTGTTTGACCATTTTTATAAAAAAATATAAATAAATAAATATAAAAGAGTCGAAATTAAAACCTTCAACGCAGCACACATTTATTCACGACGTCAATCCTTTACTCAAAATAAATAATTAACTCCACCTAAAATTGATTATTGATCACTAAACAGTCGTTTTACTGATGCGCCAAGTCTCAACTCCAGCACCAAAATCCGTCATTGTGCACACATCTGGCAATTCAATTCTGTATGGAAACAAAGTTCCCTTTGAAGCCCCGATGATTTACGTAATTTAAAACACTATAATTACTTTATGTTGAGTTTGGTTTCACTAATAATAAACATATATTTGCATAAAGCATCCATATTTGTTCATGCCCATGTTGATTAGAGTATTAAAAACTTTTAGGACACTTAGGACAGATAAAAATGTGCAATTAAGTTACTATCAATCACGAGTTTACACATGGCAATAATGCGATTAACTGCGTTTAAATATTGTAATTGATTGACAGCCCTAAAATATATATAATAATATGAATTTATTAAATTAATGAATTAATTACATTTCATTCTGATTTTTCTTTAATGAAGACCATTTAAATGGAAGTAAATTTTGTTGTAAAACCTGTGTATATACCTTTCAGCACTGATAGTGCCTTTCCAGGTGTGCAAGCTGTCCATTACATATGTTCTTACTTTTGAACCGAGCACTGATAACAAACTGGATAGTCCCTTTCCTCTTTAGTACAGAGGACACGACATCCATTTCTTTCAAAAAGAATAAAAAATTTCTATTCATCTGACCACAGAACAGATTTCCACTTCGTCTATTTTATGAGATTTGAGATTTCAACTTGTAAAAAATCCAGTTGGTTTACTTGTCAAAAAAACAAACACACACATAGTAACTGACAAGTAATTGAAAAAAGCTACGGTTTTCTATTACCTAGTGCATTTCCTAGGGCTAGTGCATTTAAACTCCAGAAACATAAAGGAGCCAAGAGGGACAACAAGTTAAACATGTTTACAAGAAGTGAACTTGTGCACTAAGAATGAGGAACTGCAGGAAAGCATAAGAAGAAAGAGGCTGGCAAAACAGAATTGGGATCAACAGAACGATGAGAAAAGTAGGCAGGGAGGGAGTATTTTAAGCAGCTGATGACTGATTAAAATGAAAGAGAGAAGGTTGGATGGTGTGGAGATGGTGAAGCAGGAAGTGGATAGGACCAGATAGGACCAGATGACATATCAGTAGAAGCATGGAGATGTTTAGGAGAGATGGAAGTGGAGTTTTTAATCAGATTGTTCAACAGGATTTTGGAAGGTGAGAGGACGCTTGAGTAATGGAGACGGAGTGTGCTGGTACCAATCTTTAAGAATAAGGGAGATGTGCAGACCTGCAGTAACTACAGGGGAATAAAGTTTATCAGTCACACCATGAAGTTATGGGAAAGAGTAGTGGAAGCCAGGCTGAGAGAAGAGGTGACCATCTGTGAGCAACAGTATGGTTTCATGCCGAGGAAGAGCACCACAGATGCATTATTTGCTTTGAGAATGTTAATGGAGAAGTATAGAGAAGGTCAGAAAGAGTTGCATTGTGTGTTTGTGGATTTAGAGAAAGCGTATGACAGGGTGCCGATAGAGGAATTGTGGTATTGTATGAGGAAGTCAGGTGTATCAGCAGGACATGCATGGTGGAAGTGTGACAAGAGTGAAGTGTGCAGTAGGAACGACAGACTGGTTCAAGGTGAAGGTTGGACTGCATCAAGGATCGGCGAGTGATTGGGAGTGATTTTCATTGGGAGTGATGAGGATGGACAGGATTAGAAATGAGTTTATTAGAGGGACAGCGCATGTAGGACGTTTTGGAGAGAAGGTGAAGGAGGCGAGATTGAGATGGTTTGGACATGTGCAGAGGAGGGACATGGGGTATATCGGTAGGAGAATGCTGAGGATGGAGCCACCAGGAAGGAGGAAAAGAGGAAGACCAAGGAGGAGGTTTATGTATGTGGTGAGGGAAGACATGCAGGTAGTTGGTTTGAAAGAGGCAGATGTAGAGAACAGGGGGGTATGGAGACGGATGATCCACTGTGGCGACCCCTAATGGTAAAAGCCGAATGAAGAAGAAGAACTTGTGCACTAATATGAATGTTTAATTTTTTTTTTACTGCAGTCATCTTGACTATGTTATGAACCTTGCAAGTCTGTGCTTAAAATATATTCACCTCAGCCAGTGATACTGTACTGTTCATGTTCGTTCTGCACCTAATAGTGATCAGCTTTGTGAGAACATTCAATGTTTTCTTGGTCTCAAGAAATCGTTTGTGACAGATCATTAAATTGTCTGTGTGGGCTTTGGTAAGTGACACACCTTTAAAAGACCTAAAAGCTAATTGTTTGAATGCATGCTGTGGTAAGGTCACATGTGCTATCCCTCAGGCAAGCCTGTCTAAGCAGGCTGCTCTGCTCCTCTGCTGACAGGTTTTATTCCTTAGTGTGGTGCGTTTAGCTAGGTTTTTAATTAAATTTGTTACCTAAGAACAAGGGTGCATTTGTTTTATGCTTTTTTTTGTTGTTGTTGTTAAATGCATGCTATTATTCTTCTAATCTTCTATAGCTGACAATGTGAGCAGTTCTATGAAACAAGGAAAAACTCCTGAGAAACATATATAATAACATAGTATAATATTCTATTTGAGAGCACCATGTCTTAACCATAAAATGAAAAGAATGTAATTATTTTCAATGAAATCTGTATTCATCTTCCTAAAAACAAATAAAATCTCCATCAAATCAAATTTAAACTCAAAATATAATGTTTCATGATGTATCATAAAAAAATCTCTGTTTTGCTACACTATTAGAAATAGGTGCATGTGCATGCTAAAATCTTACCTGTGTCTCTCTGCCCAGCCCAGCTCCACCTCCCACAGCCATGATGGGCACACCAGTTTGTGCTGAGACAAACTCAAGCACAGGTGCCAGCGGGGCACGCTCAGGCGGTGGCGGCTTTTCTTGTTCGAACACTAGGCCTTGCAGTGGTGTGCTGGCCAGTAGCTCGCACAGCTGCAGCAAGAGGCTTCCTGGGCTGCTCTCGTTTACTGCCAGCCAGATGACATTTGCTGGGCCCCATGGTGTCATCACACTCTCACCCACCTGCCCTGGCCAGCCTGTGCCCACTCCTGTTCCTGCTGCTGTACCTGCACCTGCCGCCAAGGTGCCCCCTACCCCTACACTCGTCTCCGGGAGGTGGGAGGAGCCCGAGTGGACCACGGCAATGTTGACTCCTCCCGAAGCCCCGCCCGAGTCCCTCTCTCGCTCCCGGGGGCGGAGCAGTAGCGGCGGGGACGACCAAGCCGGCCCGCTGCACGCCAGCACAGCCAATAGGAGTGAGATAGCAGGCTGCACCACCATGATGTGGTGTGTTATATGGTGAGGTCTGGTTCAGGTTGATAACCTTAAAAAAAAAAAAAAACAAACAAAAAAAAATGAAAATGAATGGATATCCATTTATCATGCAGCAGCAAAATACGTTTGATCTGCAAAAGATACGTATCAGTATTTTTAACTGTACTTATAGCTGTATTCGAGACATAATTGTAAACGTCGTTTCTTTTTTGCACATTTGATCAGCGAGAGTTAATTTCAGCTAAAAAATAAAGTAGAAGAGGGCAAAAAGAATTGCACAGCTGAGGAGATACAATCAGTATCATCTAAAAAAGTCATCAGTGCACAAGGAGTGTGTGTGTGTGTGTGTGTGTGTGTGTGTGTGTGTGTGTGTGTGTGTGTGTGTGTGTGTGTG
>JAAIIK010000100.1:2246694-2256899 GCA_014706435.1 Silurus glanis
TAGATAGATAGATAGATAGATAGATAGATAGATAGATAGATAGATAGATAGATAGATAGATATGCATGAATTTAATATTTCAGAGAGTCACTTAAAAAGATAAAAAAAATGTGATGTGAATTACAATTTCTTTTTTTTTCCAAGATGAATCTTGACACCCATTAACCTCTGAAACAATTACTCTGAATAAAATGGAGACTGTGTGGAAAAAAATAATTCACTTTTGTGACTCGTATTAAAGTAAATAATGAAACAAAAAAGTTATTATTTTGATTTGCCCAAACATTTGAAAATTTTCCCCTTTCAAAATCTGTATACATCACTGACTGATGCGATTGTCATCATAATTCCAGGCATTCTTAACATCAGTCACGTTGAAGCTCATTGGCAAGCCTGGGAATTTCATCACACATTGGTGAAATAAGGTGTCTCTCATTCTTAACGAGTCCGGTTTCATGACATTGATCTATATGGTCTTTTTAAGATAGTCATTTAGATACAGCAGCATCCTGATGCTAGGATTGTTGCTGATTGGTTCTGATGCTATTTGAAAATTTGCTGCAAAAATCATAATAGCCTGCCAGACCCAAGTATTGCCTCATCAACTTTTTGGTCTTGGATCTCAGAAAGACCATAATTGCTGCAGTCTTGTCAATTTTGGGATGTACCTGTCTATGTCTCAAGACACACACTCAGGTACTGTCCTTCCACTCTTAGACTTTAGAATTGCCAGAATTTAGCATGACTCTCAAAAGTTGAAAATGCTACACCCATTCATTGTTGAAAATAGTATATCATTCAAATACTCAGTAATTAAACAATATATTTGATACCATGTTTTCAAAATCTAAGAAGAAAAAAAACAGACCAACCCACTGAACTTGGGCACCAGGACCAATAGGCTACTCCAGTCCCTGGACTTCCAGGTTTATTGTGTGTAGTTGCCAGAGAAGTCTCAATGTGGTGTTCAATGAGGTTTTGTCCAACTAGTCTGAGGAGAAAACCTGTCAAAACATCTTTCAAAGGCAACCTGTGCTGTTTGGTTGGAGATAATTTGTATTTACAAGCGAATATAGTGAAATGAGATCATGTGTAATTTGACCCAAAGTCTGAAGTTTTTGTCTCAAGTCCAGAATATACTAAAATAAGATGCCATGCTTTCATAGCTACAGTATTTTGAACTTTGAAAATCCCATGATGGCTTGTGGGTCCTTTCATAGATAAAAGTGTTTCAGGCTACTTATTCCGAATGTAATAAGCCGGCAAATTCACCAGCTGACATCTGTGACATACTGCACGCCACTTATGATGAGCTGTAATGAAAAGCAGCCTCTCTGCAGCCAACATTGAGCGTATCCCACACCATGCATCATTACAGCAGGACCCATCCACAAATATTTTCCATAACAATGTCTGCCATTCTGGCCAATTCAGAGAAATAGTTAATGGGTGAGAAGAGAAAAAAGAGCCACCTGGACCAGTAATGGCACCATGTGCTCCACTGCTTGGATGGCCAGCCTATGGCACTAGATCCAATCTGCTGGTCCTGTGGGAGCTGAGTGACAACTTGTTTAAGCACTATTATATAGCGGATGCTATGTGAAACTGAATGTGTGGCTGAAGTCCAAGAGTTTTAGGGTTTGGAAACATTGGCGATGATCTCATGGAGTATTTAGGCTCTTGGTTGAGATCCCTTCCGTTGTTTTTCTAAATGCATTACTTTATAACTATTTGCAACTGAACCTTCTTGAGGAAAAAATATAATCTAAAAGAATCAATTTTAACATTTTTAAACCTAAACTTGGGAAAAATCTGCTGTCTTACTTTTGAACCAATTTGTTAAATAGAATACTAGAGAGTGAACATGGACATACTATTTATGTTTTGTGTTTGTCTTGATGTCCTGCCTTGGCAGTTCTGAAACCTGCACCTTCCTGTACAGGACTTCTTTGGAAACCGCCCCAAAGGTCACTATATGCACACAAGCCAACTATACAAGGTCCTGCCAAGAATGATGGAATTCAGTGTGGTGACTCAGCTGGTAGGTCATTTTCAGGATGATGGGAGATGAGTGGGTCTCTTTACATGGTCCTGAGTCATCTCTTTTGCTAAATGCAGCGCCATATTTTGGGTTGGAATCGAGCTTGGAGTAGTCATTTCAGTGACACAGTCAGACAGTTTAATGTAACACGTCAAACATCGAAAAAGAAATTGTATACTGAGGACATTTATGATTGAGAAAAGATGAATAATAGATAATAATAGATGAAAAAGATGAATAATAGATAATAGCTCAGAATTTCAAAAATATTGGAACATCAGAATCAGAAAATTTGATTGATCCCACAGGAAAAAGTTGAAACATTGTTGAGCATGTGTGTTGCCTGATTAAACCCCTGTTAGATTGATTGTTTACACAGTCAATAGCTCTGAATGTCTATTCTTGTTTTGAACCAGGGCCCCACCTGTGAATGCTGCAAGATAAACTAACATGAAAGTGGGCAGTGTGACTAGCGTTGCAAAGGGGTGAAAAATTTCTAGTAAATGTCTGGAAACTTTCCTGAAACCTTCAATGTGAACATGTGAAATATTCCAAATTGGAAACTTAACAGTAATGTATGCAGATTTATGGGAATTATTTAAAAAATTTGGGGAAATTTATATAAACTGTATAATATAAACATAAATATCAAATTGGTCATAAGATGAAATGCATGCAAACTAATACAGGCTTAAAAAAATAATTGGTTTTACTTTTATTTAATTTTTATTATAAATTTGGTGCACAATAGCTTACAAACAGCATATTTTAAACAAATGTATGTAATGTAATATTTATAATTTACATGAGTACTCACCAAAATTGACATTTTTTTACATTATTTCATGTGCAAGATTCAAGACATTATCTGTGTTATGTTAAGAAAGAATGCACAGTGCATGCAGGGCGTATGGCCTTAATAGCCGTGCAGTAAGTTTGCTGTGTGCATGTGAATGATGAATGTTCAGGGTAGAAATTCAAATAAAATTGCAATAAATATGGTTGTTTTAACCAAGATTATCCAAGATTTTTCAACTACATATAAGTTCTCTGATATAGGCTAACCTACAGTTATGTAAAGTCATTCAAGTTCAAGTTTATTCCCATTAATTCTCGTTAATTCCCAGTAATTAATTTTAATTCCCATATATTCCCATTAATTCCCATTGAAAGTTTCCAGTCTTGAAAATTCCAGGAATTTTTCAACCCCAGTTGCCACTCAACTGGTAAGGCTGTCAAGACTGGTCAGAGTTTCAAGTTACAGCACTGTTTGGTCAATAAACAAGCCCTCTGTGTGCTCCAGGGACACTGTATTATGGTTGATACCCCCCACCACCCTCCCAGATTACTGACCAGCACAATTGTGCACAGAAAAGTATTTCATTGTGCTGTAATTTATATGTATATATTTCTTCGTAAAAACAAGATATTTTAAAGCTGGGAAATGGATTCTACAGCAATTTATATTGAAAAAACACTCGTGTATTAACATACACAAACAGACCAAGGCGTTTTCCAGGCCAACCAAGGAAAACGTCAGCAGTTGATCACAGAAACATTGTGAAAAACCCCAAAACAACAAAAAGTAACATTAGCAACAACATCACTAAAGCCGTGATCAAATAAACTACATCCTGTAGCCTCAAGTAGATACTGTATCTTTCGTTTTTTTTTTTTGTTCTTGCTTAAAGGCAGCAGTGTAGATGCTATTGGTAAACTCTGACTTAGACACTTCTAAAAACATTGCAACCTCAGAGGCATGCACTACACACAGGCGATTTGCATAATCTGTTGAAATGTTGAGTTTAGAAAATTAGAGCTCATTATGCACCTGCTTAACCTGAGTTTGACTGGCAAGTTGTTTAATAGCAATGATTTACTGCATATTGTCAGGTTGCCCAATACTTTTGTCTGTATTGTAATATGGACTGTGATTAATGAACACAATCACTTACATAAATCGAATCCACATTCCAAAGCAAAGAGCAGCAGACTCAGCAAGAAAAGGGTGAAGCGAGTACCGACTTTAACGATACTTAATAGTGCATGTTATGAACTACTGCACTACGGAAATTCTACCCAAGATGAACAATTTAGAATAAGATGTAAAAACAGAGAAAGAAACAATGTGGTGAATGTGCTCATTAACAGCAACATTAAATGTACAACATGGATTATAAAAAGGGGTGTACATTATAGCACAGTGAAATTCTTTCTTTACATATCCCAGCAAAATTTGGAAGCTGGTGTCAACCATGACCCTCCCTCTGTTAAGGGCCTTGCTCAAGGGCCCAAGAACGGCAGCTTGGCAAGACCGGGAATTGAACCCCCAACCTTCAACCCACAGTATTAACCACTGAGCTACCATTTTCCCCAGAGTATTACCACTGATTTAAAAAATGAGGTTGTTGACACCGCAGTTGATGCAGTTTACTCCAATTACAAGTGTGAGAGTCTAAAATACAACATTGTTTGCCAAGTGAAGAGCTGTACAGAATGGCAGGGATAAACATTGACTCAAGTTTAGTGGATGCTGCAATTTGCTTGTATATTATTTTCAGAGAATAGACTCACAGTGTAATTTGGCATGAGAAGAATTAAGGGTGGGCTTATTGCGGCTAACCCAATATTTTAGTTCACCATTGGTTTTTTAACATGTTATAATATACACTGGCGATCAAAATTAGAGAACAATTTATAAACAATTGAACAATTCTGAAATAATGTCATCTTCACTGCTCAACAGTTGAAGGAGTTTTTGTCCTGTCTATACCATGCTACCAGAACACCTTTTCCACAAAATAACTAAGGCATTTAAAAAAAAAACATTATTTTGCAGAAAACACACTGATCAAAATTAGAGAACAACAATGACTGTAGCATGGAAAAAGATTACAACAAAATTTTCTGAAGGTTACAACAGTCAGCAATTAGTAGGAAGTGTACAGGCTTCTGCTCTGAATGACTTCAGCACATCTGCGGCCACAGGACAGCACTAGTCTCTCACACTGCTCTGGTGTGATTTTGGTCCACTCTTCTTCCAGTCTCCTCCACAGTTCGGTGACTGTAGTGGGTTTCTTGGCCATAACTTTGTCGCCAAGGATTTTCCAGAGGTTCTCTATTGGGTTGAGATCAGGACTCTGGGCAGGCCATGTCATTATTTCAATGTTTTCAGTTTCAAGGAACTGCTTTACCCGTTTTGCTGTGTGACATGGAGCGTTGTCCTGCATGAACACTGCGGGCTGATTGGGTGATGAACGCAGGGAAGGAACCATATGTTGTTGAAGAAGGTTCTGATAAACATTTGCATTCACTCTGCCATGTAGCTGTATAAGAGGCCCAACTCCTGCTGCAGAAAACATGCCCCAAACCATGACACTTCCTCCTCCACTTTTCACTGACTTCTTTACACACTTTGGGTTCAGTCTTTCTCCAGTTTGTCGCCGAACATAATGTTTCCCATCGGACCCAAATAACAGTTCTCCTCTGTCCACACAACATGCTCCTCAGCAAAGCTTAGTCTAGCCTTTTGATTATTTCTGCTAATGAGAGGTTTGATCACTGCATAGTGGGCTTTCAGTCCAAATGCTCTTAAACGTTGAGACACTGTATGACGAGACAGATCCTTACCCTGTTCAGCGCTGAACTGGGGAGCAATTCCAGCTGCAGTGTGGAAACGATTGCCCATTGAGATCCTCCGCAGTATCCTGTCCTCTCTTGTATTTGTCTTCCGTGGACGACCAGCCTTCTTGGCGGACTTGAATGAGTTTGTGATGTTGTAAAGATTTAATATTCTTGAAATCACAGATTTGGAACGACCAACTTGTCTTGCTATGGCTGATAGGGTCATCCCTTTGGCCTTCATCTGGACAACCTGCTGCCGGAGGCTTTCAGTCACTTTAGAACGGCCCACCATCTTGCAGAGTCAGTGAAACTGGAAGTTAGGCTGCCAGTTAAATAGGAGTTGACAGATATTAAAGGAAATTAGCACCAGGTGCCAGATTAACACCAATAACTGGGAGGTATCTGAAAGTGTTCTCTAATTTTGATCAGTGTGTTTTCTGCAAAATAATGGCTTTTTTTAAATGCCTTAGTTATTTTGTGGAAAAGGTGTTCTGGTAGCATGATATAGACAGGACAAAAACTCCTCTAACTGTTGAGCAGTGAAGAAGACATTATTTCAGAATTGTTCAATTGTTTATGAATTGTTCTCTAATTTTGATCGCCAGTGTATTCTGTAATATTGTTTTTTTTTGTCGTTTGAGATGCTGTCAGGGTAGTGAATTATAAAGGCGGTATCAAAACGTTTCAAGACCAGCTCTGTTTACAAAAGCGTACTTCAATATTCTATGTGTACACACTGAGAGAGAGAGAGAAGGTTGGATGGTGTGAAGATGGTGATGCAGGAAGAGGATTGGATTAGTAAGGAGGAAGTGAGAGCAGCGATTGAGAGGATAAAGAGTGGAAAGTCGGTTGGTCTAGATGACATACTGGTAGAAGCATGAAGATGTTTAGGAGAGATGGCAGTGGAGTTTTTAACCAGGTTCTTCAACAAGATTTTGGAAGGTAAGAGGATGCCTGAGGAATGGAGAAGGAGTGTTCTGGTAACGGTTTTTAAGAATAAGGGAGATATGCAGACCTGCAGTAACTACAGGGGAATAAAGTTGATCAGTCACACCATGAAGTTATGGGAAACAGTAGTGAAAGTCAGGCTGAGAGAAGAGGTGACCATCTGTGAGCAACAGTATGATTTCATGCCGAGGAAGAGCACCACAGACGCATTATTTGCTTTGAGAATGTTAATGGAGAAGTATACAAAAGGTCAGAAGGAGTTGCATTGTGTGTTTGTGGATTTTAAGAAAGCGTACAACAGGGTGCCGAGAGAGGAGTTGTGGTATTGTATGAGGAAGTCAGGTGTGTCAGAGAAGTATGTGAGGGTGGTGCAGGACATGTATGAGGACAGTGTGACAGCAGTAAATTGTGCAGTGGGAACGATAGACTTGTTCAAGGTGTAGGTTGGACTGCATCAAGAATCGGTTCTGAGCCCTTTCCTGTTTGCAGTGGTGTAGGACAGATTGATGGACGAGGTCAGACAGGAGTCTCCCTGGACTATGATGTTTGCGGATGATATTGTTATTTGTGGTGAGAGTAGGGAGCAGGTTTAGAAGAGCCTGGAGAGGTGGAGGTACGCGCTGACTAGAAGGGGAATGAAAGTCAGTAGGAGTAAGACTAAGTACATGTGTGTGAATGAGAGGGAGGGCAGTGGAGTGGTGCGGTTGCAAAGAGAAAAGGTGGAGGAGTTCAGGTACCTGGGGTCAACAGGGAAGTAATGAGTAATGCAGAGTAATGGAGAGTGTGTTAGAGAAGTGAAAAAAAAGAGTGCAGGCAGGGTGGAGAGGGTGGAAAAGAGTGATAGCAGGAGTGATTTGTGATAGAAGGGTATCTGTGAGAGTGAAAGGGAAAGTTTATAGGACTGTAGTGAGACCTGCTATGTTGTATGGTTGAGAGACAGTGGCTTTGAGTAAAAGACAGGAGGTGGAGCTGGAGGTAGCAGAGCTGAAGATTTTGAGGTTTTCATAGGGAGTGACGAGGATGGACAGGATTAGAAACGAGTTTATTAGAGGGATAGCGCATGTAGGACGTTTTGGAGAAAAGGTGAGGGAGGCGAGATTGAGATGGTTTGGACATGTGCAGAGGAGGGACATGGGGTATATCAGTAGGAGAATGCTGAGGATGGAGCCACCAGGAAGGAGGAAAAGAGGAAGGATAAGGAGGAGGTTTATGGATATGGTGAAGGAAGACATGCAGGTAGTTGTGTTGAAAGAGGCAGATGTAGAGGACAGGGGTGTATGGAGACGATTGATCCGCTGTGGCGACCCCTAATGGGAGAAGCCGACAGAAGAAGAAGAAGAAGAAAACACACTACCATCCTTATAATAGTTCCCTTGCACAGCAATATAGTGCTCCCAGCGTTCCTGACACTCCTGGAATATGTCCTCGATGTCTTATTTTCAAAGCGCGTCAAGCACCTTCTGCGATTCGCTCTGAATCTCTGCAATGGTGTCAACCTGGCGACCTTTAAGCTGGATCTTCATATTCGGGAAGAGGGCGAAGTCTACAGGATCCAAATCTGGCGAGTAGGTGGGTGCAGAAGTGAGATCATGTAGCTCGTTCTCCATTGGGTTCAGCTTGTTGAAGGTCTTCCTGATCTCTCGTTCTTTCGCTCTTGAAGCATGTGTGCCACTCAAAACTCCTCGAACGACTCATTGCAGCATCGCTGTATGTCAAACGTATGTCAAACGTATGTCATGTCAAATATCTCTGAGGCAGATTTTCCCAGTTCCATGCAAAATTTTCACGTTTGCACTTTGTTCTTATTTGCTGTCCATGATGAAATCACAGACGTGGTAACACACATGGTCAGAATAGCACCAGTTAGCACCATTAGTCTCAAAACCTTTTGATACCTCTTTGTAGCTTTATTGCAGAACACATGTAAAACCACCAAAAATCGTATGTATAAACTGTATCTCTATTTGGCATCAGTGATCATTTGTATCAGAATGAACTAGAAGAAATATTTTCTGGTCACAGCCATGGCTGTCTATTTTCAATTGTTTGGATTAGCAAAAGCGTGGATTGAATTAACGTTTAGGAAGTGGGGTCATTCTATCTTTTGCATGGCTGCCAGTAAGGTGGGAACAGTAACATTAATGTACAGTGTGTATTCACTATTTATTCACAATGAATAAAGATTTTTCAGTACTTTTGCTTCTCTTAACTCAATTTACTTGGGTCAGCAACACTTAAAGGTACAATAGTCTTTTTTTTTTTCCATTTCTTACTTGTAACAAAAACTCTGGGAAACATAAAAAACAAAACATATTATTTGCATTATGCATTAATACACTGAGACTTCTGGTCTAAAATGCTTGTATGCTTTTGCATGTGTTTTTTGTCAGTCATTGTATAGACACTACTCTACAGTCCACTATACATCATGGTGGGTGGAGCTTCTTGAACATGTGTGGGAATCCATCAAATCATCAACCCACCTAACTGTCAGAGACCTACAGTAATGTATGTATGTTTTTTTTTTTTTCCAAGCTAATCTTATCTAAAAACACCTTGATGCTACATTTCTGAAAGACATACAATTCTAAATAGAGAACAAACAAAAAGAACACAATTACCTTCTTTATGAATGATGTATGAATGTATGCAATTAAAAGCTGCATTCAGGAAACAAATGTTAAACGAAAGCATTTCTGTATTACGCAGTGTGAAATTGTAATACATTTTTATCACCATTTGCATTTGCATCAAATTACAGTAACGGCTCAGCATTTCATGGGAACTAAATGTCAGCGAGTTGAAGTCTGCCTTGAGATCACAGTCCTATTTAAACCTTCAGTAAATGTCACAAATGCCAGGGTGAGATAATTTAAGGATATAGTTTCCTATATTGTATTCCATACTATACAAATAGTTTCCTAATTGTACACGCAGGACATTTGCAAGGTACATTAAGTTCGTTTCTTTATAAGTAAATATAACATTTAGCTAAGTAACAAGTCTGTCATGCTTAGAATTGGTTTACAAACTACAAGTGGCAGGCTGTTAGGGCCAGCAAGTCCTTCTCTGAATCACTGAGTAAAGTTTGAATATATTTATTCTATGAAAATATATAAAATGATTCCCAGAAGTCTCTTCTGATCATTTCACAGCTTTTCTCTCAGTTGAATGTCTGTTTATGTTAGAATTTCAATCCAATCATATTTCAGCCATCACGTCATGTGTTGACAGGGTCAAAGGAATCTGCTGCAAGGCCTTCAGAATCAAAAGTGTGGGCGCCCGTATAATAAAGTACAATTTGGTGACTCTGGGGCCATCTAGAAGACGTACAATAACGTCATTTTCGTGTCATTTTGTCTTTTTGTCATTGTTGAATGTCCTTTGACTGGATTATTAGAGAGCGCATTAGTCTGAGCCATCAAACTGCATCTAAATATATTTATATTTATTTATATACTTTTCTTTAAAATGGCCGTTTTGAAAATTTACTTGTAATTGTGTCTGTGACCAAATCAAAATCAGCTATTGTCTAATGAAAAACAACTATTAAATCCACATGGATATATATATATATATATATATATATATA
>JAAIIK010000100.1:2258934-2270326 GCA_014706435.1 Silurus glanis
TATTATTATTATTATTATTATTATTATTATTATTATTATTATTATTATTATTATTATTATTATTATTATCAGTATTATCAGTATTATTATCATTATTATATGTGGACCAGCTGTTTGTAACTAGTTTTTATATTTCCTCAAAGCAAAATTGAAGTTTTTCTTACCTTTTCAGGTTGAAGTTTAATTGAAAATTATTTAATTTCAAATCACACACACCTACACCCAGGCAAATGAGCATGTTTTTTTCAAGAATGTTAAAGTTTATCCGTGGCAAGTTTATGGATCACCACAGACATCAGTCACACACACTTGCAGTGTTTCTATGCATTTTTTGTCGTGTTAGAAATACAATAAAGTGACAAAAATGTCAAGAGGATACTTTCGGTCCTGTAAAAATACTTCAAGAGGTACACACCGAGAGAAAGAAAATCTAATCAAAGAACAATCGTAGTATCGATTTTCAATTGAATTAATATTAAAATATGACTTACAGTGTATGGGACCAGTAAATCACAAAGACAGTACGATCTTTTTAATTAACTTTCTATTAAAGGCATTTTAATTCAGTGCTATCAAAGTCTTTCTAATGTCTCTTTGAACAGTTAGAGACACCCAGTGGTCAAATTGTACATAAATAAATAAATAAATAAATAAATAAATAAATAAATAAATAAATAAATAAATAACAATAAAGGAGATAGTCAATTCAAACAATGGCATGGAATAAAGCACTGCAACATTTTATAGTGGCACAGGAAAAACCCATACCCAGTTAATTAACTCACCTACAGGATAGAAATGATGCAAGAAATTGGGTTTTTTAATCAAATTGAAAAAGCATCCCAACATTTCCAGAATTCAGGTTGTAGGTTTACTTCCCATATCTGATACTGGTTAACACTCCATATTCTTTTGATGTATACAGAGGACCACAATGACCTAAAATTTCTTTCAGAAATATGCAAAACCCTACAAACAAGAAAAGGACTGACTTAGAAGGATAATAAGCAAAAACAATCTGAAAGAGACACATTTTTCTGATGATTCTAGCATTAATAGTACCCTAAATTAATAATTTAATAAGTTTGGACACAGCAGCAGGTAGCATTGATAGGTTATATATATCAGTGGCGGGCGGTCAGGGCCAGTAAAGCCTTCTCTGCTGGCCTAAACACTATCAGAAGCACTGACCTACATTTACAACCTAAATTCTAATATTTGTTCCATGAAAATTTAGCGTCTCTCTTGGTTGCACTGCTTCCAGTACGTGTATGTGGATGTTAGATTTTTTGTCCAATCACATATCAGCCTCTATGTGCTGCCATGTCAATCTAATATGCCCAGGGCCTTCAAAGTCAGTACTGCTGGCCTTTTTACCTTAGAGAATATTATCAATGAGTCTGTTTCTTTAACTAACCAGATTTCATATTCGCCTCACAGGGCAGCTAGCTGGCCCAGAATAGAATCAGCATTTTTTCCGTCCTCTGATCGGTTGGTCAGAGGGAAACTGTTACAGCCAAGTTCAACTGGCAAAACACGTGTATATCGCACTGCACACTGAGTTAGACTTTTTTATGCCTACGGAGGAAGAGAAATTGAGTTGCTCGTGGACATACTTAAAAATCCATTTTCCAGAAAAGCTAGACATTGTGAGGAGGTCGGCCAACCCCGAAGCTAGCTAGCTTGTCTCAGCCCGGGAAAGGGTTTGTTCCACTTCCAGACCAGTGAATACGAGCGGTACCACTGGATTACAGCCTCTGAGGAGCGGTGCAAATTATGAGTATGAATCTCTGGTGAGTAGGTTTTATTTTATTAAAATTTTTAATGTTTTTGTCATGTTATTAGACAAATATTGATTCTGAACTGCTGCAGATGATGTAGGTGCACAGTTGTGTTTGTAGTGTAGAGGTTTGGAGTCTTAACTGGGTTTCTTGCTTTAGTAAAATGGTATTCACCCTCCATATGTGAAATGCCTCTCTCTCTGTAATGCCACGCGTTGTTATATTACGTTTTTGTATTGTATTGATGGTTTCTATAATTGTGACGTGATAGTCGTATTAAAGGGTACCAAATGGCAAAGGTACATTTATTATCAGGCATAACATTATGACCTTTTGCTGCCAAAACACTTCTGACTCATCGAGCATTAACAGCATTAACTTTTCAGGAATTTGAGCTACAAAAGCTCGTCTGTTGGATCAAATCACACGGACCAGCCTTCGCTCCCCACGTGCATCAATGAGCCTCGGCCGCCCATGACCCTGTCGCCGGTTCACCACTGTTCCATCCTTGGAGCACTTTTGATAGATACTGACCACTGCAGACTGGGAACATCCCACAAGAGCTGCAGTTTTGGAGATGCTCTGACCCAGTCGTCTAGACATCACAATTTGTCCGTTGTCAAACCCGCTCAAATACTTACGCTTGCCCATTTTTCCTGCTTCTAACACGTCAACTTTGAGGACACAAGGTTCACTTGCTGCCTTACAAATTCCGCCCACTAACAGGTGCCATAATGAAAAGATAATCCGTGTTATTCATTTTACTTCAGTGATCAAGTTATGCCTGATCAGTGTGGAGAAAGGCTAACATACATTTAACAGAATACCAAATAGACTTGAGTCTATCCCATTACAAATATATCTGCCTATTTCACAGCTGTCTATGTCCATTTCACAACTGTGGGCTTTGTAGAAAAAAGTGCTGCCACATTTTGATTCTAAGTACTGATAAAGAGCATTCACATTTTGATCAGTAAAGAGATGTGATGGATAACAAAAAATAGATTTTCTAGGAGCTCAACATCGAGCCTATTGATAAAAAAAAAAAAAAAAAAAAAAAAAGTTTGAGTTTTGTATGCATTTAGCAATGCATAAAGCAATTTCATGCTCTTACTTTTGCCAGATTATCATAAAGCTTTGGTATGTAGAATTTGTTCTTCAAAGCTAGACTTTATTTAGTTAAGTTTT
The DNA here is from genome assembly GCA_014706435.1 of Silurus glanis. NCBI lineage: Eukaryota > Metazoa > Chordata > Actinopteri > Siluriformes > Siluridae > Silurus > Silurus glanis. Next base: position 2,261,904 of record JAAIIK010000100.1, read on the forward strand.
AGGTTTGAAATGGAATTATTTAATTACATTTCACACAGACACACGAAGGCAGGCAAGTTATTGAGAGAAACTGACACTGTTATGATTTACACAGTGGCAGTTCACAGCTCATCAGGAACATCAATCATGCGCACATGCAGTGTTTCTTTTATTTATTTATTAATTTTGCCATATAAGAAAAATTACAATTAAGGTGGCAAATCCAAAACAACAAAAGGTTTGCATGTGATATAAAACACAAAAGTATTGGGCCATCTGACCTTTCCAGTCACATGTGGTTCTTCCACAAACAGTTACCACAAAGTTGGAGGCACATAATTTTAGTGGACAACATTGGATGTGTGTTTTCTTCACTTGCTCTAGGAGACCGAACTGCACCAGCATGACAATGCCTCTGTTCACAAATCAAGCTCAATGAAAATCTGCTTTACATGGGTTGGAGTGGAAGCTCTTGAGTGGCCTGCTGTAGAGCTCTGACCTCAACCCCACTGAACACGTTTTTGATATGAATCAGAATGCTGACTTCCCCCAGTTCCCCTCACCCTGCATCAGTACTTCACTTTTTTAATGCTCTTGTGGCTGAATGAGCACAAATCTCCACAAACACACACCGAATATCCAATAAATCCAATAAAACATCTTTCCAAAAGAGTGGAGAACAGCAAATGAGGACCAATGGAATGAGATGTTGAAAAAGAACAAACAGGTCTTATGGTCAGGTGTCCACAATAGTTTTTCTCCATATAGTGTATCACAATAGCAGTATTTTATAGTCAGTGCAATATTTTGCTAGTAGTCAATGTATGGATAAAATAGGAGTAAATAGTACAGGTTTTTAGATTCTTGTGAAGAAAAATGGCGTATTACCCTAAAATCGAAATAAAGAATTAATTCCAGATTTAAAGATAATAAAGGCATATACTTGTTTTTTTATTATTATTATTATTTAATGGCTTATTAGTAGTAGTAATGCCTAAATGTCCAAAGATCAATTGGCATCAAAAGCTATACAAAAGTTTTTTATTGTTACAGGTAACTAAATGCAACTAAAAGGCCTTTAGTAGTTCCTATATGATATAATCAGAAAGCTCATATCCAGCTGCATTTGAACCTAGAAGTTCTCTGTATGCTTGCTGTTTTCAGAGCATCTTAAGTGGAACCAACCCCAGCCATTAGGGTTGCACAAGCCTTAGTGCCGGTCCCAAGCCCGGATAAATGGGGAGGGTTGCGTTAGGAAGGGCATCCAGCGTAAAAACATAATAATATATAATAATAATACCACCCATATAATAATATACTATTATATGGGTGGTGCTGAAGACATGGATGAATTGCGCATAAAAGAAAAAGCATAGCAAACCATGCCCACACATTGTAGGATTTTAATTTCACATGGGTAAAAATGTTGTATATATTTTGCCATTTGCCCTTAGCCAAAATGACTTATCATGAGGTGTTAAGGGCCTTACTCAGGGGCCCTGCAGTAGCATCTTGTTGGTTATTACATAACAAACAAACACCATAAAACAAACAGGTATTTTAGCTCAATGCTGGTAGACCAGTTACAAAAAGACAGACTGAGCTGTTCAAAAGCTTAAACTAGATTTTCCAGTAGGGAATTCTAAAAGCAACTATTTATTTATTGTTGACTTGTCATGAAGCACTTGTCATGAAGACTTGTCAAACATATCACAGAGTTGTTATAATAAGTTGTTAATGATTTCTGAGGTATTTTTTCGACAATTGTTTTTGAAGCATCTAGTCACAGAGAACAATAACAACACAACCTTTAGCTATTTTTGTGCTTCGCCTAAGACAGGCTCGGCTAGTCTTGTTTGCTTGTCTGCACAGACACTTCTGTTTTCTATAGCCTGTAGCAGTCTGGGACACACTGAAGCACCTCTGTAATTTCAGAAGAACGAACCTCAGTGCCTTGAGCATGTCTATTTTTCCACGTAGCTGATTTTCTATTGTTGGACCCTGTTTGCTTGAAGCCTTTTTACCCTCATTAACTATAATTAACATCACGAAAGAATGGATTCAGCATTAACAATGGAATAGCATCCGCCTCCGTGCACCTGCGATCTTTCCATGGGGTAAGATCCCTATTCTTCTTCAGGAGCTATACAACTGGCCATAACTGTGTATGGAAGCTGGGACAGAGGAGCAACTGGACAAATTCTTTCCATGGCACAGAGCTTTCTTTTCTTTTGTTTCTCTGGTTGCCAAAAGCATTCAGACTAAGACTGATGGATCAGTATTGGCAGTTGTTATTATGCCTTTATAAGAACTTACATTGAAGAATTTGACATGTGCTCTTTCCACATTTGCAAGCACCCCTGACTGTTCCTGTAGATTAACACTGTTTATTTCTCTGTTATTGGACCTGACAAATTTATCAGAGTGACACATTTAGTAAATGAATAGATTGTACACTGGGAAGGGGTGACCTTAAAGGGGGATTTGGTCAATATCTCATTACCTGCTGCTTTTTCACTTAGCAGAAGAATGTCCATTGGATAGAAGAAAGAAAATCTTTACAAAAACAAAAACTTAGACTAGTAAAACACTATACACCGTGTTAGGCACTGTAATAGTGTACTTAAGTAAAATTACTTTTTGAATTATTATTATTTGGGCAGGGGATCAAAGGCTCCATTCTGAATATAGAGATCCTTGCTTCTTGCAGCCAACCCATTAAGATGAATATCCATCTCTCACTTATTCTTAGTGGGTGCTTTAATATTTATTGGTTTCATCTACAAGATCTCATCTATGAGCAGTTTAATGTCCTACAACACGGCTTCAGCACAATTAGTAATCATAATGAGAAGAACTACAGCAAAGTTCTACAACGTACACTGTATGTGAAGATTTGTGGACACCTGACCATCACACTCATATGTGGTTAATGGGATTACATACAATGTATTTGATATGCTGTTGTGTAGCATTGAAGTTCCCGTAATTGGAACTAATAGGCCAGAACCTGTACCAGCATGACATTACCCTTGTACATAAAGTATGATCCATGAAGCTTAGACAAGAAGAACGCAAAGCCATACTGAACACCTTAGTAATGAACTGGAACACCAACTTGCTTGACATCAGTCCATGATCTCACTAATGCATGAACCAAATACCCACAGCCAAGATCTAGTCATTGTAGATATCTAGTGGAAAGTCTTACCAGAAAAGTGGAAGTTATTATAACAGAAGTGGGGGACAAAATCTGGAAAAAGTTGTTCAACAAGCACATATAGGTGTAATGGTCAAGATTTTACAATAATTTCCCAATGAATTTGATTTGAATGAGATTTAAATTTGCTTGTATATCTTGCATATCTATATTTATACGAATATATATTTTTACATATATATATATATATATATATATATATATATGGATCATATTTATATATACATGAAATGTGATGGAATTTAATGTAAAATTCATGAAGCATGCAAAAGAGCCTATATAAAGTCTATATAAAGGTCACCTATAATACTTGAACCTATACATTATTAAATAGGGAAGACATTTGGTAGTCTATAGAAAGCTCTTACATGTTTTTAAATTCTCTGTGAGTTCTATAGAACAAAAAAAGTCTGCCAAAGCAGATAATAGTAGAGCTGTAGGAGAGGATTTTGACATTGCCATGACCTCTGCTGTTAGCCACAGTGTAGAGATATCAAGCAAGGACTTGCCAGGAATGGCAATAGGTGAGAGCTGCCACAGATGGAAGGTCCTGTTCGCCAATCACAGAAGGTAGATGAGGTTTAGTTGTTGTCTTATATGCTCAAATAAACAATGAGATAATTGCATCTAAGTGCCTTAAAAACTGCTGTCGATTATAAAGGCAGATTCTGAAAAACCACGTGAATGCAACCGTAATGAAGTAGCTTTCATATCCAAAAGCCCACAACTCTCTCCATGAATACATAGATAACTCTTAATTCCTGCTGCCAGTGGCTCTAGAGAAATATCAGTAAGTAAAGGTGATAGTGGTTCACCCTGCGGCACAGTTCAGTGTAACTGAAAGGGACTATATTTATCAGCATTTGTCAGGATAGAAGACTTTGGGCATTAATACAGCAGATTCTCACACAATAAAGGCAGCAGTTTCCTGCATTTTTTTTCTGCATTGAAAACATTTTAGTTTTAAGAAAATGGGTTTGAAAACCTCACACACATCTGAAAATGCAGAAATGAACAGCATGGACTCTTGTTTGAGTCAAATCTATGTTGCTTTAACCGATCGAACTGTGATTTGGTCACATCTAGAATCGCATTGCCATTTTCACGTCCTCCGATTGGATGTCCAGAGAGCAGACGACTGTAACCGGCATCTGTCGCAACCTGCACCAGCTTAAATATATTCGTGTGGATTTAATAGTTGTTTGTAATCCCACGATGACTGAAAGACGCAAAGAAATTGATTCAGTACAAGATTGATACACTTACAAGGCCATTCACAAGACAGACTTTTCAAGAAAAGTTGGACATCGTGAGGAAAAGTCAGTCAAAACGATACAAAACATTTTTTTATGAAGCATTTATACTTTTTTCATTCTTGTAGAATTTGCATAAAAACATACAATTTGCCTTCATTTCAAATCCCCAGGAAAATCCCCAGTAATACCAGAAAAAAATGCAAAACAATGCCAAGGGTCATTTTATGAGGTTAATTATCGATTCATCTGCTAGAGATAATGAATGGGTGGTGCAGCTGTGGCTGCAGTGAAAGGAGACTTGTTGAATAGTGTTTATTGGGTTTCTTGCTTTCGTAAAGTCATTTATCCATGAAATAACGCGTTTCTCTTTAATATTGAGGGTTTCTATAGCCCTGGTTTCATAATGATGAGGTGAATTCGATCTGGTAGGACACCTTTGAAGGCCGAGGTGTGAAATGCACCGCCCGCCATTCCACCGGAATTAAGTAATGAGGTTTGACACTCCAACACGAATTTCACTTGTCTAAACCACATTTGAGCTGTAGCTCAAACAAATCAAATGAGGAAATTCTATTATTTAGTTACCTTTCTGTACACAAAATATAAGCATGGATTATGTATGTATTGAATACTCAAGATGATGAAACTAACAAAATTTTGCATTCAAAACTATTTAAACCTGTATTTTAGGGTGTGCTTCCATGGCCCACATATTTCCTTGTCACTGCAGCTGGGCTTGTAAAAAAAATGGCTAAAGACAGAAATATGAATCATTTATGAATCACCGTTAATGATTAAATATAAAAAACTTGACAATCAGACCATGGTTCAGTTATAAGTGCTTCAGTCTCGTCCTTGCTTTCTGAGTCTGGTCATTAAGCCTGGATATTCTAGACACCACTTTTGCTTCTCGTGCTCTCTGACCTGTCTGCCTTATTAACAATTCTTTAAGGCGTTGAAATCAAATAAAAAGATTTTAAAAAAGCAAGTTAAAAGTTACGAATTGAATGTCTATAATCCTGCTTGCAAGCGAATGTTTTGTTAAACGAACGAACCAGTAACAAAATCGTTTGAACCACACAGACAGCGCTAAAAAAGTTCAAATCGAAAGTGTTTTACAAAAGTGAAGTAACATAGGGTTTCGAATGAAAGTGCAGAATTTGAAATACAAATGAATAAAAATGTTCTATTCATTATTACTGAACACTGTGATTTCACCCAGCATTCAAAAATGTTCAAAAATATTACCAGGTTCTAAAATGTATTCCTCAGCATTCCGGTCCTGCTGAAACAGACTCGATTATTTCAATCATTCCTTTGTACATCTGTACAACAACATGAAGTATGAAGGGGGAACAATGATTACTGAAGGAGAAGAAGAGATTCTATTCCGAATAAACTCGATATAACAACACTGAAGCAGTATCTCCAGTATGGGGCAGCAATGAACAACAAACATGCACTATAATACCTTAAGTCCTGCTTGTGCTGCTTGACAATTCAGTATTACAATTTCCTTAAGTGACAATGCTGCATAAATGTTTGTTTTAGCTGCTTTTCCCCATTTCCTCTATCATATACATAATTCATTTATGTAAATTTATATACATTTCATTTATCATTTCTTTCTTGAGGAAGAGAGAGAGAAAGATTGGGAATTCACTGCATTTCTTGTTAAACTTCAATACTAGTAAGTAATACATAAAAAAAAAAAAAAAAAATCAACATACAAAAAATACACATTTTCATGGAGGAAAGGTCTGGTGTTGTTTTATATGTGACAGAAGTGCTTGGTCCTCATGAGTGCAATAATAATCTGGTGCTATGAATCTACAAACATCAAGTGATCCATTTTGCTCTGGTTTTGGATGCGTAGCAAGTAGCACAATATTTCAGCTTAAATCGATGTTGCTTCTGAGAGAACATTAAGACCATGTATTTTTCAACCAGATGATCACCACAAGCATAGGGTAGATTCCAATCAAAACAGAAAAGGTTGCAGGAACATAAAATCAAAGTTTTGTAATAATCTTATGTGCTCGACCCTAATAAAATAAAGATGTTCGGGAGAAAAAAAAAGTTGCTCCAATCCCATAAACAGGGTGATGATCATTTTGACATGAAGCAAATCCAGTGAACTTTTCTGATTATTCCGGAATGAAATAAACTCCCAAATTACTACATTCTAATGAGATTACTATGTTCATTTCATGTATTCTATGAATGATTTTTTTTTTCTGTTTAAATAATGGTTCATGTCTGTATCAAAGACAGTATTAACTATAACTGGAAAATCATGAAGGCTGAAATATATGCATAAAAAACGGACTTGTGTTTGGACTGTAGTGGCTTTGTGGATCCTTAAATCCTCATGATAAACAAAATGATGCTTATGTATCCATAATTTCTGCCATCATTATTAGTTTTTCTGGGTGTGTACATTATACACACTTTCAGCGCTACGTTTTCCCGCTGTTTCTGCCATTTTTTTGTACTGCTTGTGAGAAACGTTAATATTGCGGCTCATCACATTTTGTAATATAATTAGATTTGCGAACACTGAAATGTATATACATATATACATACGTACATATTTGTTAGCTGCTTTTTAGTATTTAAAAAAGATTTGTTTTGTTTTGCAATATCTGTCTATTGTGCTTGTTGATATGTGTGCACATTTGCCTTGTGAGTGTCTCTGTGTCTTTGGACTGCAGATATTTGCAGTGATTATAGCACTGTTACTGATCATTTTTTCTTCAATCGGATGCAAACACTACGAAGAAGCGATTCCTTATGCTAAAATCCCATAATCACACAAGATTCCTTCATAACGATAGACGCATTTTCATTGCTTCAATATCGTTTCCAGTTGGATTCATTTCGCGAAAGTCTCGACACACTTTGTACGCTCATCACACTGTGTACTTCTCATTGAGAACACAGCTGTCGCATTTTCCGAAACACTGGAGTCACCAATCAGAGTCAGTGTGCTAATCAATCACATTTCACCTATGAATACTCAATTCACCATAATTATATACTCGGTTGTCCTAATTGCCCGCGGCATATGAACTCTGCTTCTGTCACACTGGTTCAGGGACAAAAACTAATCATAAATGGTGCAAGGAGGACCATAGAGAGGAAAAAATGGAGAGGCAGAAAGACATGTAGGACAAGGAAGACAAATGATATTTTGGTTGATAAGTCTTTTAAACCATAATGCTTGGACAAGTACGCCTGCATTTGTTGTTTTCTCTCATTTCATTGTACATATTGTCAAATTATTACGTGTTAGTGCAATTATCTTTTGTTTATTCTTACATTTTCTTATTGCTGCTGGTCTCTGAGAGCTACCAAACTAATCTTGTTGTATCACTACCATGACACAACGATAAAGTCTATAAAGTCTGTCCAGATGACATACAGAAAAAAGCCTTGCCACACATCTGCACATCCATGTGATATTCCTTTCAAACATATTCCCCCTTCCTCATTCACACTGAGGTTTTTTTTTTTTTCTTCAATGTGAAGGTGGAATGTATACAAGCGGAACCCGTATATCAGGGCTACAGACAGGGACTGTGTTTTCCACAAGCCACTGCAATGTCACATCACGTCATGACCTTCTAGCACATTCTTATTCATGGTTATTAATGTGCCATGGTAATTAGCGCTTTATATATACTCAAGGTTCACTGCACACATTGTGTTCATTTGTTGTCTTGCACGGATCTTGTCAGTTTTCACGTTCAGGTTGAATGTTTTGGTGCTTTTTCTCGTCGATTCAATTGATCCACACCTGCGTTTGCTTTAAGTGTCGTTCCATGACTTCCTATTAACAAGTGAGCCTTTTTGAGGCAGTGAACGGAGACTGTGAAAAAAAATGTCAGTAGTCATCCCTCACTCTAGGCTCTTCTACTCCCAATATTTAGCCATGGTGGTCTTTAGTTGTGATGAGAATGAGGCTT
>JAAIIK010000100.1:2270336-2319970 GCA_014706435.1 Silurus glanis
TCTAACACTGAAAAGAAAAACTTTATACATGCTGGGTAATGTGATATTCTACATTAATACCAAGTTTATTGTACCAGCATACTGTAGATTGGATTAACATACACTGAATAAACAGTTTTCTATGCTTACATACACTACATTGACTATATGGAACTATATCATCGTTGTGCATTGTCGTGCGGGTTCAGGTCTCCTAGTTCAAATAAAAGGGAAAATGTTGTGGGAAAGAACCACATATGGATAGAAAATGTGTTCCAATAAAATATTGTCTGGAAACAACTGAGATCACTGTGTTTAGTTTGGTCCCATCACCCTGTGTAAGCTGTCAAACAAGGACATAAAAAAGTCCTCTGTCCTGTGCCTTTGCTACCAACCGGCTTCAGGTAAAGCACATCATCTTGATGACTGCCTGGAGATTCCTATCGGCAGGTGTTTCTCAGTAGGACTCATTTTCTCTTACTTTGGCTCCATGTTAGCTCCTGTCTGCTCATACTGAACACCAATTTTCTTAGCATGTACCTGATCCGTCTTCATATCAGTCTATTGATTTTAGCCTGTACTGAAAATTTCTGTCTTCTGCCAAAAGGTCAACATGGCTGATCCAGTCTGGCCAAAGGACTCTTTGGATAAGAATTCTTATCAGACAACCTTTTGACTAAACTATTTCCACAGGAAACTATATAGTAAAAAATATGGACTTATAAGTTTCTGAAAAAGACACATTTATGCATGGCATGTGTATGCTCCATTATCACTGATCATTCTGTGGTAAATATAACATGTAGACTAAACGTTGAACTTTAATGTACACTTTTAAATACGTGGCAACATTAAAACAAAGGACTATATAAGACTTCTTTTGATATACAGTACATGCATTCAGGCATTATATTTTATGTAGTTGCTGATATAAAGGGAATATAAGGATTCAAGCTACAAGCTACACACCAAACACTCAATGCTGTGCCACTCGGTGGGAAACCTAAATTAGCATCCCATTAAGCCCTGAATTAATTGTATGACAGTTCCTGATTATTGCACCATAAATCAGTGTCTGCATTTCAAGTAGTTTGTGTGTGCATTTTTTTTTTTACCCTAAAATGTATAATAAGTAATAAATGACATATTTAACACTGCCATCAAAGGCTTCCGTTGAAATGGATTTATTTGAATGAATATAAATGAACCCTTATTGTCTACTTGGCAATGTATAGTTTTCTAATGCATCTACCCGGACTCTATTTGTATTCAGTACAGTATACATCGCCGTTTCTCTTCAATCCATCCAAACCCTTATTTATTTGAATTAGATTAATTATTAGTCTTCTTCTTTTTAGGTCCCCTGGTGGTCTAGTGGTTAGGATGTGGCGCTCTCACCGCTGTGGCCTGGGTTCGATCCCCGGTCAGGGAACCAACCCCAGCCACTCTTAGTGCCGGTCCCAAGCCCGGATAAATGGGGAGGGTTGCTTTAGGAAGGGCATCCAGTGTAAAAACATGTGCCAAATCAAACATGCGGATGATCTGCTGTGGTGACCCCTAATGGGAGAAGCTGAAAGAAAGTTTTTATTAGTCTTCTTCTTTTTATGCCAAAATTATTGAGACTACTAAAGAATAGTTCTGATCGTTCATGATCTTCTTCAGGATCACTGTTAATCCAGACTCTGGGAACACTGGAAACAAGCATCTATCTCAGAGAAACATAGAAACACACACACACACACATACACACACACACACACACACACACACACCAGCATGTTTTGGAAGGTAAAAGCAAACCAGAGGCCAACTGTAAATGGGGAGTAACATGCAATACAAATACAATACCCAGAATACCCAACACTACACTATACCACCACAATCAGATTGTCATTATTAAAATTATATTTAAACATAATGTACATAAGTGTTCGTTTTTTGTTTTTTTGTTTCCTTTAATGTCACCAAGCATCATTTATTCATTCATTCATTTTCTCTGACCACTTGCTTGAGCCTGGAACACTGGGCACAAGCACAGGAATACACCCTGGATGGGATCCCAGACCAATACAGGACACGTTGGCACATTCATTACAAATTTATTATAGCCAATTTACTTACCAGCATGTTTTTGGGAGGTGGAAAAAACCTGGAGACCCACACAGAGATAAAGCATGACAAATCTCAAGTTCAAGCCAGGAACCCTGGAACACTATTTACTGAATACAAGAAAAACACCAATATCGGCAATAAAACGCCTGGGTAGATCTACAGCTAAACTGGGATTCAGCCATGACTAGCTAATTGATTGATTGGTTGGTTGATTGATTTAACTACATTCCAAATGCTTAAAAAATACCATAGGAACAGGAATGAATGTAGTCAAGCACAGTATATGGACAAAAGTTTTTGTGGACGTCCGAGATTCATATGCGCTTTTCAAACATTCTACTAAACATTTACTCCATATTTGCTGTTAGATTTAGTAAAGTCAGGTACTGATGTAGGTGAGGTGAGGAGGCCTGGGGTGCAGTCAGCATTCTGCAACCCATGTAAACCGTATAGTGTAGTCAGGTAAATTTTGCTTGTTTGCTTGTACATACAATATTGCGTTGTTTTGTATTGCAATTTAGAAATTGTGTTCATCAGTACACAAAGCATGTACGTGAAAAAAGTAAAGATACAGTAAGTAAAATATGACTCCAGTTAAAGTAAAAGTGCTCCCCTTTAAACTTTCACGTGAGTAAAAGTACAAATTGCCCTTAAATGTACTTAAGTATCCAAAGTACTATGATTTATTATGGCTATAATGTTCATATAATTTTTATCACAAGACTCTTTACTTAATCAACTCATTTTATGTGAAAATACTCTAATCTTACTCTTAGCACACCGATATATTAATAGAATGATATTTATTGAGTCAAACATTGATTGATGTAAAAAAAAATGATCATGAGCCCAAAACCTTCTTTTCAACAGCGTCAAAGAAATTTCACAAATAAGGCCATGGGTGTTGTGGCGAGTTCGAGTCAGGAGTTTCTTCCATCATTTATTCTTCTCAAAATCTGCTTGATGTTTAACTGACACTGAACTGTATGTTTGTGCTGAGTAGGTACCAGAAAGTGGCAATAGCGGTACTAGCTTGAATAGCGGTTCTAGCCTGGGTGAACCACGCCATGACCCAACATCTCCCACATTGATTACCTTCAGCATTAAAAAGCTCCTCTCTGCTTCAGCTACCATCACACGATGAGTAAGAAATAATCTCAGAGCAGTACACAAAATTGGATACATTTCTGAGAGCATTATTTCATGTATAAATATCAACCAAATGCATTTAAATGCATTTTTTATCCACTCATAAATAAAAAGGAATGACTGATTTCGCAAAATGTAGTCGAGTAAAAAGTACGATATTTGACTTAAAGTAAAAGTACAGATATGCGAAAAAAAAAAAAGTAACAGTACTGTAACGAATTACATTTACGATTGACTATTTTATATGAACAGGCAATTTGCAAAGCTCCAAAGGATGCTAAAAAGAAGCAATGCCTCTCATTGGGGCAGTCATAGATCAGTGTTTAACTTACTGATCTACTTCTTAGAAGGTTTTGAGTTTTATTCATATCACAGCATTTCCAAGCTACCTTTGCTGGGGCTTTGAGCCAGGCCTACTATTTTACTGTTCCCTGTCTAAACAGTAAGGTGCTTCCTTTAGATGATGAAACAGAAACTGATTTGGATTATGGAGATCAGGATTTTCAATTGTAAATTTAGGAATGTTTTTTCATAAGTAGGTGTGGGACATTCAGTGAGTCTTTAAATGAATTTGTCAGGCATCATTTCCATTTGTGAGGAAAAATTGATTTCATTTACAGCATTACTTCTGATTGTGACCAGTGGTGGGCCATCGGGGCCAGCAAAGCTTTTTCTGCTGACCTAAATTCTGAATCACTGACTTGCGTTTCAATATATTTTTGTCCATGAATATATATTAAATTATTCCCAATAGTCCATTCTCTTTATTTCATAGAATTCCTCTCGGGTGTGCTGTTATGGTTAGAGTTTATATCCAATCATATTTCAGCTGTCACAATAAACGTAAGGCTGTCAGAAATTAACAGCGTGGACTCTTGTTAGATTCAAATTGGATGCAGATACAGCATTCAAATCCTATACAAATGTGCACTTCCAAAACTGTACACATAGTTTTGAGGAAGAGCTTCATGCACCACATGGATGTGCCAATAATAATAACAAAATACTTGGCTGTATAGTGTTCATGCAGGAAGGAAACATATTTTACTTCAGGAAAACATTCAGATCTATTTGTAGTAGACTGTAAGATATAATTACCAGTGGTTAAATGGTTATTATGTAAGTAAGCAGGTCACATTAAAAGGTTGACTGATTGATAAGGCTACACTGGCATGTCTAATCAGCCTGCAGAGGACATTTACTGATTTCTAGCATTCGGACAGATCTTATGATGGTTTGCCTTAACCAAACACACACACACACACACACACACACACACACACACACACACACACAGAGTCTATGTGTGTAAATGAGAAAGAGAGTGGGAGAGCGGAGCTGATACTCTGAACATTAAACGAGCAATCACTCTGAAAATTTCTCTCAGCTACAGCTGCCACCCACGCATCATATTCACACACACACACACACACACACACACACACACACACACACACACCATGCGCACACACATGCACATTGTCATCACATCTAATTCATAAATTCTATGCGGTGAAAATAATTATGGGCTTTTTTAAATGCAAATTTGCTCTTATAACAAAGTTATAAATCCCTTAACTCTGCTAAGCAGCAGTGATCATTGACAGTTTTCTCAAGCGGAGGATAGATCTGACAGACACATCTTCATTACTCTCTCTCTCCCTCTCTCTCCCTCTCTCTCTTTCTCTTTCTCTGTTCCTTTCTCTCTCTCACACCGAAACACACAGAAAAAAAAAACCGATTCCTACCCATCTTATCTTTCTAGCTTTCTCTAAACTGTCACTATACCCTACTATTTCTCTCTATTTCTCTCTGACAGACAGACAGACAGACAGACAGGCACAAACATTCACCACTCATTGGCTCGTCACCTCATCCACCTCTGCAGGAGGAAACAGTCTCTGTCTGTTACCATTCTGGTTTCCATGGCAACAGCCAATTGAGAGGTGTGAGCAGTCTCTTAACGGGCTGCCAGCAAAATATCAGGGAAAGGACACAGCATGAGCTGAAGAAAAAAGAGGACTGAGAGATAAAAAGGAACAAGGAATGTGCCATCTTAGCTAGAGGTCAAAGCTCAAACTCAGCAGGCAACAATGTTAAATGTTTTAAACATGCCATTGTATTTTATTTTTAAATCATTGTATTGAATTTTATCAACTACAGACACCATGTAAATATAGTGTAAGGTATTTTTTTCCAATCAATATTGAACATCGAGATATTAGCATGCAGTGAGGGAATGAGTGTGTTTTTTTTCCACTTGTGTTCTTTAGGGAAGTGTTAACCAAAGTAAAGTATACAAGGGTTCATTTGACACAAGAAATTATATCAAGTCCATCCCAGTCCTAATTTAACTCCACCCTGAACTATGAATCCCATCAACCACTGCATCATCATGACAGTCACATGTCACTAATCACTCACATTTTCCTTCTCATTCCTGTTTCCTGATTAGCACATGTAGATGTTCCACCTTCAAAAGTAACCTTGTTGTTTCATTAGCATGTTGGCTTGATCATGCTCATGTAAATCTTTTGGTCGTTATGTTTCTAGTGTTTTATGCTTGCAGTTTTAGACCGTATTCAAAATTACATGCCACACATTGAAAAGCTAATCTTGCTAACTCAGGTTGCCAGGTTTCAGCAAATTTTCCAGCTCAGGCATGTTTGAAAAAAGTACAGACGCTCCCCACCTTACGAACGAGTTACGTTCCGAATGACTGTTCGTACCATGAATTTGTTCGTAAGCTGTTACTGTGTTTGTTATTGACTACGCATATCTCCTAATGACGTAAGTATAAATACTATCAAATAAACAATAAAATACACTAAAACAAATCAAAATACTCAAAATTCTGTCTACAATATTTTGTATTAAGTAATTTTAAAAATAATACAAATTTATTTAAAAAAATGTATTAGCCCTAATCCAGTGCGCATCATGTAGACTCGTTACTGTCGTCAAATTTTATTTGACTCTGAACAAATTTGACTTTGAGGACAGGTTTGTTAGTATCCGCGAAAGTTCGTAAAAGTGAATGTTCGTAAAGTTGGGAACGTCTGCATACATAAAAGACCTGCAAACTTGCCCACACTTTTTTGTATTTATTTTTGTAAACAATAACATAATATAAATATAACACAAGAACTGCTCAGCCACTAATATATTTTCTAACTAGGACAGTCTGGCAACATTGTCATTACTTGCATTGGGGCAGCATGATTCCTACCCCAACTGACTTCTATAGCACTTTGTTGCAGTTTCAATTATTGACCACTTGGTGCAGTAATAACTCGAATCAAGCAAATCAGCTTTTATTTTATTTGTTAATCAACATAATTTAAAATATATAGACTTGTATAGTGCATGACTTTAAACAATAAGAAATAATTGTTGAACAGCTGATATACATGTATGGACAGATTTTCTCGTGGCACTTTACGAAAAGTAAAAATCTCTGATATTTCATATTTTGTTGCGCAAACATTAGAGGCAATCACTACAAACCAGTTTCGTTTAGTTTATGAGTAAATTGTCTTCATCTATCGCAGATTTAAAGGATGCCAGACTGCTTCAACTGTTTCAATAGATGTTTGAAAATCCAGGGCTCAAGACGGCCACTTCAGAATAATCCAGTGTTTTGTTTCTAGCCGTTCAGCTCTATGTTTTGTTGAAGGATCAAAGATGGGAAGTAATGAAGCACATATACTTTATTACTGTACTTAAGAAGATTTCTCTGGTATCAGTAATTTACTTTACTATTTATTTTTCAGACAACTTTTTACTTTTACCCATGAGATATTTACACAAATATCTGTAATTTCTACTTCATACATGTTCAAACCAGACTTGTTACTTGAGTTTTAATCTTTTCGGTGACATAATCAATATTTTTTCTTCTCATTGCGTGACATTTTCAGCCCATCAACCTATTTCTTGTCATTGCGCGACTTTTTTCAATCTACCGCTGGTGTATCATTTCCTGTCTCTCACGCACCACAGACGCAGGCAAGTTTACGAAGCGAACAACGAGCAGGGCAGAAGGTAACAAGAAGTACGGGGTTAACGCGATGTAAACATGACTGAGAACAGAGACATTCCTGACCACCTGATCATCATCATCTTTCCTCTGCTTGTGTTCTATATGGTGGATGTTCAGCGTAGACAAAATTTTAAATACTTCTGTATTAATATATTAATATAATGTGAGGTCCAGTTACCAGTGTCACACTAAAACAGGTAGTAGTAATGGCCCAAACATTTTTTTTACTACATTTTACCAGAGTACTCTGATCCTTCACACAGTACTTCTACTTGAATGAAGGATGTGTATACATTTGCCATCTCTAAGCATCCCAGATGCACTGTGACTAAAACAATTAGTTTGAACTATAATCACTCTAATGCAATTATTTATAATTGTTTTCTAGGGGTAATAACTAATTTGTACTCCCATATTCTAGAAATCATTTTGACTTATACTTAGTGTTCCTGGATCCTCGGAGACTTTGATCAGGATAGAAATGTTTCATGTATGATTTTAAATCACCTCATAGTTATGCTTTTGTCTACAGAGTCCCATGTCTATATAGATTCCCTCTCATTTCCTGCAGTGTCTAAAAAAAACATGCCAGTAAATGAATTGTCTATTTTAATTAGCTTCTAGGTGTAAACAAAAGTGTTGAATGGATGCGCTCATGGTGTTGCTATGATGCATTGGCTTTCCCATCTATAAAATAAAGCTTTCTTTAGTTACATTAAAGCTCAACATGCATGATGTCCTTCAACTGAACAAGTCACAAATGATTCATTTGCCAGTCTAAACTGAGAGAACCGATATGCAAGGAAGTAGAATTGAAATTTCATGTTTATTCATGAAATGGTGTACAATAGGAGGCAAATAGACTATATGGACAAATGTATTGGGACACCTGACTTTTCCCACCATATGTGGTTCTTCCCCAAACTGTTATCACAAGGTTAGAGGCACGTAATTGTATACAATGTCTTTGGATGCGGTAACATTAAATTTTCCCTCCACTTCAACTAGAAGACCCAAACCTGTACCAGCATGACAATGCCCTTGTGCACAAAGCGAATTCTGTGAAGATATGGTTTACGTGGATTGGAGTGAAATATCTTGGTTGGCCTGAACTTTTTAAATGAACTTGGACTTTGAATCTGACTTTACTAATGCCCTTGTGGCCAAATGAACACATCTGTTCAAGCACACAAAGCATGCTCTAAAATCTAGTGGAGCATCTTCCCAGAAGAATGGAGTTTATTCACAGCAAATGGGGAATAAATGTGAAATGAGATGTTCAATAAAAGAACCAGTCTTATGGTCAGGTGTCCACAAACATTGTCCATATAATGTAGGTGTCATTACTCTTAACTGGGCTGTGAACTGTATATGCATTATACATATAAATGAAGCAATAGCAGTAAATTAAGTTATATACATACAGTACAAGGCCAAAAATATGTGGACATCTTACCATGACAAATATATGCTTGTTAAACTTCTCATTCCAGATGTACTTATTGCGTCTTTGTTGTTTCCATTAGACAAAGCACTTGTTCCATCCTTAAAATGCCATGTGTTCATGTTGCTAAAACATGTTTTAGTTTCTGTAAAGCGAAACTGCAATCCTTTCGCAAACAAAGACATTATATAAATTGTTTTTCTTTTTGCCAATGGTTTGTGGGGAGGAGAAAAAAAAAACACGAATGTGATGAGCAGATGTCCACAAACTTTTGGCCATAGAGTGTATTAATGCGTGCCACTCAGTGTTTAAAGCAAGCGAGATTCCCAGCATACATTCATTCATTCATGAACTGCAGTCGAATGGAAGGATCCGCACTTCATACCTGCATAATAATATGCAAAAAAATGCAAACTAGGTTTTTCACTGGTGAATTATGGCAATTATTTATTGGTGTGTCAGGAAAAACAAAGCCAGACCACATTTTCCAGCATCTCCACACATAGAACAGTAGGTATTATTGGTTCTGTTAGGTTTAAAAGTGATACGCTCTTGGTATTTGTAGGTAATAACAGTCACAACCAGGGACCTGTTAATATTCCACATGGAAAGAGGCATAATATGTTGAATACAATACCCGCAATAGCAACTGGTAAGAAACTTGTCACTGGAAAAAAAAAAAAGAGGATAAGCTACCAGTGCGTGTGAAATTCCATTAACATGTGTACAGGGTCGTATAGAAAAATAGCACTGCCAAAAAGTTTCAATTTAAGCTTCTAGAAAGTTTCAATATAACAAAAAACTCATACTCCTTTGATTTGCGGGAGCAAAAGCAGCACCAAGTCAATGCTGGCAGGAGTAGATCAAATTCTTCCAATCTTAGTTTTTTTTTAAATATATATATATTTTTTTTTAAAGATTATACAAACTCACACATACAATGACAAGTGGATGGTGGCAACTTTGAACAGTCAAATGGCAATACAAGTTTTCCAAGATGGTATTATTGGTGTTATTACTATAAAGGTGAGCATTTTGTAAGAATGCTCATCGCAAGAAAACACTGAAAAGGAATAGAGAATATAGCAATTATAATAATAATAATAATAATAATAATAATAGTAATAATAATAATAATAATAACACTTGTTTTTCAAAAAGGGAAAAAAAAACCCATTTACATTGTCATGTGCAAATCAATATAGAGCTTTATAAATATTTATATATTGTGTCCTCCATAATTATTGGCACCCTTCATAAAAATGAGCAAAACTGTATCGAAAATAAACATTACTCACATCTCATTAAACATACTTTTTTTTTTATATAATAGTATCTTTCTTAGCAAAGATATATGTACCAAAATTATTGAGGAATTATTCAGGAATATATATATATATTATATTAAATTCAAAACACACTGACATTCTTAAAAATGTATATTATTTTGCATTTGCACAGGAACTCTGTTTTTGCCTGTAACCGTGTCCTGTTTCCCTGGGATATAGAAATGAGGCTGCACACAGGTAAAATCCCTTTTTCATCCATTACCATTGGGGTTTGGGGGATACAATATAGGAGACAAATACTTGTTCTCTGGATTCGAAACATCTTGAAACCGAAGAGGGAAGTTCACATATACAAACCTAAGAATATACCCAAAAAAAGCTTAAATGTTCTGCATGGAGGTGTGGACAAAGAGTTCTCTACATGTGGACACTTTGTGCTGACACATGTTGCCAGGTTTCCGCAAACTTTCCTGCCCAAGTACATCTTAAAAAAAAAATAATAATTCACAAAAGACCTGAAACTTGCCCAGAAAATTCAAACATTGAAAAAGAAGGATTCTTTTTTTTTTTTTTTCATTTTGTTTGTTTTTATAACAAAATAATATAAATATAACACAAGAACTGCTCAGCCACTGAGATATTTTAACTAGCTCAGTCTGGCAACTTTGTCATTGATTGCATTGGGGCAGCATGATTCCTACCCCCAATGGACTTTTATAGCACTTTGTTGCAGTTCCAATTATTGACCACTTGATCTGATGTCTGGCAGACATCACAGAATTAAAATTGTAAGGTTTAATTTAAAAAAATCTAAGAAAACTTTACAATGTCAATGTGGACTCGAAATGTCACACATTGCACGTGTTATATTTTTTTAGATATTATTGTCTGCTAATTTTTGTAAAAGGTGCCAATAGTTTTTGAGGGTCCTGTATCTTTTTGGCATCTGTCCCAAAATGATTTAGATTTGTATGAAATTCTGTTTGAAATGTTTTTTTTACTGCACCAGGACAAATCTTTTTACAAGAATGCATCAAAAAACTTTCTCTGATTATCATCCCGTCAAGTTAGTTTGCTAATTGATTTCGATTGTGGTTTTCTGAGTGTAGGTTACTTTTGGTGAAGCAATAAGTTTCTGTATATACTACATTTATGCAAATTACCTCTACAATCACATATTCACATATATTGATATCGATATTTACAGACATACCTAGTGATAGAATAGTTTAATCTCATATAGGTCATTATAACTTTTATATAATAGTATATTTCTTTACAGTAGTATCAGGGTGCATTCATTTTGTTAGAATATAGTTTGGGACTTCACATAACACTTCTAATAGATTAAGATTTCTCTTACAATTTCAACAGAGACAGTTAGTGCAAAGAATCTGTACCAAAAGGAACAACATGTGGGTATTTTGTTTGTCCGTGCTGATCATACAGTATACAAAAAAAAAAAAAAAAAAAAAAAAGAAAATATGAGCTACCATGCAATCCACTCACTGCCAAATCAATTTGGACAAAAATGAAAGAAAAAAAAAAAGAACAAAAAAACACTGTTTTAGAAAAATCTGAAAATCAGGGATTGCGAGAAAGGGATTGTGTGAAATACCACTGAGCTGAAAGACCTTTGATTATGTGTCTTGACTAAAAAGACATCTGGTTTGCGCACATGCAGTTAAAGGTCCAGTTTGTGTATAAGTATGTGTGTTGTATGTGGAATACAATAGGATTAAATATATACATGGAAAATTGTTTGTACATCCATTCCTCTAATGTAGTGACAGGGTGTAATGTCCAGACCTCCTGCTGTTTGCTTTCAAACTCAAAAAACAAAAAAAAAAAAGGAATCCGGAAAAAAAGGAATCCGACATAAAAAATAAGGTACTGTAATAAAATCCGTAATTGAATTTCAAAAACACTTATTTTTGTCGTTTACTTTTATGCAGGCTGTTCATGGCAGTACAGCCAGCCATCATTGCTATGATTGTTCTCTGTCCATTCTTGAACCATCTCATTCTTTCATTTGCGTTTCTCGGATCAGCCAACGCTAAGCGACCTGATTTCAAAAAAAGCATCTTCATATAGACCTCTTTCTTCACAAATTCCCCCGACCCACCCCCATATATATAAAATATAGAGGTAAAAATTGAATTCCAAAATCTCTTTGCCTGTCTGCACCTGTAAGTATAAAAATATACAATTTTCCTGCCTGAAACTTTTTGTGCTGTCTGATCTTCTGCTCCACTTCTATTCCTCTATTCGCTGATTTTGTCTGTAGCCGTGTCAAAAATATACAAGGTCTATTTTTTTTTTTTTTCATACAAAATATTACCAGTGTCATCTGCATAATCTTTTTTTAAGAAAAATAACAAGAATTAAGAAACGCTCATAAAGTCGGAGCAACACCGAATACTGAGTCGACAACCGACCCTTAAAAATGTACACAAGCTTGAAAATGGCAAAAAAAAAGAGTGTAGGGTTTAGTGTTACAACCAGAAGAAACATATGAAAGTGTTTCTTATAGACTTTGTGAGCATTCCCTTTGACTTGGATTACTGATCTGTGAGCAATTGTTTGCTGCAGTCATGCACAATGCCATGTTGCAGGAAACGAGTGTTGTAGTGCATGTTTAGAAAAAGAAATCTGCAGAATTTCTGAGTGTGGTTTGACAGCCCTGCCTTCAAACTGCTTTTTCCAAGAAAACCAAACTTCTTCTTTGTTCAAGACAAAAAAAAAAAAAAAAAAACCCCACGTTTCTTCTCTTCATAAGTCTCCATGGCGATTCTCGTATTTGTTGATGATGTTGCGACAGCGGCCGAGCTCTTTGCGCATATCAGCCACTTCCTGTCGGAGCGCGGCATTCTCTCGCTCGAGGAAAGCGGCGCGGACGGATATCTGGTTCTCCTTAAGGCGCCGTGCGTCACGTGAGCGCTTCGCCGCCTCGTTGTTCTTTACACGCCGACTCCAGTACTTGTCATCCTGGAAACGGGTGCAGAATCGGGAACAGGGGGAAGAAAAAGAAGGGTGGATGATGGGGAGAGAGAGAGTAGTAGTTAGGTTCTGGTAATGTTTTACGACATTGTACTTCACATTAATCAAGTCAACGAGAAAAATTGGATCTACTTTAATCACATTTTTCAATTTGATCTTCCTTTAATTGCTCTTCTTCATCGTTATTACACTACATGGACAAAAGTATTGGGACATCAGACTTTTCCAGCCGTGCGATTCTTCCCTGAACTCTTGGAGGCGCACACTGCACAGGATGTGATAGCATTCAATTTCCGTCACCAAACCTGTTCTAGCATGACAGTGTCCTTCAACCAAAGCCGGCTCTATGAATATATGTTTAACAACGGTTCAGTCTTCAGTGGCCTACAATAGAGCTCTGACCTCAACCTCAATGCTGACTTCACCCCAGGCCTCTGCACCATCTATCAGTTCACTATTGTGGCTGAATCTCACTCACTGGGGCACAAATCTCCCCAAGCACACTTGTGGAACATCTCCCCAGAAGAGTGGAGATTATTAGAACAGCAAATGGGAACTAAATGTGGAATGTGATGTTCAAAAATATAAAAATATAATATATTATCATGTTGTATGGTAGCTCACTATCTTGACTTGACTTAACGAATTTGCTGAGATGGCAAATTTAATTCTGTAATCAAATCTGGCACTATTTATAACAAGTAGACTGAATATTGTTTACTTCTCATAACTAATGTAAAATGATTGTCAATTTTTTCTATGTTTTTAATGTCACTCGTGTTTTTTTTTTTGTTTTTTTTTTGCTGACATGATACAGTAGTTTCTTTGCATCTACAGATCCATCGGATGGAACACCACAAGTGTTGGGGATATGGCTTTATTTTAGTCGTCATTCTGTTTATCGGGGTTTTAAAGGTATTTTTTTGTTCGTTTGCAGCTTGTATAGAAAAAAACAGCGCGTATGTCATTTACAAAACTACGTTGCACCGGAAGCTTTAAAGATATCAGGGCAACCAGGAAAATAAATAACGATAAAAATGATTAAAATACACTCACACACACACACACACACACACACACACACACACACACACACACACACACACACACACCAAATTTAGGTTTTTGTATTACTATATATATTCATTCATTCATTCATTCATTTTCTCCCGCTTATCCGTAATTCGGGTCGCAGGGGCAGCAGTCTAAGCAGGCCCCCGCCTTCGACTGCTGCCCAATCCTCACAGCACCGTCCCTTACGGTCCCTCCTGCAGGTGGTGAGCCCACGGGAAGGCGGCCCCACGTCACTCCGACGTCACGGACCTTGATATTTCCCTCGTAAGGGACCCCTGGAGCATAGAGGGTTAAGGGCCTTGCTCAAGGGCCCAAGAGTGGCAGCTTGGCGATACCGGGGCTTGAACCCCCGACCTTCCGATCGGCAACCCAGCGCCTTAACCGCTGGAGCCACCACTCCCCCTCTTACTATATATATATTACTATATATTTCTGATATATACACAAGAAAACCACACATAATACCTTCTGCTCGTCAGGCACCAACATTTTGCGAGCCTTCTTGATCATAGGCTGAGGCTTGAGTTCCTCCTCAGAAAATCGATGTCGCCGTGGGTCGAACGCTTCCTGCCCCGGGACACTGGACAAGGCCAGGTCAGCGGGATCGGGGTCAAAGTTGACGATGACATCAGCCGCAGGGGCACCCGTGCTGGGAACTGGTGGAGGTGCACAGGACGAGCTGGGAGATGGGTCCTGCTGCACAACCTGTCCACCTGAGCGAGACACAAAAATCAGTGAGAAGGAGATTAGAGTTCAATCATCATTGGGTGAAATATTTATGACAATTTGATTGGGAAGATAACAGTCATCTGTCTCCCCAACTCCAACCTGGAACACATATAAATATAAATATAATAATAATTGTAATAAATATTAAAAGACTTGTGATGGAAGAGATTTGTTCGGTGATCTACAAGATAAAAAGGATGATACCATTAGTGCTAGTGTGGCTAGTATTAGCATGAATGCTGAAACTTTGGATCCTGATCGGATTGAGATATACAGAGTGTATAAAGGAGAGGTGTGAGAGCTGATCAGACTACATGCCTAATGAGCTACGACGGCGCCTACGAAGCCCACAAGCTGATAAAAGTACGACCGTGACTGACTAAATGCTGTGTTGAACCTCTAGCAGTGTCTTTTTCTTAAGTATCCAAGATGATTCACATTTGACTGAATTTATATAAACATCTGTATTTAAAAATTTGTAGATTTTTACAGTAAATTGTATTTCTTTTCTAATCCCCCAAGGTTTATATATATTTATATATATATATATATATATACTAACGCAGTAAATAAATCTTAGATAACATGAGAGAACAGTTAAGTTATGAAAGGACAATTATTCCTCTTGGATTGTAATTGAGCCACACATACATTCTCTGCTTTATAGAAATGCTCTACACTGTAAATGAACAAGGAGTGTGTGTACATGATCACGTTCATGTTCAGGCTGATTGCAGTTGCACAAGGCAGCCACCAGGGGTCAGTCATTAGCCAAGCTCCTACCTCAGCACGTTTCTGTCAAAGCCAAACCTTTCCCCCCTCTACTGTTTCTCATTCAGTCCCATTTCCATCTTAAAAATCTTAATAATACTTTTTAGCATGATGGCAGACGCTTCATCTATTACATAATCAATTCAGAAATCGCATGTATTATTATATTATCTATACCCGTGTTACTCATTTCAGATGGTGCAGTGACAGAGTCAGTATTAAATTTTCATGTTACACTGTTGTGTTTTGCCACCTCACAGCTGCAAGGTTTGATTCTAGGCTTTCTTCTGGGCTCTCTGGTTTCCTTCCACTGACCAAAAGCATGCTGCAGGTGGATTAGCTCGTCTAAATTGCCCCTAGTTGTGAATGATTGCGTGAATGTGTGTGTGTGTGTGTGTGTGTGTGTGTGTGTGTGTGTGTGTGTAAGTGCGTTTGTGTCCCGAAACGAACTGCCGTCCCATCCAGGGTGTATTCCTACATCACGCCCAGCGTTTTCCAGGAGCCCGAGCAACCTTGACCAGGATAAAGCACTTACTGATAATTGCCTCAACACCCTGCCGAAAAATCCAGCTTAGTCTGGTGACTAACACATGCCAAACTGGTCAAGCTGGTACACCATCTTTACCAGATAAATGGAAATGAAAGTGCTGCTAACTGGAAACACGTTCTGAATTGCTACTACATGTACATGCGAAATCATGCAGCATGTACATGTACAGCATGTACAAAGCTTTCAATGTTCTTTTTTTTTTTTTTTTTTCTTTTTTGGAACACGACAATAAACGAAAAGTTCGAACATTTATTTGCTCGGTTTTGGTAAATAATAAGACGAAAAATCTATTACCAGCTACCAAAGTTTACATTCTGGCAGCTGGTAGCTCAGGAATTGGCACAATTCTTTTTGTCAGAATGGACATTATGACGTTTCTGCGACCCCAAGCCTTGACCACCTCCATATTTTTCACAATTTTCGATCTAAAACCGAGCACTATTGCAACATTCGAACGTTTCCTTCAATCAGTAACATACGTATGTGTAATGGTAGTGACTAAAACCCAAATGATTATTCCTTGCACAGACAACGCGACACTAGTAGGAAGTGTTGTGCGTGTTATAAGAAAATCCACGCCGGGGTGGTGTGATGCAGCCAGACCCGAAGCAGAGAAGTCTGGTTTACACTTGGTGCGTTATTTTGTATGTTGCACGCAGAGGAAATGGTCGCACAAGCACCACTGTTTGTACGCTCACTACTATGTAAACAATATTGACAAAACAGATTCGTATGTGCTTTTTGAACGTCTAATTCCACATTAAGTCCCCCGTTTGCTGTTATAATAATAAACCCCCACTCTTCTGGGAAGATTTAATAGTTAGCTGTTTAGATTTGTGTTTGGGTCTGAGGGTGCAGTCAGCGTTCACATTCATCCCAAAGGTGTTCAATAGGGTTGAGGACAGAGCTCTATATCATGCTGATATGGGTTTGGGTCTTCTAGTTCAAAGGAAAATTTACAGCAAGAGTATGTACTAAAACCAGAAGATCCAGAAAACTGGTACGCAAAACAGACCTGTGGGCAGGTTTATTTAAACACTAACTACAATGGGAAACTGGTGACTTTAGTACTCAGTGAAGGCTTGTGTGAGTGGTAGGTCGTGGTTAAGGCACTGGATCAGAAGGTCATGAGTACAAATCCCATCCTCATCCAGACCCCAGTCTTGGGCCTCCGACCAAATTCCTTACCCATTCTTTTACTCAGGTGTATGTAAGTTGCTCTTAATAAGGGCGTCTGCCAAATACCACAAATGTTTCTAATAGTATATAAGTGTGTGATTGAAGACACAATGCTAGTTTGTAGGTAGATGGACAGAGACGGTTGCTGGACAACCTTGCAGTTCAAGTGTCTTTGAGAGTTATGATATTAATTTGTCATAGTAAATTAAAGAGGAGATTGTTTCTCATTTGGGAGACATTTTTGTAAGACATTTATCATTGTCTGCATTTCAGAAATATTTAATCTTAATCTTAATTCACGTAAACCTCAGCGGCTTCAGGTTCTTACAGCGGGGGGGATATAACCGAGTGTGAATACACGATGGCTACATATTTTTAGATAAACGTAGTCATAGTCAAGCTGAAACTTTGTATAATAGTTGTTTTTTTTTACAATAAATAAAATGTATTTTTATGAACTCGCACCACGGTTTTGTACAAACTTCTAGCTTTGTAGAGCTCATGTATTACATGTAATAACTAACAATATTATTTTACTTGTTCCATCAAGCTATTTGTAAAAATGGTGTCCAATACCTTGTAACTACACTGTCTCAAGCGACATGTTCCTACTTTTACACCAGCTCCCATTTCTTCTCAAAGAGGAAGAGCAAAATAAAAGGTGTTAAACATGCCTTAGACATGCGATACACCCACGTGCTAGGAAAACACACACATTCACAACAATGTGAGCAACCTCTCGCAGCGTTGCCTTATAAATATTCATGAAGCTCTAATACTCAGGTTCCCTGCCCTTCTCCTGGAGTATCTCCTTTCCTGAACATTTTAGTGTTTTCCCTGCTTCCAGCGCACACACGGTTCAACTAATTAACAAGCCTGGGTTGAAGAGGGGGTGTGCTGGAGCAGGGAAAATACAAAAATGTGCATGGCAGGGGTTTAATCCAGGACCAGGTCTGGAAATCTCTGATCTTGTGCATACAAACGCACAATTCACTGTGCTTCTTGTATTGTACATAGTGGTTTTTATATTGGTCTGTATCTTATATTGGTGTGCTTCTGGTTTTGGTGTCTATAGTGAATCACGTGTCTGGCAGTGTCATCACACCGAAATGACAAAGATATCTCTCAAAGTCACAGCTACAGGGGATTTGCTTGCTCCCAAACTGTCTCTCTGGTTCACACACACACACATACACACACACACACACACACACACACACACACACACACTTTAGGCCATCCCACTGTTCCTGTGCCCCTCCTTCCCCCCTTGCTCTCTCCACTTATTGCTCTCTGCATCGGCACGTGACGAGTCGCCTGCACATGGCCTCAACGTGTGAGACACAGAGTAAGAGGGAGGACGAGGGAACAAGCTTCAAAAACACGCAAAGAAAACACACGCCGCTAGTGTCCACCCCTCCCTTTCCCATTTCGCTCCCTCTTTCCCTTTCTGTTTCAGTGCTTATTTTCCCTCAGCTGTTTCTTCTTCTTCTTCTTCTTTCTCTATGACCTCTTCTATAATAGATCCTCTATTCGAGATTGATTCGAATCAGACTGAAAACACTGGAATTCAACAATGTTCCTGCCACAACCACTACCATCCTTTAACTAATCCTGAGCTGCACATACAGCGATACTGCGATTTTGTACATCGGATCCAACACAAAGACTCTGCCAGCATACAGTCGATATAACAGCTCATTCACCATCATTAATTATACGGTCTGATAGCAAACCCTTCGCGTTAAAGCTCTTCCTAAACCCAAGGTTAAATCCAACTGTAACATTGCATTTATTGATAACGTTAGATTGTTGTGTGTTAAAGGTTAAATGCCTACCTTTTGTTCGGGTTTGATTATAGAAAAAGGAAATTGCGTAGCGTACATGTTGCTCTATATAATGACTCGACCTCCTGTATGTTAGTAAACTCCATTGGTCAGGCTGCGAATAATGATTGATGGCAAGATCTCACTTTTTTTATTCATTTTTTAAATCTTAAATACAAAAAAATTGCCAGATTACTCCACCTGACTATACATGAGACTTTTTTTTTACATTCAACACAAATATAGAGAACTGTTCTGAGAACTGACATGTGTAGGTGATTTTACGTAGGCATAAAGAGTTTAATTTAGCGGACAACATTTGTAACATAACTACAACCTTCAGTTTTAAATTGTATTGTAATGAACACGAGAATCCAAGTGCCTCAGGGAAGCTAGTTTATGCCTCACTGCAACATTAACCAGTGAGCCTGTGCAGCTCATATTCACAACAGTGCACATCCTCAGTGGTCAGACAACAACATGAATAGGGCACAGCATACACCCTTTTCTCATTTTTATACAAATACCTTATATGACCAACATTTGCATCTGTTCTTCATGCGATTGTGTAATGTTTTTTTTTTGTATAATGTAGCATTACAATTTCCGTCAAAAAGCCTGCAATCAGTTCTCACTTTGACAGTCGTCTTTTGCACGAAGCCTGCTTGAAGCCCAAACCTCAACCCCACTGAACATGTCAAGTCAAGTCAAGTTTATTTATATAGCGCTTTTCACAACAGACATTGTCTCAAAGCAGCTTTACAGAAATCAACAGTCACTGTGATGTCAATGGTGACTGTGGCAAGGAAAAACTCCCTTAGATGTTATGAGGAAGAAACCTTGAGAGGAACCAGACTCAAAAGGGGAACCCATCCTCATTTGGGTGACATCAAGAGTTTGATCATAAATCTTTCAACAATACAGAACATCAACTGAACATCAACTGCACCTCAGACCTGCTCATACAACTTATGATCTGGCACAAGATGACAAAACGATCCGCCACTTTTCAAAATCTAAAAGAAAGTCTGGCTAAAAGAGGGTAAATAAATCTGAAATGAGATAAAAGCACATAAAGGGTGTGATGATCAGGTGTCCACCAAATTTTTGCCTATAAAATGTATTTCCAGTATTTGTATGTAAACCCTTTTTCTCCCTGCCATAAAAGAAAAACACCCACAAAGAGACGTACACAGTCCTTTTAAGTATCTGTCAAAAAAAACAAAAAAAACACTTCATTTAAAAGAAAACGAGGAATTCATGGGCAGCTCACATCAGTGTTTGCCGGTGTATAAAGAAGACACTCCGTCAATACTTGAAGCGACTCTGACAATCTAGAGAAGGTGCAGAACTTCAATTCCACACACCGTCACCAGCGATGCGTTTAAATTTGCTCCTGACACACTCTATATACACTATTCCAACGTTCTCCAATGCTTACCGTGCAGACACTCGGGACTTCCCATCATTCCTGGGGTAGGGACCTGTGGCACGTCTAGTCCCAGAATGGAGGACGAGGACAATGAAGATGAGAGGGAAGAGATGGACGAGGCTGAGGAGGAGCCGGGAGACGGCGAGGAGCTCTGGCTTGGAATGGCTGATTGCATACTCTGCGAGGGGATGAGGGCCTGAGTGCCAGAGGTGTTGCCCAGTGGCATGCACCCCATCCCGTTCTCCGTCAGGAACTCCTCCAAGTCCATGAACTGCCGCTGGAACAAGCCTCCGTCGCACGGCAGAGTGCGTTCCCACAGCAATGGCCCCAGGAAAGCCGTCTGTGATGAGCTTCGCATGGTGCCATTGGCGCCGGTGCCGATTCCTCCCAGCGAATCCTCGTCAGAGTCCAGCGATTTGTCTTGATCTATAACAAAAAGATATATCTAGGTAGTTATAGAAGTATGTCTTCCTGGATAGGTTCATTGTAATAACGCTTATAAAGCCTTCGAAACGTCGTACTACTCGCGCAGTATTCCTTAATATGCTATTAAAATGCTTCAACCTCATCCAGAACGCTTGTTATAGACGCTAGCTGTCACGAAAACCACACAACCTGTAAGATCAGACTCCAGAAGAGCTACGACAGCAGGTAGAACCGTGGTATCCAGGCTTAGGAGGATGGGGGTTACGTGTGAAAAAAAGAGCAACGACAGGAATAGCACATTAGCAACGCTACCAAAATAGTGCCAATCAATGGGTGAAGCGTTAAGGTGAGTTGGTCAGAGATTTGAAAAAAACAGAGCTGCAGTTATTGGAGGAGGGGGGGACTGGAAGGAGTAGGACGAAAAGTGAGAAAAGGAGCTTGCGTGGGTGTATTCGAGGGCGTTGAATAAAGGCTTGAAGAGAAGAAGCTCTGCAACCAGAGCCAATATTACAAATCTTCCTGTGAAAATTTCTGCTCACCGAGAGTCTCTTTATATAACTTCCGGATGCACGTAAAATCCGAGGAAGCACTGACTTGTCCAGACCGTCTTTTTTTTTTTTTCTCAATTCAGTTCATCATCCTACACATCATCCTACATTACTGACATCTTGACCACCACAGTGAGGGGATGTACAAGATTTTTATATGGCATGGAGATTTGTTTTGCACATTGGGGGACTAGGAAAATGCAGAAACGAAAATAAAATGACATTTTTGCATCGGAGAATACACACCACGTTTAGACACAAAATTATGTCTGGTGGAATTAAAGTATAGGTAGATACGCTGTACACCAATTATACTGTCAGTAGCTTATTCTCCATCACTGAGATCGAAGGCCTTCAACACACAGCAAGAAAGAAAGAGAGACTCACCAATCATCTCACAGCAGTCTTTCCCTCTACTGTCTCCTTTAATAGGAAGCTGGAGAAGAGACTTCAGGCTGGCCACTGAGCCCAGGTGCCCATTGGGTGCTGAAGGAGCAGGGCCAAACTGTGCACTACCTCCAGAGGGAAGATCTGGAGGAGGTAAAAGCTGTGAAAGAGGCCTGGACATAGCCTGAGTAGACTTGGGATCACTTTCAAAATCACAAATTTGAAAATAATAATAATAATAATAATAATAATAAGATATAATGAATGACAGATAGGAAGGATGAGGATCACATCAGCTGACCATTTATAAGAGGATAGGAGAGGGTTTACACCTCAAACCGCATCCAGAATGCTTTAGACCATCCATTATTATTATTATTATTATTATTATTATTATTATGATTATTATGGTTGATCCTGGGCATGCAATAGGGGGATCTCTCTATTCAGATGCGCTGTGATCCATCTTCTGATCGCGTCTCACGTTTAAACCTGGCGCTCAGGACGCTTCTCGGTTTCTGATCTCAGCAAAAGTTGGAGGCACCGGATTGAAGCTTCCACTCCGGACTCAGCTCAGTCCTCGGATTCGCTGGCATTTGGCACCAATCTAAACTGGGGCTCCTCCGGGCCCGGATGAAAATATTCCCCGAAAAAAAGCGGATGAGCCGCAAACGACAGGCGTCCATTAGAGCCGGCGGTGCGACGGGGCTTTAAAACGCGTCAAATCGTTTCAGCTCCATTAGTCGGATTGTCATTTCACACACTAGGTTGCAAGAACGATCTGCCGCACCGTTTTCTTTTTTGTTGTTGTTGATGGTTTTTTTGTTAAATCACGCTTTCTTCCCTCTTATCGTTATTTATTTGCAACCATCGCCCGCTCCGACGCAGTGAGACGAGCGCTCGGGATCGCGGCTACGGTCAGCTGGAACGAACACGGGCGAGCTCGCGTGACGTCACCTCTCACGGGGACGAAGGGGATGCGCTGAGGGGCGGGGCTCATGAATAAAGTGTCGACATGTGGGCGGGGCTCATTAATATTAATACCGTCGACTTTTTTTTTTTTTAGATTCTTAGGAGACCGGGGCTGGACTTTATACTGACGGACATGTTTCTGTTTTGTTTTTTTTTCTTGTTCAATTCCGCATTTTCAAAGCCTAATACGTCATGGAAGCGTTGTACATTTAATGCTTTCATGAACATTTTGTATATAGCAGTATCAGGGGAAAAAATTAAGTTTTTAATATTATACACCAAAAACACTGTATAATTATTATTATTATCATCATCAGGTTTACAAACTCGTGGCCCAGCTCAAGCACATGGCCCGTGCACGCGCCGTTACTACCTTACCGGCAGCCTTCCTGGCATGCGATTGGTCGAAAGTAGGTCACTGTCGGCCTTTGGCTGCATCCCATTGGCTCGATTGAAGACGCTTGCTCCGCCTCCTTGTGCTCCCTCTATCGCTAGGGCCGCGTGAGATTCCAGTGAAACACCACAGCCGTAGGTGAAAGCCAGAAGATTAGCGCGCACAGATCCTACAAAGCTCTGCAGAAGTCTCCAAAGTTCTCCGTTTGATGGTATACTTCCATTACAACACCTCTCATGAAAAAGCCATGTTGCTGTATTTTGTTTGACATTTCCTTTCTAAACAGGAAGGGGGGGTGGGGGGGTGATATCTACGTGCCTATAAGGCCTGCGAAAATGTTGTACAATGCATCAGGTTGTCCTCTAAATAAATCCCCAAACCTGCACAATTTGAAATGAAACATTGCCCTTGATCAAGGAAGGCGCCATGAAGTCTTTACGAGGCTTTTACCACCACCTAGTGGTCTTCTTGTGTACTACATCTTAAGTGAAGTGTAAATAAAAAAAATCATTGAGCAACCCTTGTAATGTTTTGGTCTTTGAAATAAGTTTAGATTGATTTTCATTAGTAACATCTTTTAGAGGGGAAAAAAAAAGAGACACAGCATTGAACTCGTTCCACTTTTGCTAGGCTGCAGCACCTCGAAGAACAGACGGCTGTGTGTTTCTGCTACGGCAACCCTGCAGGCATTCTCCTCCCCGCCTCTAATGGCGTATGGCACTGCAAAGGGCATGTGCCAGAACATGTGAGTGGGAAAAACAGTTCCAGAAAGACAAGGCAGCAGCACTGCAAGTGCCAGGTGCATGCCACCTGGTCCATTTTGTATATATATTCTAAACTTCATATACGCCCGCTTTTGCCAGGCCTTTCTTCATCATAAGGCAGAGCTTAATGAACGGGGTGAAGTTCTGTACTTCAAAAATAATATTAAAAAGTGTCTTTGGTGACTTTCAAAGTTTAGTTTTTTTTTTTTATTGGTTTTTGGTGCGATTTGCTAATTTTTGCTGTTGCAGAAAACAAAAAAAATAATAACGATAGTTTAGTATTTATATGCCATATTTTAGTTTACTGCGATTACACTGGGACAGAGGAGCTAAGCAAAGAATTTGAAATGTATACAATAGTGTTGGGGTCCTGTGCTATACTTGTTTAGATTAGACAAAGGGGGGGGGGGGGGGGGGTAAAAAAGGGAACAAAACCAAAACAAAAAAAAAATTAAAAACAAATAAAAAAAAAAATCACATTGATACATATATTCCCCTCATCTTAAAACGTACACACACGCCCAACCACAAATAGTACAAATGATTAAAAAACTTGCACTCTGAAGAATAAAAAAAAAAAAAAAGAAAACAATTGATACATAAAATATAATACGCATTTTACATTATGGACTGGTTTCTCTGCTCTTACTCGTGCCAATCCATCACAACCGAAGATATAACACTTGTCATAGAAATACCTACAAAATTACATATTTCTTAAAAAACAGGTGACATTAAACTCATGGAACATGGCATCTATTGAGCTTCTATGGTGCCCCCACCCCATCAGTTACGCAAGAAATTTTCACATGATTTGAAAAGGATTGAGGCAAGAATGAGTATTAGTTTTCAATGTTAAGGTTTGAAAACCTAAGTGTCTTAGTATATCTGTCCTTAGAGAATTAACAATTATGTTCAACAGCTTCCCAACCAGCAACATTAGTCCCAGGACAAGCATTTCTATAAAACACGAGACTACTGGGGGGGGTAGGGCACAGGCCACAAAAACAAAGTTACATATATTTAAAAATAAAAGACTATACTGTCAAAAATCTTAAGTAATAAGGGGGGGAAAATGTTACCATTCAGATTAGTTTACTCTTACTGGTTTGCATTCATTATCGCAGCACGAAAAAAGTTATGAAAATACGTAATGAATGTTTTTTTTTTTTTGTGTTTTTTTTTTTGAGGATAGAGATGCTACTATAACAACAAAGGTGCTACCAAATAGTTCCATAATCTAAAATTTTCTTCCCCTTTGGAGAAACCATGTTTCAGATCCATGTCCTTAATGGATGTGTGTGTTGTCTTTTCTTGTTTCGATGCAGGCTTAATGTTCATGTTTGTTGTAAGAGGCACTCCCTTCGGCTGGAACCGCAGACCATCTATATAATGAGTGTGTTTGTGTGTGACTGTAAATATGTAGTGGATTCAAAGCAGAACTTCCACTGTGCATTAGGGGTCTCTAGGTTTTTTTTTTTTTCTTTTTTTCAAACCTCATCAGTTTTGACGGTCATAATCATCTTCGAAAATACTTTAGTGCCTGTACTCTACACCTGATCTTTCCATATAATACTCTCCTTTCTGAGAATAAGTCCCCTTTGGTGTTCTTCGTCCTCCACCCACTCGTCTACAGGCGAATTTGTGTCGCTGTAGCAAGGTGGCGTTCCAGAACCGCGAGGGGCACTGGGGGCAAGAGAAAGATCCTTGGGAAAGGTGCCGAGCACGATGGCGAAGAGCTGAGAGGAGCCTTCGAGAACGTTTACCACAGACGATACACCGCAGGCGAGCCCGACAGCCATGTTTCCTCGGGGGGTGCCTGATCACACGGTGAACTGCATGGGTTATCCTTCGTGTAAAAGTGGTGGAAGGACACATAGGGCATGTAAAGAACCTAAAGGGAACCATCAAAGACCTTAAACCTCTGAACTTCAGCCCACCCGCATGCCATGTACCGACTCCTAAATGAAGCCCAAGTCCTCCAGTATACTTGGCCCAATTCAACTGGGCTATCCACCTTTTCCGTTTAAGTTGCTGCTGAAGCCGGGTTTTTTTTCTCTGCAAAAACTGATGCCATCTCGCGTTCTCGAATTTACTGAACCCGCCAATCAGCTGCCCCCCACCGAAGAATCTATTTTTTTTCTTTTTTTTTTTTTTTTTTTTCTGGCCGGCATCCCCATGCACCTGTACAAGCTGATGCTGTAGATGCTGGGGCTGCATTTGGAAAGAGTGCTGCTGGTGGTGGTACTGAGAAATGTGGAGCGGAGAGGATGAAATGTGGATATGAGGGGGAACTGAATGAATGGGGTTTCCTGTAATCCCTTGATAAATCTGTTGTCCCTTCCCGCTTATTGGCTGCTGATGCGAAAGGGGCCCTAGAGTGGAGTGCGAGTAGTGAGGGTGTTGAGGGTGTGAAGGGGCATTGGTATTCGAACTATGTGGACCTGACTCTGGTGTGTAGAAGAGTGGGGAATAGCCAGCAGGTTGAGAGTGAAGATGTGTATGAGCAATGGTTGAATGGGTTTGCTGGACACCATGGCTCCCATTATCTGGAGCCAGACTAAGGAGGACGTTAGTGGCAGCCTCGCTTTCTGTTAAGGATGATGCATTTCCACCAGATCCACTTCCTGTTGGCTGAGGGGTTGGTCCAGCTCGTGATAAACCGTGCTGAGACAGGCGATGTCTCGTCAGACTGTTGGAGTAGGCGAAGGCTTTTCCACACACCTCGCACGAGAACAGTTTCTCTCCACCATGTTCATGAATGGCTTGGTGGTGAGCGGTCAAATGGAAGTGATGGCGAAACGACTTCCAGCAAATATCGCAAGTGTAAAGCTTCGGAGGGGGCTGGTTTGATGTGCTACTAGTGGATCCTGGAGCTTTATTTTGAGAATAAGAGTAATATGATCCAGGGGCTGTTTGACTGCCATCTTGATGAACTGTCGCTGCTTGGTTTGCCGAAGACTTGGTTTTACTCCGCCTTGGCTTGAAATCCCCCCTGAGGTGTAGCTTTTCGTGTCTTTTCAGACTTTGCGCATAACCGAAATCTTTTCCACAAAGTGAGCATTTGAAGTTCTTCTCCCCTGAATGAACAGTCTGATGTTTAGTAAGATGGAAAGGCTCTCGAAAATCTTTGCCGCAGACATCGCAATGGAATGGCTTTTCTCCTGTATGAACACGCTCGTGGCGGCGGAGAGTCTCGCGCCTGCCAAAGCCACGCCCACAAACAGTGCATAAATAAGGCCTTTCTGCTCCATCACCACGAGCCCCGTTCTGGTTATTTCGCCGACGCTTTATACCCTCTCCAGCAATACCACCAGGCCTGGGTTCCCTCTTTTGTCTGGGTTTCCTTGGCCGCTTCGGTTTGGCATTAGATGTGGCATTTTGGGAATTAGGCTGCTGCTGTTGCTGAGCAGGATGAGACAAAGGCATCATGGATCCATTCACACACTCATCATTTCCTCCATTTGCTGCAGACGTAGAAGATGGGCCACCTAGAGTCCCAAAACCAAGACCCCCTAACAAACCTCCGATTATATCTCTTCGTTCCTCTCTTCCCCCGTTGCTGTTTATTTCGGGCAGAACCGAGGCAGCAGCAGCTGCAGCTATAGCAGACATGGCACTGCTAGTAACTTCATCATCGGAATCATCTAGAAGAGAAGAAAGAGGAAGATGTGGCTGCTGTTGGTGGTGATGGTGTTGTTGCTGCTGCTGATTTGAAGGGTGTGGATGAAGTGTTGGCGCTAGGGGGGCTTTTCTGAGGGCAGGGCCCGACATGCTGTTAGTACATGAGCCATCTCCAGAGTACGAGGTCAGAGTACTCTGTGGTCGACGATAATCATCAACTCTATAGGACGTCTGATAGGGATCTCTTGAATATGCAGAATTGTATTTGCTTTCTGGTTTATCGACAGTATTTGGATTCCCTCCTCTGCTCTGTGAATACATGCCCGCACAAGACATTTCTGTTGCTCCTCCCTCGGTTTTTGGATAGCCCAATCCTTTTTCGTTTAACTGTCCACCTTGGTATTCACTTCCTTCCACTTTGTCATCGGAACTCGCTGAACTGCCATCGCTGCTTCTTGAACTAGAGCCCCTTCCTGGTTTGCCGCACGAGCCAGAGGCAGCATGGTTGAGCAAAGAGGTACTCTCTCTAAAGCAACGATCACAAGCTGGACAGCGGTAAGGTTTATCCTCGTGGATTTTCTCGTGTCGAGTCAAAGATTCGCGGCGGTTAAAAGACCTCTCGCAGGTGGAACAAGCATAAGGCCGTGCACCAGAATGTATAACACCATGCTGAAGGAGGTGCCCTCTTTTCTTGAAACCTTTCCCACATTCAGTGCAACAATACGTCTTATCTGGACTTGGACATGAAGAAGAAGGGTCTGGATTGGACTGATTCGGTTCGTGTTGGTGGGCGTTTTGCTGAGATAAGCCATCTTGTGTTGAGTGAGGGAGACTAGTGTCTGACTGATGTTGATGGACAGTATTCGGAGTTGTGTTAACGCTGCTATTGGGGCCGTTACGCCCTTCTTCATGGCTACGTATATGTCTACGGAGACTAGGAAGTTCTGTGAATGATTTGCCACATTCTCCACAGTGATAAGGCTCGGGCTGAGTAACAGTGGGCGTCAGTGCGGATTGATTATCGGATTTGGGGATCTGTGAAACATTTGTTACCAACACAGAGGCAGAATTCGAGGAGGGTGCAGAGGAAGAGACAGTTGAAGAAGAGGAGGAGGACGGTGTTGAAGAAGAGAGAATCGAGGAGGGGTCACTACCAAGACCTCTCATGCCAACCCCGGCACCTCCTCCCACAAGGCCAGAAGACCCATCATGGCCATGTGCCCCAGAGCTGCTATGGCAGTTAGTACTGCTACTACCACCACTACTGCCATCAGATTTCCTCTGGGGCAGGTATCCGGCCATTGCTTTCTTTCTCCTGCTGCCACTACCTCCACTACCGCTGCCACTATCCCCTTTCCCATCATCCTTTGGGGCAGAGAGATGAAGTGGAAGAGGGAGAGGAAGACCTGCTTCCTGTTGCATAAGGGAAGCTAGTTGATTAGAGGAAAGTACAGGGATGCCTTGAAAATCAAATCCACTAAGTGGTGATGGTTGAGGGGCAGGATGAAGAGGGTGATGCGGATGGGCATGGGAATGAGGGTGAGACAATGCATGGGGTGGTAGCTGCTGCTGTTGCTGCTGAGGCTGGGGGGTGGGGTGGGCATGTGTGTGAGAGGGGTGAAGTGCTGGGGGAGGAGCTAGACCTGTGTTTGAGTCTGTAAGGCCAAGATGATTATGGGGACCCTGCTGAACTAGAAACTGCTCAAGGCTAGCATTGGTAGGCATTCCAGAAAGGAAGTATTGGTTGGCTGCAAGCATGCAACTAAATTGCTGGTGTAAACTACGTGCCTCAGACTGAGCCCCAACCAGTCCAGCTACCGTACTGCTGCTGGTAGCAGGGTTATTAGAGGTGGTGGTCGAACTGGAAGGGGAAGGTGATGATGAAGATGGTCCAGGTGATGGCTGAGGCACAGAAAGGCCAGGGTGCAGGGGTGGTGGCGGTGGGGGAGCGGATGTCACGACTCCGCCAATCACTCCGGACCCACTACTACTACTGCCTCCTGCAAAATCAAACCGTCCCATCCCTGAGTGAAGTTGCTCCTGTGCTAGAGCAGCCTCTGCAGGGTGAAAAGGACGCAAAAATTGCGGGTATCCAGAAGCCGAACTGCCAGTGCTGCTCATCTTGCTAGATTTGCGGGAGCTTTGTGAGGAAGAAGACTGCGTTTGCTGAGGGATGGGTGGAGGCGGTGCGCTCATTTTGGCAAAAATCGACGAGGAATCAGAAAACGCATTGCTTCTAGATCCTTGAAGGGAACTCAGTCCAAGGCCAGAGAGCAGAGCTCCGGAAGCCTCGCCCTGCTGTTGCTGCTGCTGAAGCTGTTGCTGGTGTTGAAGTTGCTGTTGGTGCTGCAGCTGTCGTTCAAACCCAAGTCCTTTGAACTGATGAGCCTGGTGCCCACTAAGCATTTCTAAAATGTCCATAGGGTACTTTCCAAACTGGAACATTTCCCTCACTGTTGAGGGACACTCCTCTGGTTCCTTCTCGTTCGCTGGGTGCTGCAGTAAAAAGAACAAAACTACTTAATTAAAATTACATGCGAAAATCGATGGCGCCATTTAGTGCCACTGATGTGCACCACGAATTCACAAAAACTATGGTGCAACAAAACAGTTACTCAACATGTCTACTTTCAATTCCGAATGAAAAAAATGCTAAATATTCTTATGTAATACAAAATACAGATCTACATACATGCAATATAAATACAAGTTATATAAAGTTTCATTTGAATAAACGTTCCTAGAGTAATGTAAAATCTTACCCGCGAGGGAATGTTCTCTTACTTATTTATCTCACAGGCATTTAAAGAAATGGTCCCCATTTGCGTGTTCCGTATTAAATGTTGTCTTTGCAGTTCGGTTCAAATCACAGTGAAAAGGCATAAGAAGCAATGCCAGAATGTCCACTGAACAGGATGAAGTCCCAAGTTGGAAGACCAAGAAAACAGCAGCGATATGATCCAGTAGTCTGCAGTCAGCAACCTCATTCTAATGGGGAAAAAAAAATTTAAAATGATGCAAAACAAGGCAGATCAGTTTATAATTCTGATGATCTATAGTATACAAATGTATTTATTATTCAAGTGGATACAGCTTCATGAATGCTCAGGCTTTGAAAAAGACTGACAGACATAATGCATACATGTAATTATACATGAGCATCGACTATGCGCACTTCAGTCACAGACTAATAAAATGTTTGGCCCATGCGTTCACGGACATTATATGGCTTTTAAATAAGCTTATGTACACTTTACCACCGATCGATATGTGCTTGTTGAGCATCACATTCTAAATTTCCTTCATTAACTGCTATTATAAGCAGCTCAATTATTCTGGAAAAAAAATAATGCATTCAGATAGATTTTGGGGCACGGCTTAAGGAATTGGTAATCATTCAGCTACATTAGTGTGTTAATGAGATGTTCAGCTAAGAAGCCTGTGGTGCATCAAGGTCACTCCAGTT
Source organism: Silurus glanis (assembly GCA_014706435.1). NCBI lineage: Eukaryota > Metazoa > Chordata > Actinopteri > Siluriformes > Siluridae > Silurus > Silurus glanis. The sequence goes on from JAAIIK010000100.1 coordinate 2,301,494, forward strand.
GTTCATGCTAATATGTTTAGTTGAGGAGAAAACTACTAAATTGTAATTACATTAAATTGTAATGCTACAAAGTTGAAAAACTTTTTATACAAGTCTGTGCTTCAAATTGCGTGACAACGGTTCGGGGTAAGCATCAGATACGGGTGTGACCGCCGGGTGTCCACATACTTTTGGCCCCATTGTGTGTAATGCAAAAAAAAAAAAAAAAAAAAAAAAAAAAAAAAAAAATCTTTTTTCTTTTTTTTGGCAAACCTCTGTACGTCCACCCGTGATTTGTCAATAAATAAAAGTTGACAAGACTTTGACACGTTTGTCAGTTTTGTCATTTTAGTACATATTCCTAACAGCGAACGATGCCACACGATTACCCTCTAGAAGTGGCACAAAAACCCATGCTTTATCTGTACCCACGGGACCCGAGCCACAGCAAATTTAATCCTTTTAATCTGTCCAGCTCTTTCACCTCCTCATCTGATCACTCTGAATACAGACAGAGGGATCCAAAGCTTCACTGTTCATGCTAAAACAGTGTTTGATCGAAGCCCCCGTGCTGGTTATGGATTAGATTGTAAACTAGCCTAGCAGAGTTGGCCGTCAGACATCCACGTCAATGCACCTGCATTATACACTGTGTTTCAACCAGTATAGTGAATTTCTCTAACTGTACAACTAAATAAAAATTTCTAGGGCGACTTTCAAATTTAGGACGCACTCGGCCAAAAAAAAAAAAAACCAAAAAAAAAAAAAAACGAAAGTGAACCAAACAAACATTGTGTATCTATTTTTGACCAATATTATACAAATAGACAGATAGACAGACAGATGGATGGATGGGTGGATAGATGGGGTGTTATTTTCATTACATTCCTACATTTATCATTAATATTATATTAGTCAATAGTTGCATGGACCGTTTCTACTCGACCAGTACATTTCTTTAGTTTTATGCCAAAATAAAAAAAATAAAAAAAAGGCCAAAAACTGAAAGTAACCAAAATAAAAGTCAACTAAAAACAGCATGAATTAGTTTTAAAACCATCCACATATAGAAATCGATTTTAGTACATTTCCAGTAAATTGTTCTGAGAAACGACGCTTAAAATAATGAGGAACATAATGTTTTGTTTTTTTTGATCATCCAAATTACTTACTGAAATAACAAAAAAAATCCAAGATAAACAAAATAATATATTAGTACCAGAATCACTAATACACCAATATAACCACATTCAATGATCTGGATTGTACCTTTCATTCACAATCCATTGAGGATTAAAAATTAAAAGCAAAAGCAATATCAAATCAATTAATATAAGAATAAATGCACAATAGTAGTTGGAAATCATATTGGGTGTGAAATGCATGTAGTCAAAAAAAGGAGTAATATTATTCTGGGTGTATTTTCCCAAAAGTGAAACAAAACTTCAATAACCCTTATGGAGTTTTTAAAAAAAAAAATAAAAATAATCAAAAAAGAGATAAAAATAAACAGTTGTATGAGTTCCTATTATAGACGTCACATTTCGCGTTCACGTATAGTGACGTATATGGCAAAAAAAAAAAAATGCACGTTGAAACAACAAGTAAACTTCTTTGGTTCCGGATTGAACGCGTCGGTGTGGTATATTTTTAAATAAACAAATAAATACCTATTATAAATAGTGATATTTGGTGAATAACTATGAGAAACTCACCACATTTGGGTACTTGCTGAAGTATCGGTGCTCTTACTCCGGTTACTCGGAGTTTTGTAAGCTCGGTAGAAAATATGAGACTGAAGAGAACGAAGGCTTATTTTTATATATGTATATAAAAAATATGCAAAATCCTAAATCATTGAACTATAAATCTAAATGCATATATAATCAACATTTTTTGGGGTGTAAAATGATACGAACCGGGTTTTGGAAAACATTTTCAGGGCTCCAGAAATTTTTTTTTGAGTATTAAATATATATTTGCTTTGAGAACGCAATAATTAAAAATGAAAATGAGTCCTATATATATTATATATCTTTCTATAATGCGTTCGCTTGCTAGCCAGCCTGCTATCTGTTCAGTTCTCCAGCTAGCTACTGTTAGCTAAATAAACACGGTCTTCTGTTCCTGCGCTCATCGTTGCACCATTAAAAAAAACCCGCTCGACTCGGTACAAATATGTGCAAAGTTCCCGAAAGTACAACATGAAATGAGTTTGATGCATGAAAAAAAGTGAAGAGGGGGATTAAAAAAAAGGGCGCCGAAACGTACATGTACACAAAGGCGGTTTCCGATTTCAGGTTAGCGGGTCATTTTTCCTCATCCTCCCGTCGAAAACAGTTTCAAAGGCCTCTCCATTGGCCCAAGAGCTCCGCTGTCGCCCCGTTAACCAACCCCGATTTCCGCTCGGTTAACTGGCTAATGCACACACTTTTGATCGCGTTAGCCGGCGTCCTATTTTCTTCCTTTTCGCGTAACCGTGTACTAACCGAATCCGGTCCTTTTCCCAGAGATTCTCCTTCGCTTCGATCGGGATTATTAACCAAATATTTCCCCCCACTGTGTCATATTTTTTTTTAATGTCCCCGTCTTCCTGTAGGCGCTTATGTTCGTTTCACAGTGGTCGTTTCCGGCCAGTGTTACACTTCCGGCTAGTGTCGCACGAAAAAGCGTCCGGCTGCGTATTTTTTTATTTATTTTTCTTTTTTTATTTCCATTCACAAAATGTAGTTACTCTACATGAAAATAAAAGTTGCTCACAATAATAATATTCCTTGCATAATTCGGTTAATACGTAACAAACTGAAATTAGATCGTATTACACGCAGAAGTTGTATAATCAATGGTTCCAGGGGTGTATGTATATATATATATATATATATATATATATATATATATATATATATTTAAAAACGAAACAAAAAATGCGCGTAAATAAAGAAATAATATCAAAAGGACGTGATGTGTGGCGTTTATGAAACTTTTTTAACTAGGAATTATATATCTATATTTGTGTATATATATATTTATGCACGTTCAAATGCAGACCGACATTCAAAGTATACAAGTGTGAACGTGTACACGTGCTTGCATTATGAGGGTAAAAAAAAAATAATGATAATAAACGTTTATTAGGAAGGAAAGACGTAAAAATTAACTTGTTTAAGCACGTTTTAAGGTTGTAATATTACACCCAATGTCACCGCTCCGAAGCCATTTTGCCCACAAGCTGCTGCTGCTGCTGCTGTTCCCCCTGTCTGAAGGACTCGCCTGACCCTGCCCCTCAAAATGGCGTATGCCACTGATGCATCACTTTTGCTTCCTTGTGCTCTGCACATACGCGACCCACGTTTCAGAAAACTCACAATCATCGTCCTGTTGCATGCAATAATCAAAAGGAAATATTGTAAATATGTACAAAATCAGTTTTTCTTCAAAGTAGGACGATGCATAAACATCTCAGCAGCCACTTATTATATTGGGAAGTAAAACTTTAAGGGTGGATCCTGACCATGTACTAGAGCAACCTGTTTATTAGGCTTCATATGATATTCATAAAAAATTTAGTTATAGTATTAGATTTGTTCTAAATATCTGCATATTATGCTATCTCATTTCCAAGGATTTTGGTGGCAAATTCGCAATAATACATTTTGCACCACTGTAATACTACAGCTTTTTATTATTTTTATTTTTTTTTTTTCCTTGCATTTTTTCTTCTTTTCTTTTTTCATTACTATTGCATCATGTGTATTACTCCTTGCAGTTGTTCAATACATTAGTGGGTTTTTTCTTTATTTTATATGCATATTTATTTATAAAAAAAAAAATTATCAGTATTATTTTTATTATGATTTTTTTTTTTTTTTTTTTTTTTTTTTTTTTTTTTTTTTTTTTTTTTTGGCCATGGTATATTATGTAGGATTTTGTATGATTTCTGTTGGAAAGGATTTTGGTGCCCAATTTGCAATAATACATTTTGCAGCACTGTAATACAGGACTATATTTTAAGACTACAGCTTTTTATTTATTTATTTATTATTTTTATTTTCTTGCATTCTTTCTTCTTTTTTTTTACTTTCATTACTATTGCATCATGTGTATTACTCTGTGTAGATGTTCAATACATTAGTGTGTTTTTTTTAATTCTTTATTTTATATTAATATATTTTTTATTATTTTATTATTATTATTTTTATTTGGCCATGGTATATTATGTAGGATTTTGTATGATTTCTGTTTAAAGGATTTTTGCACTGTAATGCAAACCTGTAATACAGGACTATATTACAGGATCTATATTTCTATCTTCGTTCCTTCATTGATTCTTTCTTTTTTATTATATTTGTATTTTCTTTTATTTCTTTTTTATTTTCACTACTACCACTTAATGTGAACTCCTTACACCATAAATGTAGCTGACCCTAGGGCTGCAGATCACAGCGTTTATTACTACAACACATTAAAATGTGGCTATTGTATATTATGTTTGATTTCTGTCTGCTTTCTGTTGGAGAGGTTTTTCGTGCCAAATTTCAATAATACATTTTACAGCACTGTAATACAGGATTGTAATACAGGACTGTACTACAGGACTACACCTTTTCTTCTTTAATATATTTTAATTTTCTTTCTTTTTTTTAATAAACTCGGTTGACCCTACAGCTGCAGATCACGGCTGTCATTATAGCTTTTATAATAGCACTGTAATATGTAATTCAGGACTATATTACAAGACAATAGCTTTTTCTTTCTTTGTTTTTTCTTTGATTCTTTTTTAAATTTTTTTTTTTTTTTCTTTCTTTTTTATTTTCACTATTACTACTTCATGTGTATTACTACTTACTCATATAGTCAGTTGACCCTAGGGCTGCAGACCACAGATTTTATTATTAAAACACATTATAAAAAGAAAAAAATTATAATAATAAAAAATACAAAACTAGTATAACAGAATAGCTTAAAATTTGGCAATTGCATATTATGTAGGATTTTGTATGATTTCTGATGGAATACATGTTATAGCACTGTGATACAGGACAATAGTACAGGACTGCAGCTTTTCTCCTTTAATATATTTTTCTTTTCTTCTTTTTTTCCCCCCATAAACTCAGTTGACCATAGGGCTGCAGATCACAGCTTTTATTATAGCTATTATAAATACATTTTACAGCACTGTAATGCAGGATTGTAATACAAGACAAAGCTTTTTCTTTCTTCATTCTTTCATATTTCATATAGTCAGTTGACCCTAGGGCTGCAGCTTTTATTATTTTTTATTATTAAAAACACATTGTAAAGAGTTGTGGGCTGGTATAGCAGTATATCTTAACATTTGGCCATGTTACATTATGTAGGATTTTATATGATTTCTTTTGGAAAGGATTTTTGTGCCAAATTGAAGTAATACATTTTACAGCACTGTAATGCAAAACTGTAATGCAGGACTGTACTACCAGACTACAGCTTTTTCTTTATTCTTTCTTTTTTGGATTTTTACATATTTTATTTATTTATTTAATTTTTTTACTTTCATAACTGTTTTTCATGTGTATTACACTTAACAGTAGTTCAATACATTTTATACAATACAAATAGTCAAGTAGGCTTTTTACTGTCATTCCAACCAAATACAGTACAGTACACAGGACTATATATTTCAGTTCTTTTTTCTTCCTTCTCCCTTTGATTCTTTTTTTTTTTTTCCATATATTTTTATTTTATTTTCTTAACTATAATACAGGATTAGAGCTATTTCTTTCTTCTTTTTTTTTTTACTTCAATACTTAATTTGTTTGTTTGTTTAAACTTCCATAACTACTATTTCATGTGTATTGCTCCTTACTTCATATAGTCAGTTGACCCTGAGTCAGATCACAGCATTTATTATTTAAAAAAAAATATTATAAAGGGCCAACATAACAAAATATCTTAATATCTCAATGCGACACCCCAGTTAGAAAATCAGAATTAGGTGTAGGCTGAGAATGCTGAGTATGTGTAGATAACCACAACAAGAGTTTGATTCACTATTTACTTAAGGTGACATGTCAAAAATAAACAAAGACCAAACCAAATGCATGCCAGCTTAAAAAAATCCAGTTTAGTCTGACGGACTGGTAAGATCATCTTAGCTGGTTGTAAAGTTACATTCCAGATTTCCTGATACTTGACTAAACAGGTCATTAAATGTTTTGGGTTTTCTAACTGATTACTTGTCAACAGTGCATTTTCATCCCCTTTCAAATTCTCTTCTAACAACACTTTCTTTGATTAAAAATGATCAAGGGCAATATAATCAATTTAAAATAAAAGTAATAGAAATATATGTGAGATTAGTTCCAAATCTAATAAACAGGCATTTCTACAATCGTTTTCAAGTTTATTTATGCCCACATTTCCATTCTAACAGAATTGTTTATTTTAATGTTATGTTAACACATGTTAACTTCTGCAGAAAATAGTCAAGTTTATTTCTATAGCGCTTTTTACGACGGGAATTGTCTCAAAGCAGCTTTACAGATTTTAAGAGTTAAGGTGAGCAACGTGTATTTATCCCTGATGATGAAGCCATGGCAACTGTGGCAAAGAAAAACTCCCTTAGATGTAATGAGGAAGAAACCTTGAGAGGAACCAGACTCAAAAGGGGAACCCATCCTCATATGGGTGATATCATGAGTGTGATTATAGTCTATAAATACAATACAAAACACCGGAGAGTGAGAACCACCATGAGTTTTATGAGTAATGTCCTTTCTACAGTCTTATGCAGTCATTTGAGATTATGGAACCAGAAGATACTGAGCAACTCAAAAATAGCTCAACATTTGCGATCATCACAGATCCAACACCAACTTCTCCATGCCAGAGCCTTTAAACACTAAAAGAGATCCAATGCCCAAACTGTACATGAAGTGAAATTCAAACGGCGCTGGTACGTCTCTAGATGTTTCGGGATTTTTGCGGAGTCGGCATCTACCTCTTTAAAGGTCCACAATCTTCATGAGGTGGGACACGCCTGGAGCTGGCGCAACCTCAGGATGCCTCGGGATGGGTAGAGAATTAGGTAAATATATAAAGAAATAAAAATAGGTAAATAACTTAAATAGGGGAGGGCAGTGGAGGGGCAGGGGGCTTTTTTTTCTGCTAAAGGGTGGGTGACTGTGTTGTTTGCCTATGACTAGAAATGGTGCTGCTATCTGCCCTCTTAGAGGTACAGGTTTGGAGCTTCTAAATTTGCAAATAAGAAGGAAAAATATGCTAAGTGACTCATTGAACAACTGCGATATCACATACATTTGATAGCGTTAAGTTAATTAGCAGTGCTGATGCTATAAGAAAAGTGTGAGGGTGTTCAGCAGGGGCCAGCCATGAAGCTGTTGAAGCAGAAGGGGACCCTTGCTGAAGCTTATAGCTTGGGCACACCTGCTCGTTGATATGTTACTTTACCTAATATTTAATTTCATGTGGAATGTATCAGGAAATGAAAAGAAAACAAGAGGCAGTACTCAAGAGCATATATACAGTCAGGTCCAAATGTATTTATAATTGTATACTTTTGTAATTAAGATGTAATAGACGATTTCTTTCAGCTTTAATTGAAATAGGTTAACTAAAAAAAGTGCATTAACCGTTTTAGGAAATGCAGCTATTTTTTTCACTTGACTAATAAACAGTTTATTGGCCAGATGTGGTGTGTTTTCTGATCATGACATTTTAAGAGGATAAAAGGTATGGAGTTGCTTCTAAGTGTTGAATTTGCATTTGGTAGCTGTCCAAAGAGGTATCCAAATGAAGGAGGGCATCATTAGGCTAAATAAACAAAACAAGCCATTCATATAGGGAAATGGTGTTCTGCTACCTGTCCATTATGATGAGCCAGAGAGAGCAAGAAAATTAATAAAAAATGTAAATATTTGACATAATTGTCAGTTGTCTGCCATAGTATTTTGGGATTAAATTAATAAATGGCTATGAGCTGAAAGTGCAGACTTTCGGATTTAATTCAATAGTATTTACATCCTAATCAGGTGAACAGCTGTCTTTAATTTCTGCTTGTTCTTGTTTTGTTTTGTCTTCAGCATGTGAAAGCAGGCTCAATTGGTTCTACCATCCACTTACCTTAAAACGCCTTGGGTGGGGTCTATACTTCGGAAATTCCTCCTACTCCGTTTGCCAGCATTTATATAAACAATAAATACAATGAAAGAAATCAGTTTCACTGCTGAACAAGCAATAAGAAGATGTGGTTGATTCGGATCATGTTCGGGCTGTCGGCTACCTCATGGAGGGATTTACTTCTGCAGTTTTTGTGATTTAAAAAAAAATATATTAGCAGTAAAATGGTGAATACAAGTTCTGGGAAGACCACCAGGGTCACAATACAGGCATTAACGGCATACATTTGCCTTCCACTTGGGGACAATCTAGATTAGACAATCAACCTACCTCCAGGTTTGAACCTGGAGAAAACCCACATGAGCACAAGGGTGTGCAAATGCTTAACAAAAAAAAACAAAAGGATCAAGATTGAACTGAGGAAACTTTGCTCAGACAAGGAGCAAGTTTACTGTGAAGCCAAGCATGCCCTGGTGTAGGGAATTAAGGGTACAAATAAGGCACTTTCAATCAGTCTTCAGATTTACTACTCGTCTACTCTCGTCACCACTGGCCTGCTCGTCAGTGTGGAAATGCCTTCAATAGCTCACAAACTACAAAAAAAAGCCACCCAGCTGTGAATCCAACCCCCACCTGGCCTACCAGCTAAACCAGTTCTGCTTTTAGTTTGAGAGACAAGGATTCCCCTGCAATAATAAATAGCATCTATGAACAGTAGTCTGCACCTTGAACCAAGTCAAATTCTTTGTACATGTAAATGTGCTTGGTGAAATAATGTGCTTTAGATTCTGAAATTTGAACGTTTTCTAAAAGGTTGTCTCAAATGTTTCTTTCTGATATAGTGTTAACATTTTCCAACCAACGGACCATGAATATGTTACAGCACCACAATACCCTTACTTCAAAAACAAAACTGAACACCTCTGGGATGAACTGTCATGTGGGGGGTTACTATAGCAACACCCCCTTGAAACACACCTCTCTTCATAAGCTACTGCATACATTTATGTTTATAGCATTTGGCAGACCCCCTTTCAACTCATTCCCCAACTCCACCAAAGTGGACGTACACAATCATTAAAAAAAAAAAACTGCACATTAGATAAAAAGTATAGACCACATCTTCACCTCTATAGTTACATTTACATTTATGGAATTTAGCAGACGCCCTTGTCCACAGCTGGGTGCTGTACAGTTGTACACAGACTATTTAATTAATTCATCGATTTATATATTGATCCAGGCTGCTTTAAGACCTCCACAATCACCCTAGTTCTTAATACAGCAACAATCACTGACTTCAACAACTACATACTTGTTGCCTTAACATCTGTTCAAATAAAGACATTTGAGAGCATCATCCTCCACATACTTAAATAAAAGCCACAGATGATCTGGTTGACCATCTGTGGTTTACCCACGGAGCCAAAACGGACTGCAGATGATGCCATAAACAAGAGTCTCGCATATATCAACTGGCATCTCAGTACTTCTAAATGCAAGTATTCTAATTGTGGAATTAAATCTCCAACACCATCATTTCAGAGCTGCCATAAAACAAGGCAGCCTCCTTCAACCTGCCACCCTGCACTGGATTATGAATTTTCCCACAGACAGGAAGCAGTATGCAAAGCTAGCATGTCACATGGCATTGAGGTCATGACATGACATCACTTACCTTATTCTGAAACGAGAAACCATCACTTCTATTATAAAGAAGGCAACTTCTCTTCCTGTGACAGCTAAAGAAGCACAAAAATAAATGACTAATACAGTTTTATAGAGTTATCAATGAGATCCTGACCTCATCTGTAACATTCTGGTTCATTGCTTCTTCTTGGGCCAAGGGTAAGCTGCAGTGGACCACCAAATTGGTGTTGAAAAGAGTATTTGCTACAGTCTACCATCCTTATAGAACTTATACCTAGCCAAGGGAATTAAGTGTGCACAAAACATCTCATCAGAATTGAATCCTCCAGTCAGTAAAAACAAGAACCACAAGATACAAAAACACCTGCAACAATTATTGACAAACTCTACATCACTTTTCACTATATGTTCACATCAACTGCTGTACATGCTTAAATGCTTAAAGTCAACATTAAGCTAATTAAAGACAAAAACATCACTCGTTCTTATCTAGCTATACATTTCTCTATCTATCTATGGATGTTAATATATACATATATAAACATCATATCACATACGTATCTTTACAAGATGTCTGAATGTTTACTGTGGTGTCTGGTGACTATTCGTAGCACTGTAGATCCTTCAGGTCTGTATGTTGTGAGTTGGGGGCCTCTATGTCTTTTTCTAGAACATCTCTACATTGTTCCTGATGAAGTCAAGTAAAAGTGCAGACTCAAAAGAGTCATTTGTACCAGGAAATTAAGTTGTTGTTGGTTTTTTCATTGATATGTCTGTCTTCTAACTATGACATTTCTCAGCTTTCCTGTCCTGAGACTGATCTCTGGAATATGGTAAAAAGGAAGTTAAAAAAAAAAGAAGCCCAAGAGCTTGTGTACAAATTTGAGCCCCTAACTGTAAAATTGAGGTGATTGGAGAGAACCAGGAACTGGAGAAGAATTCCCGCCAGGCATTGTTGCTATTCCTCTAATGCCAGAGAAATGTCCAGGAGTTCTTACTTTCCAAATCCATGTTATTTCTGTGGAAGACAGCTTGTGAGAATAGTAACACAACTATTTGTTGTGTTTGGCAGAGTAAGCAATGGTGTTTAAAAAAGAGCACTCCAACTGGTTCTTCTAATGCATCAACCTCCATAACAAAAGGGATAAAAGTAATTGCAGTGTTTGAGTAGTGATTCACTCTACAGGTGTCTAGACTAGTTTATGAATTCATCCTTTAGTACTTAAGCAATATAGCCATTTTGATCAAAGGATTATGTGAATGAACCTTATACATCTTTATTCAGTGATCTCATTGCCTAGAAAAAATCTTCTGGACAACATTTTATTCTACTGTACCTCAATAAACAAGTTATTTTCAGCCAATTGTCAGAACTTTGCAAACAAGCTGCATTTGTACAAACAAGATGGTAGAATGTATAAAATATTTTTGTTGTACACTATTACCTGTCTAGTAAGGTGTGAAAATTGTTATAAAACACCTTTTATTCAGTATGTAAACACGTCTTTTTTTGGTGTTCTTGGGTGGTCTGGGCAAGAGGAATTGGATATGTACTTTTTTGTAATTTGATTCAAATAAAATGTGGAAAACTCTATTTGTGAGGGCCTTCAGTGGAAGCATCAACTATGACATGTAAGGGGGATGTGATATGAGAAAATACCTTGATGAGTCTATAACAGAATGTGATATAAAAAAAAAAAAAAAAATGTTAAACTGAAAATTGCCTTCAGTATTCAAATCACTTAACTTTTCTTTATGAGTCAGCATTTATTTGCATCATGTTATAATTACAGATGTCTCAATGTCTTTAATTTAGGAGCTGTGTGAGCTAATGCTGGCAGTAAGCGTGTATGGATGTATGCACTTCCGACAATATATCAGATATTATCTTGGTATTAGCCGTCATGCGGTTACGGTTGGAGATTTGCTACCATCACATCAATTATGTTTCAACAGTATCAAAAGAATGTGTTAGCTTTTGCTTTGTTTTCAGCATTTTAATAGCCTGTAAGAGTTTTATCATTGCAAAAAAAAAAAAAAAAAGGTGCTTTGTTACAACTCCACGAGTGGTTTAAGGAGTGAGCAAGGAACCGTGGACCTCACTTTGTTGGAATAATAAATATCACAGATTAAATACAGTAATCCCCCGTTTATCCTGGTGGTACATTCCAAAACTGCCCGCGATAAACAAAGAAACGCAATAAACGGAGCCACCCCAAAAATGCTATTTTTTTGTATACAGTACTGTACTGTATTACCATTTTACTTCATTTTATAATGAATAATTATATTTGTATTAATACATTTCATACATAAAACATGAAACTCCATAAAAACAATTCCCTATAAGTGTTTTGGTCTATCGTGCTATCCGCGAGAGGCCGGGAAAATCAACAGATTAGTTATGTGGCAAATGCAATTTCGCGATAAACCGGGGCGCAAGATTCGAAAAAGCGGGGGATTACTGTATCTAAGAAATACAAATAAATAACTAATATCGACAAAAAACTGGTTACCCTTAAATAATTCAATAACATTTTTTTCCCATTACATCAGCAAGTGGACGTAAGAAAGCAGGCACATTTACTAACTTTTGTGTTTTGTTTTGTTTTGTGCTTTTTTGCCTTTCCACCCCAAACAAATACGAACTTCCTGACTCGACTACTTATATTTGTTACATTTAGGTACATAAATTGCAGAGACTGCTGCCTTGCTGCATAAAATGATTTGCCAAATGATAGTTGTGGTCACCTGAATATGAATATTAACAAGCACGGAGGTCAAAACATCCTATATTTTGCTTCCTGAAACGGATCAAGAAACTCCTAACCCGGATTTAGCCCTTGCTTTAGTTTGCAAGTATGTTATTGCCAATTTTGTATTTAAAATGGGTCATCTTCAATCTTTTTTATGTGTAAAATTACATTAAACCCAATGATTACACTATGCAATTTTATAAAAAAAAAAATGTTGCTTTGAACTATAGTTCCTTAAAGGAGTTAATATATTAATAAATTAAGTCATAATTCCTCTCCTCACTATTGCACATCCATAAAACATATTGTTTGGATGAATGTGTTTCTTATTTAAGCCCTGCATTAGAAATAGAGAACAATCAGACAATTCTATTAGATGAAAGTAATCACTATACTGTATATCACGTCTTATTGTTACAGCCTACGGTGTACGATGTACTTTGATATGTCACAAAATGTGCAATAACACACATGCATGTTACATATCGCAGGCAGCATCGTGTGTGTTCAAGTGCGACAACGACTTGTACCTGCAGCACAAATCAGGCGGGGGACACAGATCAGGTCACCTCTATAGTAAATTGTGGTATTCTGGACATCCTTGGGGAGCCCCAGGTTGGTCTATAAGTGATTATAGTCAGTAGCACGATGGTGAGTCAGAAGCTCATGAGTTTAAATCCCAGCTTCAACAAGCTGCCACTGCTGAGTCCTTAAGTAAGTGTATAAATGAGATAATTGTCGCTCTGGATAAAGGCATCTGCCAAATGCCATAAATGTAAATGTAGCAAGAGGCCATATTTGCAAGATGGTGTATAATGACTAAAAACTTTCTTTCGGCTTCTCCCATTAGGGGCCGCCACAGCGGACCATCCGCATGTTTGATTTGGCACATGTTTTTACGCTGGATGCCCTTCCTAACGCAACCCTCCCCATTTATCCGGGCTTGGGACCGCCACTAAGGCTTGTGCAACCCTAATGGCCGGGGTTGGTTCCCTGACCGGGGATCGAACCCGGGCTGCAGCGGTGAGAGCGCCGCATCCTAACCACTAGACCACCAGGGAACCGAGACGGTGTATAATGACTGAAAGTAAGAATAGTTTTTTACAAAGCTCAATATAAAAAAGTCAAACTGCCTGCAAAAAATAGTCACCAAGATTTATTATCTTATCTACCGGTATTGCACTGAAAGTGATACAAATCAAAATACACAAAAAAAAAAATAAATAGCAGGCTGTAACTTTGTGTGTTTGTAATGTTTGTAATAATTCACCAGGGTTGAAAATATTTAACTAAATGCAAGTTTGGAAATTGTTCCAGTCTTTATTATAAGCATTTATAAGTAGAAAGAAGAATGTACTCGTGTAAACAGAAAATAAATTTGTGGGGGGTTTAATTTGTCTGGCACATTGTCTGACATTTGGGATAAAAGTCAGATCAAATGTGAGATTCAGCATTCCAAACGACAGATTCAGAAATACACACAGGCACAGAAACACAGACACACAGACAGGAAACATACACACCTTGACATCACTAATCATCAGTAATGACATCAACACTGGCGCTTTTTTTTTTTGACATCTTCATGCTTTTCCTCTTTTCAGTTTAATTGCTTCTTTTTTGTCTTTAATTACAAAGTATAGGATCCACAAGGAAGTTGTATAGTAAACAAAAAAGGAAAGTTACAGAAATGGAAGCAAAAGGAAGCAAACATTAACTGTGATCTGAACACCGATAATTGGTATGAACATGAAATTGATTTCAGACTTCTTTTATAGTGTATAAATCAGTATAAAATTTGTACACATTTTATACTGGAATAAACTAAAGTAGACAAAAGCTGAAATATGAATTTTCTTTCAAGGATATTATTTTACTAGTACCTTTGTTTGTTTTTTTTTAACTGTTCATTTCAAGCATTAAAACTGTCTCAGGCATTCACCACATAACTGCCTTATGAGGGTCTGCTGAGTATACAGTGGAGGAATATACACATCTTTTTGTAGAATATACCAAAACTAGCCTGTTCATTAATCAGAAAATAACATATATCTTAGTATATTACAGTGTATTCAGCTTGGCAGATTACATAATTAGCTATATAAGAACTTGCTCTGTCGTTTTCTGCATGTTGTTCTACAGCTGTGTCACTTACACTGACACATGATCATAAATAAATAAATAAATAAATGACCAAGTACAGAAGCAAAAACACACACATAAAAGTTTCAGAATAGCCCTTGGAATAAAGAGTCCACCAACTCCCCATCCACTTTCCCTTTTTCCTACTAATCTTATTCAATACTTACTCTTTGTGTCTGCAGTTCTGTTCCTAACAAATACTCATGCTCATGATTCATTTGCCTTCTTCCACACGTCCATAATAGCAGACCAAATGCCAGGAACCAGGACTAGGAAAGTCATATGTATCAGTCCTTTAACTGGTCAGACATGCTTGAACAGGCACAATGCCTACTGGCTGATTTTTTTTGCCACATATTGAGCACAAGGCAGTATTTTATTCTAACTACAAGACTTCAAGGCCTTTAGATTCTTTAAACATGTCCCTATGAATCAAAAGATACCACTGCATATTGCTCTCATAGGCGCCCTTAACAAGGTAATACAATAAAGCCAAGAAATCAAAAATGTATAATTTTTTTTAAATGTGACCAACAATAGTCACCATATTATAGGAGGCTCAAAGTCAAACATTTAACCTACACCTACCCCTAGCTGAATTATAAAAGAGTCAGGACTCTTGAATCTAAAAGAATTGTATCACAATAATTGTTCAATATACTGGATGTCAGTATCTAGTTTCACAGCTTCTTATGGATTTTTTTAAAATCTGCTTAATGACGTAACTCAATTAATAATTCGGAAACGTTTTCCCCTGACTGCCCACATAAAGATGCAGTGGAATTCACGCTAACTTAGAAGTCAAAATGTTTTAATTGTGATGCCATAACATTACATCTGGAAAGTTCACAAATATACAGTCTTCACAAATATACTTGTCAGTAATCAGAGACCATTTAAGTTTCCACCTCTTATTTTCTCCCGTGATCCTACATGGTCTTTTCTCAACAATACTCAGAAGTATTACGCATTTTATCTTATATAGAAAATGATATAGACTTGCTTGTGAAGGTTCGAGCTGGAGAAAACCTTTAAAATAATTTTCATTCATTTTTTTTCACCTTAAAATGTTCGAAAAGTATGGCTCAATTGTCGCAATGCAATGTTTTCAAGATTATGTATATGCTCTATACACAGTCAGATGGGTTCAAACTAGAAACCGTAGTTATTCACATAGTTTCATCCTAAAAATACCTTTGCAGTACAAGGGTGGTATCTTATCCTGTTTCTTAGCAACAAGCAGCAAGGGGCAAAAATGGATCTCCAAGAACCACATATTGCCTCACTTCTGTCCTAGCAGTATACCAAGTTCTCCTGCTATGAGACTCACATTGCGCTTCACTCTCAAGCTTTTTCCATCTTCCCTATTACGCAGATCTCCTGTCACTCTACTGTATACTTTCCGTTTAAAGTATTAGTCCTCTCTTCCGTTTGAGCAAATATGCTTAATCTTTCTATCATCCCTGTCTTCTGGCTTCTTCTGCCTCACCCCTTCTTCACACCGTCACCTCGTTTTTACTCCCTGTCCACAGTGCCTGACTGCCTCCCCCTGCCCCAGGGAGGAAGTGCAGCTGTTCAATGGTGTTCTGTCGCTTTGCGGCAAACGCCATCCTGCGGACGCTTTGGCCTATCGTTCCGGGGCCACCGGCAGAGCCGTGACCCTCCCCCCAACCAGTTCCATGACCAGATGACATGGTAGCAGCAGCAATGGTGCTGAACTCCTGTTCACAGCCAGATGTGGGGTGCGAATTCATCTTGATCATGTGGTGTCGTTCAAGTAATGGAGTCACGCACACGTTCTGCTGTGACTGCGTTTTCTTATGGTGGCTGAGGTGAGACATCATCCCCCCGTAGTCCCCCAACGTACTCCCCATCATTCTGTCGTCAGGAGACAACATTAGGCGTTCGTGGGACTTTCTCAGTATCTTTGAGTTAGAACTTTTGCTGGTGGCCATGGCTTTGTAATACTGGTGCTGCTGGTTTTTAGACAAGTAAGACAGGGTGCTTCCCTCTCCCACAGCCAGCAGCTCTTGAGACATCACCCGGCGTGGAGGCTGGATCACTGTCTCGAAGGTAGGACTGTACGGCGACTTGGGTAAAGGGTAAGGGTTTGGCGTGGACGTAGAGGTAGGTAAATGCATTTGGGGTCGGGATGAGTGCAGGGGAAGCGTACCCCTTGTCCCTAGGGTGTAATCACCACTCCAATGCAAGTGATGCTGTGAGGAGTGGAAGGAAGGTGGTGCATCGTTGGGTCGTCTTTTCGAGCTATAATAACTTGTGTACTCATCCAGATCTTTTTCTGCATGTAGTTGAGAGACAAATTAGATACAGCCTCAATAAGTCAATTAAATCAATACCAATCTGTTTTAAAGCCATTTAGAAAATACACGCATAAAACATTCACACACTCACCTAGTCTCTTGAGAGAGGAATAACGGTTAATATCAGGTTTCATAACAGCATCATATGTTGGAGGAAGCTGGGCCAGGTTGTGGAAGGAATGAGAGAAGGTTAGAGGGTGGCCTGTATTGTTGGTCTTGCTGGAGATCAGAGTTCCTGCAGTGGTTAGCTGGGCATTGTTCATCCTTGGAACACGTTCTGATAAAACAGAGAAGGATATGATCTAAACACCATCGATAGGACAACAGGTAGGCATACATTTTTTTAAAAGGGTCCAATAATCATATTCTGCAAATTCAAGTCAATTATTTTAATTCATTTTTTTATAAGAGTAGCGCTTTTAACAATGGACATTGTTTCAAAGCAGCATTACACAGATAAAGCAGTTACAAGTTGCAGAAAAGAATATATAAGTTTAGTTCCTATAAATCTGAGAATGTAGCCAGCAGACATGGGAAGTAATGAAGTACTTATATTTTGATACTGTACTTAAGTAGATTTTTAGGGATCAGGACTTTCTTCACTTCACTATTTATTTTTCTGACAACTTTTTAGTTTCACTCATTACATTTTTTTTACACAAATATCTGTACTTCCTTCTTCTTACATTTTCAAACCAGTACTTTGGTTTGAATCTATTTGGTGACATGATCAATATTTTTTCTTCACATTGCACACCGTTTTCAGTCCATCAACCTATTTCTTGTCATTGTGCAGCTTTTTCAACCAACCATTAGTGTATCATTTCCTGGCTCTCACACACCACAGACTAGCCTTTGAAGCTAACAACGAGCAAGGCAGAAGGCAACAAGAAGTATGGGGCTGACATGGATGAGACAGAGGGAGTCAATGATGTAAACATGACTGAGAACAGAGACATTCCTGATCATCTGATCATCATCTTTTTTCTGTTTGTGTTCTATATGGTGGATGTTCAGCCTGGATACATTCATTAGAGAACAAAATTTTAAATTATTTTGTATTAATATATTAATATGACGTGAGGTCCAGTTACCAGTGTAACACTAAAACAGGTAGTAGTAGGGACTTTTTACCTAAGTACATGTCAGAGCCCAAACTTCTTTACTTTAACTTGAGTGAAAAATTGTAGTCAGTACTTCAACTTTTAACAAAGTCTTTTAAAACATGAGTATCTGCACTTCTACTTGAGTCTAGGATGTGTGTACTTTTGCCAATCATTGGTAGCCAGTGGGACTCAAGACAGATGCCACTAGCTGAATTCTCATTTGCAGAATACAATCATTGTGAGTCTTTTTTCCTATAAAACATATGGAACAGTTTGATCTTGATGAGCTTAAGGAGAAATGAATGCTTAATTACTGTCACTGTAAATTGGCAGTTTTCTCTATCTATCTATCTATCTATCTATCTATCTATCTATCTATCTATCTATCTATCTATCTATCTATCT